>OZ012711.1:9079717-9471412 GCA_963942595.1 Cylloceria caligata | reverse complement strand
GATAAAAATTGAGAGTGACAAAGAAGAAATAAAAAGACAACAACGAGAGTAAGTGTTAGAGAGAGGAAGGGGTCCACAGGCACTGCGGGACCATCAACAAGTACGCCGGGAAGGTCGAGTACCGATATGAAAATCGACTGGTTGGTGAAAACAATAAAAGAAATAAAAGATGAAATAGCACGTAAAAACGAAATCAAGACAATGATCGAGGAAATTGTACGAAGTGAACTTTAAAATATCAAAAAAGAACTTGAGGAATTAAATAAAATGTGTGAGGAAGAATTAGAGAATCAGCAGGCAATGCAAGGAGTTGCTCGGACGCAGTAATGGAGAAGAAGAAGGAAAGTGTGATAATTGTCAGACCGAAGAAACAACAAGAGAGCGAAACTACGAAGAAATTGGTGAAACAAAAAATAGATGTAAAAAATATGGCAGTTGGAATAACTAAACTTAGGAAAGGTAATAACGGATCGGTTATTCTTGGATGCGACAATGAACGTGAAATGGAAAAATTAAAAGCCCCAATGAAAGATAAGCTGGGTGAAGATTACAATATAATGGAGCCGAAAGGAGTTAAGCCAACGATTCAAGTTATAAATGTTGATGAAAAAGAAATGAAGTTGAAAGCAGAAAATTTGATAGATGTAATTAAACAGCAAAATAAAATCGACGAGGAATTTCATGTACGGATTATAAAGAAGATAATTAACGAAAGAAGAAGAAACACGCAGTCTAGAGGAGGAGGGGAAAATGGTTCCTTGATACTGGAAGTAGATGAAGCAACTCATGAATTAATATTGAAGAGAGGAAAAATAAACATAGGATGGAAGAGGTGTATTGTATTCATTTATTTCAGCGTTAAAAGATGCTTTGAATGCTGGGGCTTGTATCATATTGCCAAGAATTGCACACGTGAGGACACATGCCACAAATGTGCAGGAAATCATAACGCAAGCGAATGTAAGGAGACAAAGAAGAGATGCGTGAATTGCATGCACAAGATAAAGACGTATCCCTAGCGGGCTATGCGAGCCAACATTTGATTGGTAATTCTAAACTGGTAAAGTCGAAAAATTCGTCTCAAGTATTGACTCGTAACCAATTTTTCCAGCATTGGACTGAAGCGATTTTGGTTGGACTTTACATGAAAAGTCGCTACCAATCAAAATCGGAGACGATTTTTTCGACTTTACCAGTTTGCAAAATCGCACAACCCGCTAGGGATAAGCTGAAGATCTCTAGAAGAGGAGAAAAAGAAGACCGGCCGGGAAAATATTCAATAGCAATTACTGACAGAAGTAGGATTAATCTTATATACGAATGCTCAGAGCATATTGACACACGAGGAGGTGATACAACATCAGATTATGAAGAAGGTAAATCCTGCATTTTTGGCACTTTCAGAAACTAGACTAATACTGGACATAGAAGATAGTGAAGTAAATGTGCCAGGATATAGTGTAGTGCGATGTGACGCTGAAAATAGAAACACAGGAGGTGTTATGCTGTATGTAGGAAGTGATAATAAATACGAGGTAGTTTCAATAAAGAAAGTAATATCAAACTGTTGGTGTGCAGCAATACAAGTGAGAGACAATATATATAAAGAAGTGATTATGGTAATATATCATTCACCGAGTGCATCGGACGGAGAATGTATAATGATAGGCGACTTAAATATAGATTTAATGAAAGATTTTTTCTATGCAAGTAAGCTACGAACGACAATGTAAAGTTTAGGTCTGAAACGGTATGTTGACAAGCCGATAAGGAGTACAAAAGACAGTAAAACAATTATAGACTTAGTTTTTGCCAATAACGAGATAAAAGTTAAAGTATTTCATAAACCTAAAATAATAAATCATGCCTGGCTACAGGGTGAATTAAAATCGATAAAATCGGAAAGTAAATTCAGAGTACTTAGTGGTAGAGATTATAGCAAATTTAATATAAATACATTTCTGGAATTGTTAGAAATTAATTTAGTACAAGGACAGAGTTTAAATGTGAATAGAAGAGCAGAAAAGTTGATTAATAGAATAGTAGATACATTAAATATAGTAGCACCAAAGAAAATGTTTAACATTCCAAATGTATGGTATGGGAAAAAGTGGGTTTCCGATGAAATTAGATTAGCGGCAGAGATGAGGTATGAAACTCATTGTAAAGCAGTTTATACGAACGCAGAACAGGATTGATTGAAGTTCAAGAATGAGAGAAATGCTGTAGCTAAGCTTATTAGAGATAAAAAGAAAGAATACAAGAAAGAGTATAATGAAAGTATGATAGATCAAAACAAGAATGATCCGATGACAATGTGGAGAATGTTAAAAGAAGTAATTAGAGGCAAAACAATGAAACGAAATGTTATAGAAAATATAGATTTTGAGATACTAGATAACATAAATGAATGCAATATAGCGGATAAGTTTAATTAATTTTATATACAAAGTATTTACAATATAGTGAATTCTATAGAAAGAGATAGGAGAAAATCAGGTAAAAGAACTATTTATGTTATAGAAATGAGAGACACTATAGAAGATTTTGAAATGATTGAAGCTAAATATTGGGTCTGGGAAAAAGTTCGTGGCGATTTTCCCGATAGATGGCATGAATTGCAAATAAGTCAGGAAACACAGATCGCAGCGACATCACTAAACGCTCGTTGGAAAGGTGATACTTTGAGCGTTACTTTGAGTGTATAAACATCGAAATTGGTGCAGTGATTGGAAAGTTGTTTGCATTTGAAAATGGAGATAAGTAATAAAAAATTGCGCTATATTTTGCAATATTATTACGACAAAGGGAAGAACGCTGCGCAGGCTTGTGAAAAAATGTGTGCTGTGTACGGTGAAGGTACTTTATCAAAATCTGTTGCGCGGAAAAGGTTCGCTTGCTCTCGTTCTGGTAATTTTGATGTGAAAGATGAGTCACGCTCTGGTCGTCCAATCACTGAAAAAGCTGATGAAATTCTTGAAAAATTCCAGCAAGATAAGCATATCAGCAGTGTCGATATTGGTATGGAGCTAGGCATTGACCACAAAACTGTTTTGAGCCATTTACACAAAGCTGGCTACAAAAGGAAGCTCGATGTATGGGTTCCTCATGAGTTGGGCGCGAAAAACATGATAGACCGAATTAACATCTGCGATGCGCTGCTGAAATGCAATGAAATCGAGCTTTTTCTGAAACGTGTCATAACCGGTGATGAAAAATGGATCACGTACGACAATCGGAAGCGTCAAAAATCGTGGACAAGGGATGGTGAGTGGTCACAAGCGTTCGCGAAGCCAGGATTGACGGCGAAAAAGGTGATGCTGTATGTGTGGTGGGACTGGAAGGGAATCGTCCACGATGAGCTACTTCCAATTCTCAACTCTACTGTGGACAACTAGAGAGATTACGCCAACCAATTGACAGAAAACGGCCCGAATTGATTAATAGGAAAGGTGTTGTCTTCCATCATGACAACGCCCGACCACACACTTCTTTGATGACCCGTCAAAAATTGCGAGAGCTTGGTTGGGAAGTTTTGATGCATCCACCATATAGTCCAGACATAGCACCCTCTGACTATCACTTATTCCGATCTCTGCAGAACTCTCTCAATGGAATTAAGCTGCTTTCAAAAGAAGCTTGTGAAAACCACCTGATTCAGTTTTTCAACCAGTAGCGGCAGAAGTTCTTCACCGATGGCATCATGGCTCTACCCGAAAAATGTCGAAACATTGTCGATAATAATGGAGCATATTTGATTTAAATAAATTTATTTTCACACTATAAGAATACGAGTTGAATTTTACTAAAAAAACGCCCCGAACTTTTTCCCAGACCCAATATTTAGAGACAATTGTTATGAGTTTACCCAACAAAAAGAGAACAGTGGAAGGAATATTGAGTCAATTGCTGAAATCAATATTTCATGTGATAAAAGATAAATTTGTAGGTATAATTAATGATTATTTAAGAACTGGTCAGTGTCCAAATGATTGGAAAACGTTAACGATTATACCAATACCAAAAGTAGGCAAGCTTAGGTCTGCTAGTGAATACAGACCAATTAATATTCTTCCGATATTTGAAAAAGTATTACAATTTTTAGTGAAAGAGCAATTGGAAATATATTTAGAAAGTAATGACATCATTATAGAACATCAGTCGGGTTTTAGAAAACAACACTTGTGTGAAACTGCGATTCAGACGATTATGGACGAATGAAAATTAATAATCAGTGAGGGAGAAATGGTAGGCGAATATTTATGGACGTGGAAATTATACCAGTATGGAATAAGACGAAATGTTTTGGAATGGTTTCAGTCATATTTGGATAATAAAAGGCAACAAGTGCGTTTTGGTGACATAGTATCCGGACTAATTGAAACTAGATATGGAGTGCGCCATATTTTATGTAAACATTGAATAACTTTGATATTTATCAACCGATTGACTTGAGTAGCCATGTTTTTGAAACGTCAATTCAGTACCATTTTAACCATGGACCGCCTCCCACCGAAACAACGCGCCAAAATAGTGACGCTGTACATTGAAAATAGTCGTTCAGTTATGTTAACTCAACGTGCATATCGTCGAGGCCCATTTCGCACTCTGTGGCGCCGTTAACAAGCAAAATTGCCACATTTGGGGAACGGAGAATCCACACGAGATCCATGAAACACCATTGCATGACCAAAAAGTGACTGTTTGGGCTAGCATTTGCGCCTAAACCATCATTGGGTCATATTTCTTCAGAGAAGGCGAAACAGTCGATGGGAATCGATATCGGTGGATGTTGGCTCATTATGTCTGCCCACAAATGTGTGAAAAAGGTCTGGACGGTTGCTGGTTTCAACAAGACGGTGGGCCAAATCAAACAATGCAGTTTCTACAGCGAAAATTCCCTGGACGTGTGATGTCAAAAAATGGCGACATTGACTGTTCACTCAGATCTCCATATTTAACTTCTCTGGACTTCTTTTTGTGGTGTTATTTGAAAAGCAAAGTGTACGCCAACAAACCTCAGACCATTGACGAGCACAAAGCAAACATTCATGCCAAAATCATCGCTATACCGCCCGAAACGCTCGAAAAAGTGATGGATAACACAGCAAAAAGGGCACATTTTGCTTTGGCCAATAAAGGCAGCCGTGTGATTGATCTTGTATTCAAAAACTAGTCCAAATAAATTGTAAAGGACCAAATTAAATAAAAATGCCTCATATATAGAAATCGGTTGTTTTTTTTTTTAAGTTATTCAATGTTTACATACCGACATAAAAGATGGCGCACCCTGTATATACATAAATGATATAGTTAAAAGTTGTCCAGAAGAATGTAGTATAAAAATGTTTGCTGATGATATCATATTATATATAACTGGTGTAAATTGCGAAGAAGTTGAACAAAAGATGAATATGATGCTCAATTTAGTTAGAGAATGAATGAATGCTAACGGATTAAAATTAAACGCGAGTAAGACGAAATATGGTCGTGAAAAGTGTAAGAAAAGAACTAAGGGCGAACATTGCGGTAAAGTGTATGGATGGAACACCAATAGAACAAGTAGAAAAAATAAAGTACCTCGGCGTAATTATTGATAGTAATGTAAGATTGGAAGAACATTGTGATTATATGTTGAAAAAAAAGGTAAAAACCAGTTTTAAAATAGAATAGGTAATAGTTTATCAGCGTATACCAGGTATATTGTATATAAATTGATCATTGCACCTCATTTTGAATACTGTGCCACCTTATTAATTGGTATGGGTGAAACGTAGCTAAATGAACTGCAAGTAGCGCAGATTCGGGCTATGCGGGTCATATTGCAGTGTAGACGTGATACAAAAATTGAGTGTATGTTGCAAGCGTTGCAATTTATGTCCGTGAAACAGAGGCTACACTAGAATACATGTATATTTGTTTTTTAAATGGTGAAAGGCCTATTACCTGATTATTTTAGGAATAAAATACAAATAGTAAGGAACATAAGTGGAAGACAAATGCGGCAAGCTGAGAATATTGCAATTTAATTTCGTCGAACAAGTAATGCGCAAAAAAGTATGTCTTACGAAGGAATAAAGAGAGATAATAATTCACCGATAGAGATAAAACGTAGTTGGAGATTGGAGCATTTCAAACAAAATCTAAAGGAGTATATCTTAGGTGTAAGTTATTATTAAGTTAGATTCATGTAATTATTTTATGTATTGAAATAGCTGTGAAAGCTACGAGAGTCGATCAATAAATAGTCGGCCTTGCGTCATCTGTTGGTCGAGGAAAGAAATCAATAGCGATGTTTAGTAGTGCCATCCTTCACATGACTGTTGTCAAAGTTTCAGCTTGCTGCGATGTTTAGTTTGCGTTTGACAGCGTCGAAATACAAACAACTTTTGTGTTTTTACAAAAATAGAAAAAATTGAGTATCGTGCAGTGATTCGATTTTTGTTTTTGAAACAGAAAACGAACAATGAAATCAAAGCGGAGCTAGATGAAGTTTATATGAACCTTGCACCTTCGTTATCAACCATTAAATATTGGACAGCTGAATTTACACGCGGTCGTACGAGCATTGTTGACGATGAACGTCCAGGTCGTCCAAATGAGGTCGTCATACCAGAAACAATTGAAAAAGTCCACCAATGATCGGAGACTAAAAGTGCGTGAGATTGCTGAGGACACAGGCAAATCATATGGCTCAATGATTTCAATCCTGAGTGATCAGTCGGGTATGAAAAAGTCATCCGCAAGATGGGTGCCGCGTTTGCTCACTGTCGACCATAAAAGAGAACGTGTAGCTGATGGCCAAAATTCATGAATTTAAATACGAATTGCTTTCGTATCCACCGTATTCTCCAGATTTGGCCCCCTCAGACTACTTTCTGTTTCCAAACCTGAAAAAATGGCTTGGCGGAAAGAGATTTAGTTCCAGAGATGACCTCATCGCCGAAACAGAGACCTATTTTGAGGACCTTCCGAAATCGTATTATTCGGACGGCATAAAAAAATTGGAAAATCGTTGGAATAAGTGTATCGAGCTTAAAGGAGATTATCTTGAGAAATAAAAAGATTTTTGTCCAAAATAACGCGACTTTCTTTACCAAGCCGACTATTTATTGATCGACCCTCGTAATAAAGACCTCTCTCTCTCTCTCTCTCTCTCTCTCTCTTTCTCTCTTCGCCTTTGAACGCCTTCGAAATCAAAAGATTTCGAGAAATCACTCGTGACAACGTAATGCGCCAATTGCAATCATCACCCGACGTTATGCGTAAAATACAAGTATCAAGCGTTTCCACTGACAACAAATTGGAGAAAATCCAGGAGTCACTGCTGAACTTGTTATTAGCCATGAGGCATTAACTAATCGTATTTCCACCCTGGAGACACAGTCGGAGTGTACTCATGACGGTACGTTACGTTTTGGCGCCGCCGTTTGGGCGCGACCGTTTTGGCGCGACCGTTTTGGCGCGAGGACGTTTTGGCGCGAGACGTTTTGGCGCGAGGACGATCTGGCGCAAGGACGTTTTGGCGCGGGGACGTTTTGGCGAGGGGACGTTTCGGCGCGCAAGCAAATCCAAACAAATCCAAACATAACAAAACAACACAACTTACACTATTTTTTTACTGCAATGTACCTATGCAGGGAAGCAACATAATATGAAATTATATTTATATTATATTATATTATATTATATTATAGGTGGTTATAATGTGTAAAGGACCTAAAGAACCTAAAGAACCTAAGAACCTAAAGAACCTAAGAACCTAGAATCTAAGAACCTTCTAGATAGGTTCTTTAGGTCCTTTACACATTATAACCCGCCCCGGGCGTATATGCGTTCACGGGAGCAGTTCAGTTGCTTGTTTCTGGTGCTTCGATTATAATGTGTAAAGCAAAATTAACTAACTTCAACCGCGCCAAAACGTCCCTGCGCCAAAACGTCTCCGCGCCAAAACGTCCCCGCGCCAAAACGTCCCCGCGCCAAATCGTCCCCGCGCCAGATCGTCCTCGCGCCAAAACATCTCGCGCCAAAACGTCTCGCGCCAAAACGTCCTCGCGCCAAAACGGTCGCGCCCAAACGGCGGCGCCAAAACGTACTGCTTCCTACTCATGAGGAGATAGCTGCTATCATGAAGGACAACCACTCGATGAAATCTCGTCTGGAGTTATTATCCAATCGTGTATCGAAGATAGATGATCAACTTTAAAAGCTTTCGAGATCTGTTTCATCTTCTTCGCTATTGTGTGCAGAGTCACTATATCTGGAGTGTCATTATCTATTGAAAACACACCTCAAGTTATGGTCGAGAAGGTTTATTATGCTCTTGGTATCACGAATCGCCTTAGTGACGTCTTAGAAATTTGCAGCTTCGACATAAATAAAATTCGTACAATTGTAGGACAGAACAAGCCATCGATTATCATTGTTACGCTTGCAGATTTAGAAAAACTAATTTGACTACCTACATGTCGATCGGTTGCATCTTCTTTTTTGTCGTCCCCATGTTTAAAGATAACTGAATTCAATGCTAATTCGCTGCGAGGACATATGGAACTCATTCAATCGACTATTACTGAGCGCGCTATCCACATTATTTCTGCGTGTGAAACGTGGCCTCATTCGTATGTTTCAGATGACGTAGTACGAATTAATGATTCCTTTCTTATACGCAATGATCGTGAAGGTAGAGAAGGAGGTGTTGTCGCATGCTACATTCATTCCTCCCTAAAAGCTGAAGTTTTGACGTCTTGGCCGATAGAGTTTTCGAATGGGCCAGAATATTTAATTATTGAAATTATAGGGTCTAATTCTGAGAAACTGTTGTTCGCATCTGTGTATAGACGACCGATAGGTCGAATACTTGGAGATTTCATGCAATCTTTATCTTGTTTTTATCATGCCTATAACAATTGTAACGTGGCAGAAAATTCGAGCTGCGTCCTCCTCGCTCAACGGAAGCCTACACGATCGCTCAGGGCTGCAGGGGATGATTTTCGTATTTTATTTATTCTTTATTTTTATTTTTTTTCTTGTCTTATTTTTTTTATACATAATGCGATTTATACGACCGGAGGGACGATGGGAGAGTACCAAGAAGAGGAGAGCTTCGGGATTTGGCCTTCTTCTCTGGACCGACATTTCACACCTTTCCCGGTCGGGATGTATCATTATCCCGCTCGACGTACTAAAGGATACGCGGCTTTCTATTCTCAGCCGCCGTCGGCCCACGGAAATGTATATATCTCAGGGGATCATCTGCGGGACTACGCAACGCTGGTATTGTTTGTCGCTAATTTATGCGTCGGCCAGCTGAGGCGCTAGTCGCGGTCAGCGTGCGACACCGGTTCCCCCAATTAACCGAGTTTAGCGGGTTGAGTGGGGATCATAGGTTACGGGCACGCGTGCCGGCAGGACCTCGGGGCTTTTTCCCGGTGACCGTTGAGCGAACCAGACGTAGCGTACTGTCTATCGGTGTCCCGCTCTATTTTTCGAAGTCCCACAAATTATTATCGAGGCAAGGAATAGAGTGTAGTTCCTCAAGCCAGCATCAGAACGCTAAACGATCATCTTTCGTAACTCGAGGAAAATCAGGAAGACTCCTCCAACATCTTTCGAGGTTTCCCGGATTTCGAGGAACATCGCATCGTCATCGTCCCGGTGAGCTCTCTTCCCTTCTGCGGTCTTTGGCTAATATTTTATTATTTTATTATTATTTATCATCTAACTGGTGTGTTCGAAATTTATTCGAGCTTGGTCACCCCTGCGACTCTGGTACACTGTGTGCAGAGTGTCAATTTGTATTGGGAATCGCGGCGTTTAATAAGAATAACCTCGAGATCGTGTAACGTATAGAAGCCGGGGAAAAGTCATTATATTAATTAATTGTTTCTGTTGACGAGTAAACCGTGCGCGCGTTAAGCCGTTATCCCGGAGTGCTTTGGAATTGGTTAATTAGTTTGTGTGGGATTGGAACGAAATAGACCGCGTCACGGATTTTGTCGAATTGTGGGTTTTGGAGGTACACGAGTTGGTTTGAGTTTCCTTTCGTTTGAATGTAGAAGGTCGTGCGCGAGTTCGCCCGTCGTCCCGTTGTAATTTGGATGTAAAAGGGACTGGCACGGGGTAGACCGCGTTGCATATCAGTCAAATTAATCGGCATTTCTCTGTCTGATTTATTTATTTATTCGTTATTTATTTATTTATTCGTTATTTATTTATTTATTCGTTATTTATTTATTTATTCGTTATTTATTTATTTATTCGTTATTTATTTATTTATTTTGTTTATTTGATTATTTATTTTTTATTATTATATTATGATTGTGTTAACGTTAACCTAGAATCGCGGAGAGCGTAGTCGGCCGTCGTCCCGTATTTTAGACGTGGATTCAAGGGATTCGTACGGTCCGAGGCGTATCTCGCGTAGTTCGATTGTTTGTTACGTTTTATTATATTTAATTCCGAAAACTAATTATTGACTGACATTATTATTCTGATGTTAATTATTTTATTATCATTATTATTTTGGTTATTATTTAATTATTAGTCGTCATTTATCCGTTATTTTATATCTTATGAACTGCGGAAGATCCCTGGGTTTATGCCTTTTACATGTTATATAAATCTCAGGATTGAAATAGAGAGCCGTCGGTAGCTTCGCGTACGTGACCTCCTGACGTCCGGTTGTTATAGTTTTTTCGATGTATGTGGGATTAGCTCGGGATAGGCCGTATCGCGGACTGTGAACAGAGACTACCGAACGTCGAAAATTCATCGATAAATATTGTTCGAAATTCGAGGCGAGCGAGACAGGCTATACAACATCTACAGGGTATGAGAGTGAGAGAGAGAGAATGGGATAACTGCTATCTCCGACTTAAAGATTAAAATTAAGATATCCAACTAGCTTTAGAGAATTGTTATAAAGGAGAGACTAATTTTACGGGACATCTTATTTGAATTCTAAATTGGTGTTTATTGGAAATGAATAACTAGTCGCCAGAAATAAAGAAGTTTGTAAGTCCCGTACCTGCTGTGGTTGTTTAAATTATTTACTGTTATTATTTTATTTGTTTATTTATTATTTATTGAGCCGACTTCGTTCATGGTTCTCGTTTGGCTTATTTATTGACCATATTTTATTTTTGACTAATTAGTGACTTGATAGTCCGAACCACCCACTCTGCCTTGAACAGCTGTAGCTGGCCTGGGTCAAGACTGGTCATCCAACTCGGTATTTTTTCCTTCCGGCGCGAAAGCGCCTGGCGCCCATCTCGAAAGAGAAAATAAAAAGGAAGGAAAAAATAACGTGGACCAGTCATAGGTAACGTGGTGCGTTGAAGCACAAATTTACCGTTACACAATATTATTATCGCTGGCGATCTCATCTGTGATTAACTAATAATAATTATGTCGGAATATCTACGTCATTTAGCTTTCTCACAGTCGCTTCATATTGTTGATTCGCTACCGACTAACCATACTGCAACCTCAGACTCGTGGATTGATGTGTTCATTAGCGATTGTGAAGATAAGATGCAATTGTTTGTTAAGTCAAAATCACCATATATAGCGGGTCACCTGTTGGAACTCCATTACAAGTTTGATACCAAACCCATAGTCAATCGCACTATCGCTCGCCGTGCTTATAAAGATATAGATTGTAACGGTAATCTTTTATCGTTCACAATTATTTTTATTTTTCGTGGGAATTCGGGCTCAAACGCAGGACTAATTAACGTAGACTTCGAGGTGGGTGAGAGTGGGGTTTATTAACAAAGAAAACAATTTATAAAAATGTCAATATTCGGTTCCTGGCCACTGATACCCTGTACAATGCATTTAAATTCGGTAATCCCGGTGATTATTTTTACATTATTTTCGTCTATTGCGTGTACATAGATTCCCGGTATTCCCGGCTTGAAAATCTGTTATTATTTCGTACGCTGGTATGGAGCTGTACGCTCGATGCACACACACACGCACACCACCAGACCCCGCCTGCCTCGCTCATCGAGCCGTTGTCTCGCTTGTACCTCTATCCCTCTCTATCTTTCATACGGTTCACTGTCTTTCGTTCTCTCTCTCACTCACTTGCTTATACGCTGCTCGTTTCGCGTACCGGTTTAAATACGATGTGACCTAGTTTTATTTTCTTCAATATAGCTGACCTAATTCTATTTAATTTATTTTCTACACTTAGCTCTATTTACTTAATTCTATCCTTTTAAAAACTATTCGCTTGATCCTATTTAATTAAGTCTATCCACCTAATTCTATTCACTTACAACCTAGCTAAATATTGATTAATAACAATTTCAAAAATGTTCGTTTAATCATTGTTTAATTTATGGGAATATCTCGCCTGTCTTTCCTCTTTGCTTGGTCTTCGTTTTCCACCCACTTGCTGTCTATTTTCACATATGAACACGGATTTTACACTTCGAAATCGAAAATAACTTTTGATAATTAATCAGTAATCTCAATGTTTCGTTTTTTAATTTCTTTGTACCTCGATATTTGTGCTTTCAGCGCTAAGAGCCTCATTTCCCCCCGTGCAGGCTCTTTTATAGCCTTCCCCGCCATCTCCTTCCCCGCCATCTCTTTCCCCGCCAACTCCTTCCCCTCCTCCTTATTTTCGATTCCAATTTTTAAATTTACCGAGTTTTATTAATTTTGTGGGCTCTCGTTGTCGCGCCACCCGTCTTCCCCTCGGACAAGCGAGGCCAGCTGATCACTGACCTGCTGTTTACGGCAGCGAGGGAATTCCGGAGGTGTGACGTAGCTAGTTTTTGTCACATCTCCGGGTTCGGTGGCCTAGTGCCCGCTGTACTTGGTACTTCCGAATATAATTCCGGCTCTTATAGCCGTTCGACATAATAAGGTGGGCTAGAGAGTGTAACTATGTTACAAGATGTTACAGGTTTTTGCGACTCATCGTCAAATGTTTTTAATATTCCCATTCTTCGTGACTGCAATCCAACCTTTAATTTTATTGATAATTCACGAGAACATATAATACCAAACAGTATTGATATGATTGTCAATACGTTCTTAGAGATATTTTTAAGATCTTTAGATAATTATACACTGTTACAAACTCTTCGTGTATGTCGACCACCTGCGCCTTGGCTCTCACAAAACTTGAGAGACCGCATATCTTTAAAAAATAGATTATATACTCGAGCACGAAGATCAAACAACCTTTTAGATCTATCTATTTTCAGAGAGCATAGAGACCAACTTAAGAATGATCTAAAACAAGCTAAAAATCAGTATTATATTCAGAAATTTACTGATATTACTGAGCCGAATAAGTTATGGAAGACGGTAGCGACACTGGGTCTAAGTAAGTCTTCACGTCCATCTCCGCTCAACTTCTTTGAACTGGATGAACTTAATGAACAAAAATTCAACTGTGTTCAGTCAACTACCGCCATGTTCCTATAGTGTGATTAGTACTCTGTATTCAGTTGTTCAGTCACCACAAAATGTATTCCATTTTGCTGAAATTACTACAACCAAGTTCACTCCGTTATTATATCTTGCTCTAGTTCTAAGTCTTTTACGTTTGATCCTGATAAAATTTCGCTATTCTCAGTAATCAAATCAATCCAGGTTTCATGCCCATTACTGACGAACATCTTTAATATGTCACTACAATTATCAGTAGTATTGGCCCTTTATAGAGAGACAGGGCGTGGCCTCCTGGTGCCAGGGCGTATCGATACTAGCCCCCCCCCCCCCCTCATGCTGCTTTCTCATTGGCTGTTCCGTGAGTGTCAAGCGGGCGTGTCTGCCCCACTACCCCACCCCCGTTCCTGATTGGTCCCCCACAAATCTCGGACTTTTCCACTACATTCACCGGACTCGCTCAACCTTCTGTGCTCATCAGGACTCAAAACTTAGGTAAGAGTACACCGTCACAATGCAGTGTAATTCATTGGCGGTGAGGAGTAAAAAATAAGTCGGTACATCAACACAATTGTCTCACCTTGTGGCGTGCGCTGCAGCACGGGCTGCACCACGTTCTCCTCACTCTATCTTGCCTGCTTAATTAGTATAATTACGCATGTGCTTTATATTTACTGTTTTTTGCCCCACTAAACCTGCTGGGAAAATACTGTGAATATTCTCTGCTCAATTGTGCATCCTCAATCTATGTCTGTAATGTGCTAGGCAGTGCTGACTGCGTCACTCATCTCATTTTTCTCTCACAGCACTCAAGCAATCAAAATGCGAGTGCTCGCACCTATTCACTGCAACTTCTCTCAGATAAATCTGCTGAGAGCTCGCAATGAATAATTGACACATTATATGCACTCATTTTCTCATTTCGTGGCGTGTTCTGCAGCGTTCACTGCATCATGTTCACCGCATACGCACCAGGCACACAATTAATATAATTGTGTGCTGCTCAAGTCTGGAAGTCAGAATTCAATTCAGTTTGTTTATTTATATTTGACAATCTCTGTTTTTTGGGTGTATTTATTTATATCATTTTTATTCTTTCCAAATTTAACAGATTTTTGCATTTGTTCTTAACGTTATATTTTTTAAAATTATAGTATTGTGTATGCCATATTGTGGAAGGTACAGGGTTTTTTTATAGAGTTACACAAGTTTAAATCATAATAAAACAAAGAAATATATTATAATATCAATGAAACGGGCTTTATTGGATAGAAAATTTTATGACATTAATGTTCAAATATGATTTCGGCCATGTGGCCGCCACGGCTGGCGGGCACAAGGCGCAATCTGGAACACCAATTTTCACAAACTTTTCGCAGCATTTGCGGCCGTATTTCGCCAATAACTCTTCGAATGTTGATTTCCAGGCGTTCAATTGTCTCTGGTTTATCGACGTAGACAAGTGACTTTACATAACCCCAAAGAAAATAATCCAATGGGGTTAAATCACATGATCTTGGTGGCCAATTTATTGGACCATTACACGAAATTATTCTTTCATGAAAAGTTTCTTTGAGTAAATCAATTGTAGCGCGCGCTGTGTGGCATGTGGCTCCGTCCTGTTGGAACCACATGTCAGCGAGATTAATGCTAGCTAATCGAGGTACGAAAAAATTTCTAATCATGTCCCTATACCGCTCACCATTGACAGTAACATTCCGACCATCATCGTTTTTTAAGACATATGGACCAATGGCCCCGCCAGCCCATAAAGCGCACCAAACAGTAATTTTCTGTGGATGTAATGGTGTTTCGACAAAAGCTTGTGGATTATCCTCACTCCAAATCCAACAATTCTGCTTATTTACGTACCCATTCAACTAAAAATTCCGAAGCTCCGATGGGCTTCATCGGAGAACAAAATTTTTAATGGTCGTTTAGCTTTAATTCCTGCACAAGTTGAATCTTGAAAGCTTTTGAGCCAAAATCCTTTCGTAAAACCTTCCATAAAGTGGAAGGACACAACCCCAGTTGCTGAGAACGGCGACGAACTGATTGATTTGGATCTTCTTCAATGCTTTCCTGTACAGCGGCTATAGCTTCTTCAGTACGCACTGTTCGGCGTCTCACGGGATGCACATTATCATTAAGAGTAAACGTGGTCCGATAACGTTCTATTGTTATTCGAATTTGCCGCTCTGAAGGACGATTATGTATGCCATAAAATGGACGAAGTGCACGATAAGTTTAACGAACAGAACCATTATTTTGATAAAAAATTTCAACAATTTGCAAGCGTTGCTCTGATGTAAGTCTATCCATAATGAAATGTCAAACCAAACTAAACAAAAAGTAACTATCAGCTGTTAAATGGGTTGTCAAATAAAGCAGTGTTACCAACTCAAAGTTGTGAACCTCTAAAAAAACACCCTGTAGAATAAACCGCTTCCTCAACATACCATCCACGTGTCTGGTTATTTATTACCCTGTCGTGAGTGAAGACTCATATTTTTCCAATATATTCACAGATCGGTTAAACTATAATACATCAGACGGATTCTCAAACATTTTAGTCCTTCGTGCCGGATCTTCGACTCGCACAGGGTAGAACCAGGGTTTAACTACCTTCCGCTCGCATCTCTCGGCTCATCTCGACGTGGGATTCTGCAGATATTCCTCGCAGTCTCACCTTTTCAGCTCATCCTAGTACTCGTCAGCCAAGCAGATTTGGTAAAGTAGAGCTCTGCGGAGCAGCTTCGTTGGTTTTATTTGTTCAAGGAGGTTGTCAGGACCACAATGTCTGAACGCAACTCATCAGACACCGGGGTGGCACCCGGTGATCCTTATGAGAAAAAGGCATTGTTGATCCCCGATGGCACCACCACTGCGGTAAGGACCCGATCACCAGCTCGCCTGGCAACCGAGCTAGTGCTGAAGGTCCAGTCTCAGCAGAACCGGATTGAAGCACTCCGCCACATCTGCACTACGCTAGCTCACGAGGCTCAACCAACCACGCTGGCGTTGCTCGACATGCTGATCACGCAGATAGACGAAGTCCATGGGGATTTTCGCAAGGAGCACGAGGTCTTAGAAAATGTATGGCCCGCATTATACCTCGGCCAGGAATGAGCAACTTTAAAACTACATTTTGGATCAAGAAGTTCATTGAAAGGAAAATAAAAGCATTGGAAATGGTGGAGATCACTCCAACGCAATCAACCAGCTCTACACAGTCATCGTCAGCGAATCTTCCTCCTGCGAAGGTCGGCACTCACCAATCGACTGTGCACCATGCGACGGCAAGCATAGACCACACGCTGCTGCATCAAACGGCATGATCTGCAACCTCCGACGTCGTTAAACCACACAATACACAGTCGTTAACACACTAGGGTGTTGACGCAGTCGTTCTCTCATCCGTTCAACTCACAAACATAAGCTCAACATTATCAGCAACCGCACTCGCACACATTCACACATCGATATTAACTCACCAGGCAAGATTTCTCATCGATCCTGGATCGGAATCGACATTTATTACGGAAGAACTCTTCCGTAAACTCAACACCACACGCACTCATCAATTTCGATCACAGGGATCGGTGGAAGGCACTCAACGCAGACACATGGTTTGGTTCAACTCACAATGTGCTCTACGTACACCAAGGAGAAAGTCATAGTACTGGCACACATTCTTAACACCATTACAATGCATCTGCCATCATTCGAGTCGCCAGCACGAACATGGCCTCACATAGTGAAGCTGAGGCTGGCGGATCCGGACTTTCTCACACCACGATCGATCGACATCATGAATAGAGCAGATATCTATGGACAGGTTATTAAACCGAATATTCTTAAGGGTACACCATCATCGCCGATCGCACAATTATCGATATTTGGATGGCTTATCATTGGACCAATTTACTCACGCCAACCTGAAGCACTCACTGTTCTTCATGCTGCACGAAGATCAAGAATTACAGAACGTGCTCACAAAATTCTGGGTTCAAGAAGAGCCACCAAAGGACACAGTCGGTTAACTCACGACAGAGGAGCAGGCATGCGAGGATCAGTTTCGCATCACGCATCAGTGTGTTACTACAGGCCGATACAACGTTCGGCTTTCTATCATGATGATTAACTCAACCCTGTGCCGTATCAATTAACAACCGTGACACATGGTACAACAGCTGAGGGCGGATTCAACTCATCAACTCATTGAAATAGCTCAACAACTCAAGGGCTTGTGCATGGCGGGCGGTTTTCCCCTCGCCAAGTGACACTCGTCGGACCTCAAGGTACTTGCTAATATCTCATCATCACCGTCAAGCTCAGCTATCTCAACGGACGACTGCGAGACAAAATTCTTAGCTTGACTTGGTTTCCTCATGAAGACGAGTTCACATTCTCATCACGGTTCAACTCAACTCAGGAAATTTTCACAAAACGCCTGGTTCTTTCCGAGCTGGCTCAATTCTTTGATCCATTTGTTTTCGTCTCACCAGTTGTGATAAGAGCCAAAATACTCTTGTAAAAGCTTTGTCTTCACAAGATTAACTGGGATGGTCCACTGCCATCCCATGTCTCAACACTAAGGATGGCAATCAGAGAAGATCTCACTTATCCGGCCGGAATCTCAATTCCTCGGTTGTTCAACACATGGAGCAACTCAGCAGTGGAATTGCATGGTTTCTCTGATGCATCTCAACTGGCCATGGCCGCAGTGATTCATATCACTGTCAACTCAACTTCCACAGGAAAGGTGCCTTTACTTGTCTGCTCAAAAACGCGCGTAGCACCACTCAAGAAGCTCACCATACCTCGGCTGGAACTGACTGCAGCTCTGTTGCTAGCTAAATTGGTTGCATACTTTCAGGCCACACTCAAGGTCGAAATCTCATCTACTCACCTGTGGACGGACTCATCAGTAACTCTCACCTGGATCAAAGCTCATCCTGCTCGGTGGAAAGACTATGTCCGAAACAGAGTCACTGAGATACAAGAGTTCACACCTAATGCAAAATGGCGTCACGTGTCAGGCACAAGCAATCCAGCTGATTGTGCCTCGCGGGGTATTTCAACATCTTAATTGTCTTCTCATCAGTTGTGGTGGTCAGGCCCATCGTGGATGGTGAAGTCTATTGTATTTTGGCCGAAAACCGCAACTGATTCGGAGGATTTAAGCATCATGGAAGCCCGACCGGGGGTAGCTCTCCTCGCTGCCACTCTGACGCCAGAGTACCATTGGAAACTCATTCATGGCTGTTCTTCACTCACAAAATTATGTCGTCTCACCTCATTTTGTGACAAGGCAGTGACAAAAATGAGGGGGAGGTTAGAATCGGCAGGAACCGCTCCACTCACAGTGAGACAAATGGCTACAGCAAACATGTTTTGGTCGAAAGCCACACAAGCCGTGTGCTTTAAACACGAGATACGAGTGCTGCAGTCAGGCTCGCATCTTCCATCCGCTCATCCCTTCAGTTAAATAACAGCTTTCATCGACCAGGATGGTGTACTTAGAGTAGGAGGTCGCCTTGCTCAATCAGCACTCACTTATGAAGAAAGGCATCCTGCCATTCTACCTTGTCATGCTCGATTCACGACTCTCATTATTGATTAAGCACACGTGCGAATTCTTCACGGAGGCACGCAGCTCACATTAGCTCAAGTTCGGCTAACTCATTGGGTCGTCGGCGGTAGAGCTCCTGTAAAATCCCACATTTTACATTGCGTGGTGTATGCTTGGCAGAGAGGAGTTAGGGCTCAACAATTAATGAGTCAGCTTCCTCTGTCACGAGTCACGCCGTCGCGCGTGTTTACTCACACAGGACTAAATTGCGGAAGGTAGAATAAACCGCTTCCTCAACATATCATCGACGTGTCTGGTTATTTATCACCCTGTCGTGAGTGAAGACTCATATTTATCCAATATATTTACAGATCGGTCAAACTACTTCGGACGGATTCTCAAACACATACATATATATATATAAAGTAACAAGTACAAAAATACTTGTGAAAAATGATCTACAAACTAAATGCATAAACGACGACACACGCATACACGCACACACACGCGCGCACTCTACTATTCGCAGTACTGTCTACAGGACGTAGTTATAACTACTTCTACAATGATATTCATAAAGAATAAAAATAATTTACAAAACTGTATACATAAACGTACGCATTTATACACACTCACTGCATCTATATTTATATTACTCACATTGTTTGAGAATCCGGTGGATGAAGTTGACAGATCTGTGAATGTATCGAATACCCATGAAAACTCACTCTCGACAAGGTGATAAATAAAATCAGACAAGTTGTTGTTATCGTGTGAAAGTGGTTTATTCTACCTTCCGACAGGCGGTCCAAAGTACACGCAAAGTACATAATTTATAAAAACATTACAAGTGAAAATTAATACAAAAATCAGTTAAATTTAGAAAACAATCCAAAAACATTGATTTTGAAAAAATACAAATTATAAAAATAAATAAACAATTTAAATTGAATTCTGACTTTGAACAGCACACAATTATATTAATTGTGTGCTTAGTGTGATTGAGCTTGAACCTAGAGAGCGGTGCGCGTGCAACAGTCAGTAATGCGTAGCACGCCACGCTAGAGAAAAATGAGTGCGTAAGATTTTGTACACCGTTCAATGTAAGCTCTCAGTAGTTTGGTGAAGAGAGGTTACAGTGAATCGATGAGAGTACTTGCAATTAAAATTGCGTGAGTGCTCTACGTGTATGAGACAAGCTACGCAGTCAGCACTACGTAGCACAACACAACATATACTGAGGATGCACGAGTGAGCAGTGTATAGTCACTGTACTTTCCCAGCAGATTTTCTGGAGGAAAGTACAGTAAATATAAAGCACCTGCATAATTATATTAATTACACCGGCAACATACCGTGAGGAGAACGTGGTGCAGCATGTGCTGCAGCGCACGCCACAGAGTGAGACAAAAATGTGAATGTACCGCTATTTTCTACTCCTCACCGAAATTGAATTGCACTGAATTGTGACGGTGTACTCTTACTGTGTATTTGAGTCCTGTTGAGCTTGAAAGTTGAGCGAATCCGGTGAATTGCGACAGAGAAAAAGGTCCGAGAGTCCGAGAGTCCTGTTGTGTGTGCTGTTCTGCCGGTGTGTAGTCAAAAAAGGGTCAAAATTCCAATATGGCTGCGGGTATAAAAGCGTCGTTGGGCGCTGAAGTCAGTTGAGCGAGATAGCCGGTGAGCGAAACCGAAGTCATACGAGAGAGAGATCCTCTCGCTCGACGCGGCATGTCAACGAGGCACATCCTCGGCTTCGCGAAGCCCTGCCTCGGCTATCTTCGACTCAACCGAACGAAGTGTGCTAGAGCACCGCAACAGGTAGGCGCACGACGAATATCGATCGCCGTGCGCCAGCTGATTCTCCAACACACATATATATACAAAGTAACAAAAACAGAAACACTTGTGCAAAATTATTTACAAACTATATACATATACGACCACACACGCACACACGCACACACGCATGCACACGAGCCCTGGCGGGCGCTATTTACATATTTACCAAGTTTATATTACATAGTTGTTTCCAGCCATCATCAGCATCACTATCTTTAAATCCAAACGGTAGTGATAATCTGTGTGCAATATGGCAACGTTTACGGCAGACGACACGGTAATGTTTGTACATTGTACGGGTGATGACGTTGTGGAGGGGTGTGCTTTGAATTGATTTGAATTATTAATTAAGCGATGTATTACTCAACCACGGCATTTCTGATGTTATAACTTGACTGATTGAGTTAAAATTATTTGTTTGTGAGTTAAGATACCAGTCTGATTATCAAAGGCAAGACCCAAATCTAGCTGTCAGCAATAAGATCCAAGTCTGTTTTACAGGTCGTAGGATCAATATCTGTTTATCGACGACATGACATCGTTTTTTATCTGTGGCTGGATGCAACCGTCGGTAAGGCCGAATTGTTTTATAGAATGTAAGCCCCAAATTAATTTATCGACGGCAGGGCAAACGTTTTACCGGCAGCAGAACGCAAGATATTTTACCAGCCGTCCGGCCCAATCTGCTTATCGACTGTACGTCTATAGCGTGCCTTTCCAACTGTATGCCCACTCTACTGTAACGGTAATTTCTTTATCGTTAACAATTATTTTTATTTTTCGTGGGAGTTCGGGCTCGAGCACAAAACTAATTAATGTTAGACTTCGAAGTGCGTGAGAGTAGGGTTTATTTACAGAATGAATAAGTTTATAACAAGTTATTTTACAGTTTTGGGCCTCTATAATATAGAATGGTGCATTTAATTTCGGAAATTCCGACGATTATTTTATTATCATTTCGTCTTATTCGCGCATCGATTCTCGGTATCCTCGGGAGTTTATTATTCTTCTTGTATAGTGGTATTGCTGTATGCTCGGTGCACGGACATACTCACACCACCAGTCATTCGCCTCGCCCTCGCTTCTTCGTCAGAGTGTATTTAACTCTGTTTACAATTCTTTCTCTTTTACTCTCGTTTCACTTTCTCTCTTTCTCTCTTCCACTCATCCAGGCGGGCAATTCTCGTTTATACTTCCGATTTAAAGTCCACACTATTTAATTCTATTTCCAGATACACTACTCGCTTAAACGTATTAATTAATCCTATGCATTTAATTTTACTTAGATCTATTCGCACATACACTTATTCTCTCCATTCGATTCTCTTAAACCTATCTATATCCTAATTTATTACTAGTTTCTTTTTAACTTCACTAAAACCAATTCTTTATATTATTTAAACCACTCGCCTGCCTCTCATTTATTCTGCTGTGTTCCATTCTCACTAATTCGATGTTCCGTTATGCACTGAACCCGAATTCATTCAGAATCTATTCGTTGATAATGCTTAACTTTTTTCTCGTAATTTTTATAATGTTCAGATTTTTCGACTTGTCTTTTAACACGCCTTCTATCCACGTTAAGAGGCCAAGAGAGCCCCTCTCCCCGCGCAGCGACCTTTTATAAGCCTCCCCTCGCCTCATTCCCCTCTGCTTATTTTTCATCGTAATTTTAAAATCTAACGCATCTTTTCTGGTTTCGACGCTATCCGTCGCCCCGCTCACCGCCTTCCCCTCGCCACCCAGCAAGGCCAGCTGGTTGCTGACCTGCTGTTTATGTCAGCAAGGGATTTCCGGCAGTGTGACGTCGCTCGTT
Organism: Cylloceria caligata; assembly: GCA_963942595.1. Taxonomy (NCBI): domain Eukaryota; kingdom Metazoa; phylum Arthropoda; class Insecta; order Hymenoptera; family Ichneumonidae; genus Cylloceria; species Cylloceria caligata. Next base: position 9,448,766 of record OZ012711.1, on the reverse strand, counting down.
TATCACACGAGTTCAATGGCCTAATGCCCGCAAACCTCGGTACGTCTGTACCGAGTCAAATTTTGCAGGTATTTCTGCGTATCCCTCGGCTCTTTATACCGTTTGACATAATAAAGTAGGCTAGAGAGTGTAACTATGTTACACTGCATTACTTACGGTTGGTAACATACCTACGGTTGACAACGATATACTTCTCCGGCCGCCGGTACATAATCTAACCATCTGACTGCTGGTATTCGATCTTTTTTACCGACTATCGGCTAGATGCCGATGGTGGACGAATTACAGTAGGTGGGCGGCCGTACTACAATTGCGCCATCGATCTCGTGGATCTACGTTCTTTGAGAAGCTATAACGACGACGTCGCCTACCTGCTTATGGTAATTGACGTTCTCAGCAAATACGCCTGGGTCGAACCTGTTGTACCGCGAACTAATTCTTGTACATTATTTCGCCGTTGTGCTCCTTTTCGTGAGGACCGCTCACCAAAGTAGAACAATGTGCAAACGTAAGCATCGAGCTGCCCGAAACGACTGCAATGAGCTCGAGCTTGGAATTTGCAAGCAAAGATTATTATGGAATCCATTCGACACTCGATTTCGGTCAATGGGGTAAATTAACTGCTTTGCCGGAATCAGTCTACAGTTTGACATCAACCTGAACGGTTGATCGCGAAATATTAGAGTCGAACGGTAGATTCACACGCGAGAGGTTGGTTCCTCGTACGGGCTCGTAACCACAGTTTTATTGTATTAAACTCTTTTTACTTTTAAATAGACGGAAAGTAGCCGTTGCCTATAATAAACATTTCCATTTTTTACATAAATTCACGTCTACACGAATTACTCGAGTTTCTACTCCTAATTGGCAAACGATCCCAAAATAATAACTTTTCAATATTATACCGATTACCGAGTTAACCAATAACGCGGTACCGGTATAACATTTGATGGCAGCGGTGGGATCTGCTGAAGTGATGAGTGCTACGTAATTTATTTCGATAAAGTGTGTTTTGGACAAAGTTAAGAGTGACTCTATAGTGACGACTACAACTTGTGCAAAGGACGCCAGTGTAGTTCGTAAAACCCGACTAATCTAACGCGAAGACGCGAAGTAAACGTTGGTGCGGTGTGACGTATCGGTCAACCGTTTAAAGTCCCGATTGACGGTGTCACGTCAAGTCGCGGAAAACCGCACAAAGTGTGCAAGCGAGTACCCGAAGCGGTAACTTGTTACGAAGCCGTCGCGCAGCCATTGTCGACGCACAAGAGACGAGCCCAGGAGCCACCAGGAGACGGGTCAACGGTACCAGCGAGGACAATTGGACCAGCCTTCGAGGGAAGCCACGGGACGTCAGGTCTACAGCACCGAAGGAACTGCACCCAAGGAGCAACGCCATGGAGAGAACAATCTACCAGACCATCCTCCTGTAAGTGGCGGTTACGTTATATATACTGTAACGTGGCAGAATATTTAGGCTGCGTCCTTCTCGCTCAACGGATACCTACACGATCACGCAGGGTTGTAGGGTGGATTTTCAGGTCTTATTCATTCTTTATTTTTATTTTTTTTCTTGTCTTATTTTTTTTTATATACATAATGCGATTTATACGACCAGAGGGACGATGGGAAAGTACCAAGAAGAGGAGAGCTTCGGGATTCGACCTTCTTCTCTGGACCGACATTTCACACCTTTCCCGGTCGGGATGTATCATTATCCCGCTCGACGTACTAAAGGATACGCGGCTTTCTATTCTCAGCCGCCGTCGGCCCACGGAAATGTATATATCTCAGGGGATCATCTGCGGGACTACGCAACGCTGGTATTGTCTGTCGCTAATTTATACATCGGCCAGCTGAGGCGCTAGTCGCGGTCAGCGTGCGACACCGGTTCCCCCAATTAACCGAGTTTAGCGGGTTAAGTGGGGATCATAGGTTACGGGCACGCGTGCCGGCAGGACCTCGGGGCTTTTTCCCGGTGACCGTTGAGCGAACCAGACGTAGCGTACTCTCTATCTGTGTCCCGCTCTATCTTTCGGCATCCCGCTAATAATTATTGAGGCGAGGAAAAGAGGTTGGTCCTTCGAGCCAACATCCGAACACTGTACGATCAACCAGGAGGAATAATCAAACGTCTTTCGAGATTTCCCGGATTTCAAGGAACGTCACGGCAGCATCGTCCCGGTGAGCTCTTCTTCCTTCCACGGTCTTTCGCTATTGTTTTATTATTCTATCATTCGATTTATTGGACATTAGTTTTCGAGCTTGGTCACACCTGCGGCTCTGGTACACCGCGTGCAGAGTAGTAATTTGTATCGGGAACCGCGGCGTTTATCGAGTGTACTCGCGAGATCGTGTAACCGGTAGATACCGGGAGAAAGTCACCGTATTATTTAATTGTATTTTAAAGACGGTTAAACCGTGCGCGCGTTAGGCCGTTATCCCGGTGTGCTTTGTATTTGTTAGCCTGTGTGTGTGGGATTGAAACGGAATAGACCGTGTCGCGGATTTTACCGAATAATTCACGTCGATTTATGTGACTTAGTTTATTTCTTTTATTGTATTTTATTGCCTTGGTCTTACGTTGACGGACGTACCGTCATTTACCATACTTTATTTATTCTATTAATTGGTTCTTTTCTTATTATATCGAACCGTACCTCATTATTTTTCTTTCGCGTTTAAAATTTGGAAGTAGTGCGAGTTCGGCCGTCGTCCCGTCTGTGGTATTTGGTCTTGAGGGACTTGTACGGTCGGTACCGTATCTAACTTAATTGAATTAATTGTTCGTTGTTCTTATTAATACGGTTATTATCGTTAGTATTGTTTATTGTTATTATTATTATTATTTCGGACGTCAGTCCTTTAATTAGGGTCTTCTCAGGTTCTTTTTAAATAATTTGGGGTTTTATTAATCCTTACTCGTTCTCGACTTATTAGCCGTTACTTGCTTTCGATTTTCAAGATAGGAGAGTTGAACTAGTCGAAGCTCGCGTACGTGACCTCCCGCCGTCCCGTTGTTATGGTTCTTGAATGTATTTGGGGTTAGCTCGGGATAGGCCGTACAGCGAACTGAGCGTTGAGACAACCGAATGTTTGGCTTAGTCGGTGAATATTGGTCGAAATTCGAAGCGAGCGAGATAGGCTATATAACGTCTGCCGTGTATGAGAAAGAGAGAGAGAGAGAACGGGATAACTGCTGCCGTTGAATTAAAGATTAAAACTAAGATACCTAACTAAATTTAGAAATTTGTTAACACCGGAGAATAATTTTACGGGACATTTTGGTTAAATTCGGAATTGATGTTCCTTGGAGAAATAAAGAAGTTTGTAAGTCCCGTACCTGCAGTGGTTGTGTGAATTATTTACTGTTATTACCTTATTTGTGTATTTAATATTTATTTAGCTAGATCCGGTTTATTAATTGTGTTTAGTATTTATTAACAATATTTTATTACTTGTCTGGATCCACCGACTCTGATGACTTACTTGAATTAATTGATCTTGTTTATATTTTATCTTGGAATAGTTAGTGACTTGACAGTCCGAACCACCCACTCTGCCTGGAACAGCTGTAGCTGGCCTGGGTCGAGACTGGTCATCCAACTCGGTATTTTTTCCTTCCGGCGCGAAAGCGCCTGGCGCCTATCTCGAAAGAGAAAATAAAAAGGAAGAAAAAAATAACTTGGACCAGTCATAGGTAACGTGGTGCGTTGAGGCACAAATTTAACGTTACAATACATTTAGCCATAAAGTCAAAGCCAGTAGCGTCAAAGCCGAAAAACAGTAATATTCCATCAAATACATATATATCTCGTGAGATTATTTTGTGTTTGTTCGAGAAATATTAAAATCAAGTCCGTCGCGAAATAAACATGTCGGAATCTAGAGGAGCCCGATCAGGTCGCAGGGGCAACTCGTTAGACACGACGTTGCCTGGCGCAGGGGTAGACCCCACAGCCGGATTAGCTGCGGCCGTGAGGGACATCGTTTATGCAGCGCGCAGGGCGCTATTCAAGCTCTCGCCGACGGGACGAATCCTCTCGACCAGACAAGAGGCCCTTGCAGACCGTCTGAGGGCCCAGTTTGGCGTAAACCCACGTAGGGTCGCGTCGTTCGGGAATTTCGACGGCGACGACAGCGACGAGGTTTTTAATATAGCTACTGGCGAGCGAACGTCCGAGCGCGTCACCGAAAACATGGTTGACCAGGAAATGGAGAACATGCGAACTATCGATCGCGTAGGTTTCTCCGCAGCTACCGGTACGACACACAGTAGACGCAGAGCCCGAAATCGTGGCAGAAAAGTCAGAAAAAAATTTTTACAATCGGGATATTTGAGCAGGCAGTCAGGTAGAGGACTAATGGCTGCGTTAAATTGTAAAAGGGGAACCTTTTTCACCGTATACCTTCGTCGCTGCGTCAGTTGGAAGTTAGCCTTCGAGACGAGTGTTCGCATCGCGCGCTGAACGAGCGAAAACTACCGTGACTTATAAAATCGATAACTTTAAAGTGAAGTGTTTTAAATCAATCCGGAGACATGGATACGACTTCTGGAGGTATGTAGAAGATTTTTTTACATTGGTTGAGTTTAAAATAAATATGTAAATTATTGAAGTGTAGTATAAACTACTGCATAAATAAAGTGAAAGAATTTTGTAAACTTATATTTTCAACTATCCGAAAAGTTATACTTTCTGCCATATTCTGCGACAGCCAATGTCTAGGCCTTTAGTTTATTATATAAGCTTGCGAAATTAACAGGAATTAGCTGCCTAGAGCTGCCTAACTTTGTCTGTTATGGTTTTTGGCAACGTAAAACAGGCGGTTGCCGACCGTGCACGCGCGCGCGGCACCATACGCCATGCCATGGGGCCATTGAACAGCTGCTACTTGAGCAATAGGACTATATCCATACATATACCATATATAATATATATATATATACATATATATATACAAAATACAAATTCAAGTAAATCATTTATATATCTATTTGTGTAGACATACAACAATACATATATATGTAAGTATATACTAAAGTAATTAATTTGAATCGTCACATTTTATTTATATTTGATACATTTTTATTATATATATAGGTATATATGGGGCATTCCACGCCAAATCGGACAGTTCAATTTTTTTTCCCTTGATTTTGTCATATTTTCATGTACTCATCAAAAATAACTAATGCAAGTTATATATCATTGTATACGAAAACGTCATACTAAATAAGTAAATTATTTCATCCTTTTTTGAGTAGTACGGCAGGAGGGAGTTTTTTTGAAAATTTTTAATTTTTTTTAACATACTTGTCCGCCATATTGGATCAGCCATTTTGTTTACAATAATTTGGCTTTCGGATTCGTAATAAGCGACCCTCAAAACCCACATATAGCAGTTTTTGTCAAGATCGGACACCTTTTTAACATTCATGTCCGCCATATTGGATCGGCCATTTCGTTTACAATAATTTGGCTTTCGGATTCGTAATAAGCGACCCTAAAAACCCGCATATACCAATTTTTGTCAAGATCGGACACCTTTTTAACATCCATGTCTGCCATATTGGATCGGCCATTTTGTTTACAATAATTTAGCTTTCAGATTCGTAATCAGCGACCTTAAAAACCCCTGCATACCAACTTTCATTCCGATCGGAGGTTATTTGTATTTACTGCCACGATTTCGGGCTCTGCGTCTACTGTGCGACAGCCCGATCGGTACCAGCCAGAGTACGCGATCGGTTGGAGGCGGTCGACCGAAGCCAACGCGAATTGGAGAGAGCTCGATGCCAGTACGAAAGGCTGCAGCGCGAGCACGATCGGGGCCAACGCGAACTCGATCGCGAACTCAGGGAGGCCGAAACTCCGTCGGCAAGGTATGTGCGGACGAGTTCGAACTCATCCGGTCCCTATGGGAGCAGAATGCCGTGAAAAATTCACCCCCCTCGGTATAGCGAAAATTGTGCTGGAGACACCGGCACTAAACGTGGAACATTGGTTCTACACAGTCCCAAATAAAGTGCCGCTAGGGGTCAACGGGCTGTTAGGCATGGATTTCATCAAGTACCACAAGGTCGATGTCTTGCACGGAAAAATGCTGGAGCTGTACGGGCACTGCATGCCGCTGCTGGACAGCACGACGAGGGTATCTCTGCCGCCACGCAGCGAGACAGTCACCTACGCTGCAACAACGAGCAAATTCGTTGGATTACTTCCATGAGTAGAACTCAAGGACAGGGTCATCATGGGTGCCTGCGTTACGCCGCCGCGTGGTAAGAGCTGTGCAATCAGCTTAATGAACACTACCGAGCAGGTGGTAGAGGTACAACGCCCCGTAGTGAAACTCGAGCCGCTCGAGGAAGCGGCAGTAGGTCAAGCGGCTGAGGCGGCCGCTATTGAGGTATGCGCCGTCAGCCCGGAGCGAGGGGTCGACCGCCTCGCGCCATTAGCCAAAGAGCTCGACACGGCAAACCTCAACGAAGAAGAGCGCAAAGGGCTAAATGAAATCACATGCGAATACGAAGACGTGTTCCACCTACCAGATGGGGTGCAGTCCATTAAGGTGCACCCATACAGGCTGCCCGAGACCCACAAGAGAGAAGTGGAGAGGCAGACCCGCGAAATGCTTGAGGATGATATTGTCCAACCTAGCCGGAATCAATGGAACGCGCTGCTGCTGGTTGTAGCGAAGAAACCTGACGCAGCTGAAGTGAGGAAAATGCGCGTAATAGTGGAGTTTCGAAAGCTAAACGAAGCCGCCATCGGAGACTCGTACCCACTGCCCAATATCACCGAGATATTGGACCAGCTGGGGCGGGCCCGATATTACACGACCCTGGACCGCGCCTCGGGATTCAATTAAATTCCGATGGCACAGCAAGACAAGAAAAAAACTGCATTTTCCACTCCGCAGGGCCATTTTGAGTATAACCAAATGCCTTTTGCACTCAAAAACGCTCCACCGACTTTCCAGAGGTTGATGAACTCCACGCTTGCTGGACTACAGGGAGTTAAATGCTATGTATACTTAGACGACATAGTAATCCACGGCAAGACCTTCAACGAGCACAATGACAGGCTGCAAGAGGTACTGCAGCGGCTAAGGAAAGCCAGATTAGCAGTGCAATCGAGCAAGTGCCAGTTCCTGCGCAAGGAAACGCAGTACCTCGGCCACATCATATCCGAAGAGGGTGTACGTGCTGATCCGAAGAAGCTGCCAGCAGTAAGGGAATTTCCAGTGCCGAGAGACGTAAAAGGAGTACAATCTTTCCTCGGACTAGCTGGCTACGACCGGAAATTCATCAAAGATTTCTCGAGAACCGCGAAGCCACTCACAGAATTAACCGAGAAAGGGGTTAAATTCAAATGGCAGTAAGAGATGCTGCCTTCGAAGAACTGAAGACAGCCCTTAACACAGCACCGGTACTGCAATATCCAGACTTCACGAAGCCGTTTGTTGTAGCGACAGATGCCTCAGACAGGGCGCTCGGCGCAATCTTATCGCAAAGCGAGATCGGGGACGATTTGCTCATATGTTACGCGAGCCGCACCATGTCAAAGGCCGAGTTCAATTATATAACAACGGAAAAGGAGCTACTCGCGATAGTTTGGGCTCTCGCTCAATTTTGACCATATATTTATAGTACACGTTTTACGGTAGTGACGGACCACCAACCGCTCACCTGGCTGTTCGGAGTGAAGGACCCAGGTTCGAGACTAATGCGTTGGAAAATTAAATTGGCCGAACACGAATTTAACGTTGAATATACTATAAGGCCGGAAAACGTAATACGAATGCAGATGCGCTAAGCCGCATATTCGCTACTACAAGGACCCAAGCGAGAGCTAAGGACGAAGTCCAGGAGTCGGAAGAGGACAGCACGGTGGGGCAACTCGGCACAGCGAATGACCGCACAAAGCGGAGGGCCGAGGATACCCCTTACAGCCGTGGCAGCTCGTCGGAGCGAGAAATCAAGCTCGCACACGAGAAAGAAAAGGACAGCATGCGCCCGGGTACGGATAGCCGCACAAAGCGGAGAGCCGAGAATACCCCGGGCCAGCCCAGCAACGAGGCAGAGCAAGAGACAGCGCCTGCCAATGCTACAGACGAGGATAGAGAGATCCGCGGCGTGCATGCAGATCGTGAGGTCCCGTCCACTTTGGGGTCAGCTTGGCTGACCGCCCCCTGCGCACCGTCTCGTCACGGAGGAGTACGCGTTTGCCGACGCGGTACTCCTGCACCTGTGCGCCGTGGTCATACGTATTCTTTGACCTCCTTTTCGCGGCTTCCAGGTTGTCGCGTGCTACTGTCCATGCGGCGCGTAATCGCTCGCGTAACTCGTGGACGTAATCATCGTAGGCATAGATGCTGCGGGGCTCTTATTTCACGGCGGTCGGCGACTCAGCCTCGTGTCCGTACACCAACACGTGGGGAGACAGTCCGGTCCCCGTATGTGGAGTGGTATTGTACGTAAACATTGCGTGCGGCAGCCACTCGTCCCAATTTCCCTGACCCTCGCTTAGAAAATTTTTCAGATACTCTGCGAGGGCACGATTTGATCTTTCTAATGCGCCGTTCAATTCGGGATGATAGGCCGTAGTTTATATCTTTTTAATTTGCAGCAGTCGACACATTTCTTTGAAGGTCGGGCTGAGGAAGTTCGTACCCTGATCTGATAATATTGTTTCCGGCGTTCCGTGCCGGCAGATCAATTCTTCTACGAGTGCTCATCGACTGTCGAAGCCTCTTGGTTCGACAGTGGTATAGCTGCACTGTATTTTGTGAGCGCGTTCTGGATAGTAAGGATTTATCTTTTTCCAGATGCGCTTTCTGGTAGCGGTCCTACGATGTCGACCGCTACTTTATCAAAGGACCTCGACGGGGTGTCGGTTACCACCACCGGCACTCGTTCCCTTTTCCTGATTTTATTCTTCTGGCAGGATTCGCAGGACGATATGTAATTTTCCAATTCCCTTCTCAGGCCGGGCCAGTCGTACTTAGTCCGGATCCGATGCAATGTACGCCGTATACCCTGGTGCCCTCCTATGGGGGTGTCGTGTCGTATTCTTTAATTATTTTCAGGCGGTCATCGGCAGAAGGGATGGCTACGCCACTGTGGCAGTCGCTATACTTTTTCATAACCCTGTCTTCGTCCGCGCTGCTGGAAGTTCGAGGGCTACGGGCCCCGCCGTGCCTCGCTTCCTCAGCAGGCCTTTGCGGTGCTCTGTCCGCAGTTTCGTTGCTCGGTGTGCCCACCGTTAGCTCCGCCGTTGGGTTGCTCTCTGTCTCGAGCGGCCTTGCAACGTTTGCTTTTCGCAGCCTTCCGCGCTTCGTGGGTTCGCCATGCTGTGCTGGGCCCACTCTTCTTTTCTCAGCGGTGCTCGCAGTCTTACCAGTGGCTTGCGTATGTAGCTTGCGGGGCCTGCCCCTTCCTCGACCGCACGGCTTTTCGGCGGGGCTGTGGGGTTCAGTAGAGCGATCTGCATGCACGCTGCGGATCTCTCTATCTTCTTCTGGCGCATTGGCCGGCGCGGCCTCTCTCTCTCTCTCTCTCTGCCGCGTTGCTGGGCTGGCCCGGGGTATTCTCGGCTCTCCGCTTTGTGCGGTTGTCCGTAGCCGGGCGCATGCTGTACTTTTCTTTCTCGTGGGCGAGCTCGATCTCTCGCTCTGACGAACTACCACGGCTGTAAAGGGTATCTTCGGCCCTCTGCTTTGTGCGCTCATTCGTTGTGCCGAGTTGCCCCATCGTGCTGTCCTCTTCCGACTCACGGACTTCGTTCTTAGCTCTCGCTTGGGTCCTTGTAGTAGCGAATATACGGCTTAGCGCATCTGCCTTCGTATTACGCTTTCCGGCCTTAAATTCAACGTTAAATTCGTGGTCGGCCAATTTTATTTTCCAACGCATTAGTCTCGAACCTGGGTCCTTCACTCCGAACAGCCAGGTGAGCACTTGGTGGTCCGTCACTACCGTAAAACGTGTACTATAAATATATGGTCGAAATTGAGCGAGAGCCCAAACTATCGCGAGTAGCTCCTTTTCCGTTGTTATTTTAGCATTTTACGCCCTGTAGTCCTGCTAACGCGGAGTTCATTAGCCGCTGGAAAATCGGTGGTGCGTTCTTCAATCTGAATGGACTCAAAATAAACCTGCGGAGTGGAAAATGCCGTTTTTTCTTTGTCTTACTGCGCTATCGGGTTTTGGTGAAATCCAGAGACGACATCCAAAGTCATATAATATCGGGCCTGTCCCAACTGGTCCAATATTTCGGTGATATTGGGCAGTAGGTACGAGTCTCCGATAGTGGCTTCGTTCAACTTTCGAAAGTCCACCACTACGCCCATTTTCTTCACTCCGGCGGCATCGGGTTTCTTAGCTACGACCATCAGCGGCGCGTTCCATTGACTCCCGGTGGACTGGACTATTTCTTCCGCTAGCATTTTGTCTGTCGTCATCTCCACTTCTCTTTCTTGTGGGCGAGTTTAGCCTCTCGTTTCGACGAGTTATAGTGGTTGCCTTGGGTATCTTTGACGCTCCGCTTTGTGCGGCTATTCGTATACCCGATTGCGCTATCTTTCTCTTTCTTATGGAACTTTCTTTCCTGTCCCACTTGGGCTCGTGTGGTCGCGTATATGCGACTCAGAGCGTCTACATCTATATTTCTTTTTCCGGCTTTCTGCATTTTACCGGACCCATGCCCCGATTTTACGGTCTTCCCAGGCAAAGGTTGCGATCCTAGGTCCTTCGATCCGACCTTAAAGGGTGCGCGATACTGCACCTCGTGCGTGCGCTGTCGCTTGTTCCCTCGTAGATAGGATACAGCATTATATTCGCACACTATTCCTGCGCGATCTGCTTGCTTTTCACTACTGGGGAGCACCAAGTCGGGATTCCGTTGTTGCTGCGCAAAGCATTTGGCTTTCTTCCTCGTGCTCTCTGAGCTTATGCGCAGTGTCTTGAACTGTCGGCTACATACGGCCTTCGCTATCTCTGACGGTGTGACACAGAATCTCGCGACTTTGCCTCGGCTGATTCCGCTCCTTATAGGTAGTCCGACAAATTTATTTTCCTTGGTGGCGTCCATGTTAGACCCGTTTCCGGAAGAAAGATTTATCTTTGTAAGCAGGCCTATGTACTTGCATATGGCGGCAGTTCTACTGCGCGGTGACGAATATATCCTCGTCCTGCCGTCCCATAGCGGCATGCAGTGCCCATACAACTTGAGTATCTCGCCATGCAGGATATCCGCTTTATGCTGCTTGATAAAATACATGCCTAACAGCCCGTTGACCCCTAGCGGCATATTATTTGGGACTATGTAGAACCAATGTTCCACGTTTAGTGCCGGTGTTTCCAGCACAATTTTCGCTATACCGAGGGGGGTGAATTTTTCACCTGCCACGCCCTGCAATTCCACGGAGCACCTGCTCATCATGGTCTCGGGTTTGAGGCATCCTTCCTTCAGTATGCTGCACTGGGCCCCTGTGTCCGCTTTAAGGGTGAGTACCCCGGTTACGGCCAAGGATGCGACGATGTCAAAGTCGCTGGCCGTAGCGCTGGACGCCGGCTGCGTCCTGCAATAACTGCTGCGTCGTTTTCCCCCTGCGCGCGGGTCTCTGCTGGGCCGTGAGTGTATTTATTGTCACCGTTCCCAGTGGGCTGGCATCGGTATTCGATCGACTTGCTCCCGCATTCACCGTGAACCTTTCACTCTTGCCCCCTGTATCCCTTGGACGTTGGGGATGCGATGAAGACTGGGCAGGATCCGTCTTGTTCTGCGACAATATTTTCCTGCCGTCTTTCCACAAGTGGCCCCTTTTTTGCAATAGTTGCACACAACGTCAACGTTGTGAATGGATGTATTCTCGCTGGGCATCGGTAGGCTCGCTCTTCCCGATCTGCGGGTGCAGTCTCGAGCCACGTGCCCTGGTTTCCCGCAGGTGAAACAATTCTCGCCCTGCCGGGATGGCGCGCCTTAGGACCTTCTGGGATGGCTTAATGCTCCACCTACCCCTCACTTTGGCTGCACCATGTTGGTGATCTCTATGGCCCCTGCCACAGAGTCATGCAGCGTTTGGTAGTTTCTCGCACGCACCAGCATTGCACCTGGCCGTGCAGGCCGTTTTCAAAGTTGGCCTGTGCGCTCCGTCAGGTGACACTCTCGACGGTGATCTTCTGATTTTCGACCGTTTTCAACGGTTCGCAGAGTATTTCGGCGATGTCTACTGTAATCTTCTCCGTTCTTGCCGCGGATGCGGCGATGTCCTCGTTCTGTTCCTACCAGAGAGAGCTGAACTCTATTTGCAACGCGGTCAGGGACTTCCGTAGTCCGTACAACGCTTCCAACTCGTTGCGCCATGGTGCTGATGGTTATGTGCTGCAGTTGCCTTGCTGCCGCATCCTCTAACTTACTATCTTAACTTATGACTGTCAACTCCAGGAGGGTGTCATGCTCCTTCTCTGCTACCCTGCGGAATATCGTCTCGCAGGACTATAAGAAGAGCGGCAACGCCTTCGAATCCTTGCCGTCGAACGTTTTTACCATTTTTATTCCGAGACTGAGGCTGAGCATATTTGAGGTCCTCTGCGTCTCCTCGAACCACGTGCGTCTCGGGGGCAGTGCGGGGAGCGGAATGTCCTCCATCCCTGCTCCTCCTATTTGATTATATATATATTGTAACGGAACGCCATCACGGCCGCTCCGCTACCATAATAAAACCGTAATTACCACCCACACATCTAGCCTATGCAAGACAAAAGAACGCCAGTGGGACTAGGACAACATAACATAAGAATAGGTACACACATCGCCAAGCGAAAGTACCCACCCTTAATCAGCATGGCGTCCTATACAGGCCCCACCTAGAGACAAAAACCACTATCAAAACAAACATAGCTCGCAAGAAGCTTGCACAAGAAGAAGAGGGGCCGGCCAAATCAGCACGCTACAGACCAAACCTCAGCGTAGTACCCCCCGCCCAGTAGGAAGCAGGCGGAACGACACGTAACAACAAACGCCTTACCCGGCTAGGAAGACATAGCCCGCTTCACCCGTTCAAGCCAACCACACCACACCTACACGATGCGCGGAGAATGCCACGATACGGCGAGATTACAAAAGAATTTGTGGAACTCTAGAGATTCCACAAACTTCCAAGAGTAAAACGACAAGGGGATTCCACATGAAACCTCACCACATACCCCCACTCAATGATCAAACATTAATAACAAAATAAAGGCACAAAACGAACCTAAACATTACAACAAACAATTAACAAATGAAGACTAGGGCAAGCCCTAACCAGATAGAATACTCTATAGCAAAAATAACACAAAAACCAGGAAAGACAGCTAGAAAACACCTGGTAAAACACCAAACTCACAATTATTAAACAAGTCTAGCGCAAACCAAATCAGAACGTAAACCAGGAAATACATACGAAGCATCAGCAAAACCACACATGAAAATAAGTAGTAAAAACATGCATTAAACAATAAAAAGCTCTCAGGAAAAGTTTGAACCTCCTGCGGGTAGAAATTTAACACAGGACAACAAATTCAACCTCGCTAGAACCGCGGTTCAAACCCAGAGAAGACAAAGCCCGGCTAAATATAGAAATAACGGTACACCAATACACCACCCCGCACCTCCTTCACCTAGTGTTTGAAGGGCGACAAACATCACGTGACATACCCAAAAACACCCCCTCGGGGCCTATCCACTAAACTATATAAACCACGACCGGACAAGCCTCGAGGCTCTTGTTGAAAATCTGTTCTTCAAGACGAAGCGCTGCCCGACAGCCACAATAAATTAATTTTAAATTCAGAATGTAACACAAAAAGCAGGCTTTCGATCAAACGATTCCCCTGCATCGCGCCTTGGCCATCGTTTGACCGAACGCAGCTATCTCGATAAAGACTAACAGTTTGGGAAAAATCTTGTCAGAAACAGTATTCATTCTCTTAACCGATTCCCTGGCATCGCGTCCTGGCCGTCGGTTGAGTGAACGAATTATCTAGGATACACTGCGAGGAAAGGGCTCCCCTGCATTGCGCCTTGGCCGCCCCCAATCGCAGCGTTAGGGCACTCTGCATTAACGTGTCCCCACGCATAGCGCCGTGGCTACACGTCTTCTGCAGAGTGGAGAAGCACGTGTGTCTCCAGGTTTAGGGAGTGGCATCCCGGCTTGTTGCACCACGCGCAACCGATTCGTAGGGTGTACCTGCGTGGGTGGCACCACGTCAGGGCCAGCACCAACTACCTCCTGTGACGAACGAATACCCAGGCCTATTGCACCAATTAAAAAACCTAATTGTAAAGCCCCTAAGGCGCAATAAGGTGGCTTAATTGAGAGCAACTAAAGGCTCCAGTATCCGGGGTATAGGAAGAGCTAGTTGGTCAAGCTGCGAACCCGGTATCGGTTGCGAACAGCGAGCTATAGAGAGGGACCCAAACAATAACAAAGACGAGTAGAGATAGGTAGGTAAATTCACACTCCTTCCCCCCTCGCACTACACTCGCGTCCCTACTATACACTCATCGCGCAACCATCAGAAAGGCGTAGCCTTACACGGCAGATCACGCGTACGGGCATCTACAAAACAATAACACCCTCTAGCATGACAACTAGCTTAAGGTCCAATGATTAAAAACAAGGCCGACCAGTACTTCTAACGAAGGTACCAAGGAACGCCCCGTATGAGGACTAAGCCGGCAGCAAATAAAGATAGGCCACACACCGTACGCCTCACATAGAGACACACGAAGCCCCTGATTCGACCAATCATATCCTAGAACTTCAAAAAATTCAAAATCACAACAGCATAAATTTTTTAGATAATTTAAGTGTTGAGCTCCGTAGAAGCGACACTACGTCACTTCACGAATACTAAATTCACTACCGGAAGAGACTGGAAATTATTCCATTTACATAGTTTAGGAAAAGTGCGTTTAAGCAAACGCGACAACCCATTTACAAAAATAAATTGAGTGTTAAGCTCCGTGCAAGTGATATCTAATCACTTCACGAATGGTAGAATCAAAACCCGAATCGAGACTGGAAACTATTCCATTTACGTAGTTTTAGAACAGTGCGTTCTAGCAAACGCGACAACCGATTATAAGATAAATTGAGTGTTAAGCTCCGTAAAGTGATATCCCATTATTTTACGAATTATAGAGTCAAAAAACCCAGACACACCGGAAGCAATTCCACATGCGTAGCCTGTAGGAAAAATTCTGTAAGCGAACATAAAGATCGTACAAACAACGAGATCATCCCACAAACATCCTTCCTACCTTGTCTGAACTAACAATCAATCAAAGTATCAAATAATTCCGTGCCTTCAGCAACATAAAGAAAAGAAAGAATTACCCAATCAGTCAAAGGACCAATGATGAGAGGGTAACAAAATCGCCGGTCTCACAAGGACTAATGCGACACGATAAAAACCTAAACTAAGGTCTCACAAAAAACAACAATAAAAAACAACAACCAAACAGATTGATCGCATATCCATAAAAACACAGACATTTCTCACTCCATCCAGCCCAGAGCACGAACCGGTTTCGAGCTAACTCCCTCTTCCACATGATCTCGAAAGAAACCGCTCGAAACAAAATTAAAAACTACGCGATTTCACGCCACCTCCTGATAAGACGCGCGTATCAGCAGAAGCTGAAAAGTGTGTAAAAATCGCGAAACGTTTCATTATAATATTAAAAAGTTATTATTTTTGGGATCGTTTGCCGATAAGGAGATGAATCTCGAGTTGTCGATGAAAACGCGAATTTATATAAAAGGAAGTATTTATTATAGGCAACGGTAACTTTCCGTTGTCTATTGAAAAGTCAATGTAAGAATGTACAATAATATGTTGTTTCGAGTATTTGACGAAGAACCAACCCACTCTATCTTGAGTCTAATTTATAACTCTTTTTCGTAAAGCAGTTGCTAACTGTGTTCACGAAAATCCCTTAATTCGCAATTTTAGCGTTAGCCTACGTCGAACGCGAAGCGATTCGCTCATGCTGCGTCGGCGTTCTTGGGGTCGTTCGTACGATCGGGCATTGGACTTCGTTTCCTGTATTGAACGAATTCCAATGTTTCTTTGCTATGGAATATTCCCGAATAAATGATATACAGAGTGGAATATTCCGCGGCACAACACCTGTTACCTGATTATTTTAGGAATAAAATACAAATAGTAAAGAACATAAGTGGAAGACAAACGCGACAAGCTGAGAATATTGCAATTCAATTGAAGCGAACACGTAATGTGCAAAAAGTATGTTTTACGAAAGAATAATGATGTATAATAAATTGCCGATGGAGACAAAACGTGGTGGGAGATTGAAGCATTTCAAACGAAATCTAAAGGAGTATATCTCAGGTAGAAATTATAATTATAAAGGGTGGTTAAATTGTAAGGGCCGATGTTGAATATGAACCACACCTAAACGTCAAGTTTTTTTCTGCATTTCATTTGACATTTCTCAATTTCAGACTAACTCAATTTGAACCATGGAAAGATACACAATCGAGCAACGCGTTAAAGTTATTCAGGCTTATTATGAAAATGGGCGTTTAAATCAAAATGCATATCGTGCACTTCGTGATTTTTGCAGTCAATTTAATCGTCCAAATGTGCGTACAATCGGAAAAATCGTGCAAAAATTTGAGCAAACCGGGTCTGTAGGAGATATTAAAACACCAGTGCATGCTCGTACAGCTCGTACTGCAGAAAATATTGCTGCTGTTCGCGATAGTGTGGCTGAAGAGCCGTCTACCTCAACTCGTCGTCGTGCCCAACAATTGCACCTCTCACGCTCTTCGTTGATGAACATTATGCATAAAGACTTGCATTTACACGCTTATAAGGTGCAATTGACTCAAGAACTAAAGCCTCTTGACCATTCCAAACGTCGTCAATGGTCAGAATGGTGGCAAGAAATGGCAACAGTGGATGATCAATTTTCGAAGAAAATCATCTTCAGTGATGAGGCACATTTTCACCTCAGTGATCATTTGGGCGAATTATAATCCAAGAGTGATTGTCGAAAAACCAATGCACCCACAAAGAGTGACTGTTTGGTGCGGTTTATGGGCTGGCGGCATCATCGGGCCGTATTTTTTCCAAAATGAGGCCGGTCAGGCAGTTACTGTGAATGGTGTTCGCTATCGTGAGATGATAACGAACTTTTTATGGCCCGAATTGGAAGATATGGATGTGGGCGATATGTGGTTTCAACAGGACGGTGCCACTTGCCACACAGCTAACGAAACAATGGCTCTTTTGCGCGACAAATTCAATGACCGTGTTATCTCACGTGGTGGCGATGTCAATTGGCCGCCAAGATCATGTGATTTGACACCGTTGGACTTCTTTCTTTGGGGTTATTTGAAAGTAAAGGTGTACGTCGATAAGCCAGCAACAATTCAAGAGCTAAAGGATGAGATAATTCGGCACATTAACGGCATAGAACCTCAATTATGCCTAAACGTCATCGAAAATTTGGACCATCGGATGGAGGTGTGCCGCCGAGGTCGCGGCGGCCATTTGGCCGATATTTTGTTCCATACATAATTGAACCATACCATATTATCATAATAAAAAGAATTGACAATAATTTCCTAAATAATTTGTGTTTTATTCAAAATCAACATCGGCCCTTAAAATTTAACCACCCTTTATTAGTCATGTAATTATTTTATGTATTGTAATAGCTCGGAAAGCTAATAAAGATCTCTCTCTCTCTCTCTCTCTCTCTCTCTCTCTCTCTCTCTCTCTCTCTCTCTCTCTCTTTCTCTCTCTCTTAGTCGAGGCAGACCTGCTTGTCGGACGCTCCGTAATACTGATTATTATATAGTGGAATGAAGTGGTATAATAGTGTGAAAACTATATCAATGTGGTCGGTTTTGTGTGGTGAATATTTTGATCTAGCGAATGGCTTGGTAGCTATCGTATTAACGGTGCTAGCAACATATTCGTGCGCCGAAAGTTCTCACTCGACGAATGTGATCAGGCAATCACGGTGATTATAATATAGTTATCGGTTGGTATGTACAGGTGTACGCGTCGGTAACTTATCAGCTACTACAGCAAAACATGGACAATACGGACGACTACGACGAGTATCGGTGCTTCGCTTGCAAAAAAGCAATCAAAAGCCAGGTAGTACGATGCAAAATTTGTCCGAAACTTTTTTACCACCCAGGGTGTGTGAATAAGCATAAAACAATGGATAGGAATCGTGAACTAGTACAGTGCAAGGGTCCATTTGATACGTTCAATGCAGAAAATGAACTTATGAAGACAGTGACGCCGACAACAGGTGGTAGCAGAGATCGTATGGCATCGACTGGAGCGATAGGAGGAACCAGAAGTATGAGTTCATCGATAACGGCTGACGCAAAAAAAGACTGGCTGATAAAAACAGTGAAGGCAATGAAGGACGAAATCGCTTGCAAGAATGAAATAAAGAAGATGATCCAAGTGATAATTGGTGCAGAAATGGAAGGTGTGAAACAACAGATAGAGGAAATGAAAATAATGATACAGGGAGAAGGTTCGAACACCGCAAGGCTAACCTACAGCAATATAGTGAAAGAAAAAAAAAAGGAAAAGGTGATCATCATCAAACCAAAAGTACAACAGGAAAGCGAAAAAACTAAAAGAGAGATAAAAGAGAAGGTGGATATAAAGAGTATGGCGGTGGGAATAACAATACTGAAAAAAGGCAGTAATGGAACTGTGATCCTGGGATATGAATCGGGAGAAGAAAGTGAAATACTGAAAGCCGCAGTACAGGATAGAATGGGTGAGGGTTTTAAAGTTACTGAGTCGACGCAGATGAATCCGAAGATAAAAATATCAGGAGTACAAATTGAAAATGCGGGATTTTTTTCTATTTTTGAACGTTTATTCTGAAAAAATGGTAACAAATGAATTATTCAAAGTATTGTCCATCGCTAGCCACAACTTTTTCCCATCTTTCTGGCAATTTACGGATACCGTCGCGAAAAAATTCGGCCGGCTTGGCTGCTATCCAGTCATCGACCCATTTTTGGGCTTCTTCGTAAGAATGGAAGCGCTGGTCAGCTAGGCCATGTGTCATCGATCGGAAAAGGTGGTAATCGGAAGGAGCAATATCTGGGCTATACGGCGGGTGGGGTAAGACTTCCCATTTCAGCGTTTGTAGGTATGTTTTGACCGGCGCTGCAACATGTGGCCGAGCGTTGTCATGTTGCAAAATTACTTTGTCGTGTCTTTGCTCGTATTGTGGCCGTTTTTCTTTGAGTGCGCGGCTCAAACGCATCAATTGAGTTCGGTATAGTGCTCCTGTGATGGTTTCGTTCGATTTCAATAGCTCATAATACACCACACCCAGCTGGTCCCACCAAATACAGAGCATGAGCTTGGCGCCGTGAATATTTGGTTTGGCCGTCGATGATGATGCATGGCCG
Source organism: Cylloceria caligata (assembly GCA_963942595.1). Taxonomy (NCBI): domain Eukaryota; kingdom Metazoa; phylum Arthropoda; class Insecta; order Hymenoptera; family Ichneumonidae; genus Cylloceria; species Cylloceria caligata. The sequence continues at coordinate 9,429,290 of OZ012711.1, read as the reverse complement.
GGGTAACCATATGATTTTTTGCGCTTCGGGTTATCGTAATGGATCCACTTTTCATCACCAGTGACAATGCGATGCAAAAAACCCTTCCGTTTTTGCCGTTCGAGCAGCAGTTCGCATGCAAAAAAACGGCGCTCGACGTCTCTCGGCTTCAGCTCATACGGCACCCAATGTCCTTGCTTTTGGATCATTCCGAGGGCTTTTATACGATGGGAAATGGCTTGTTGTGTCACTCCCAATGAATCTGCGAGCTCTTGTTGAGTTTGACACGAGTCTTCATTGAGTATTGCCTCCAATTCAGCATTCTCAAACTTTTTCACTTGGCCCGGCCGCTCTTTGTCCTCAACGTCAAAATCACCACTTCTAAACCGCACAAACCATCTCTCGCACGTTGAAACCGATGGAACATGACTCGGATAAGCCTCGGAGACCAATCGATGTGCTTCAGCAGCACTTTTCTTCAAATTAAAGAAGTAAATTAAAACTTCCCGCAAATGCTGTTTTGTTGGCACGAAACTCGACATATTGAGAGCTCAAAAAAACTATGAATTTGACACTGCGACAAATTGACACATACTGAAAATTAAAGCTATAAGACGTAGCTTTGACATGAACATAGTCACAGTACTGCCTGATGCGTATAGCGTTAGTAACGCCATCTGTTATCAAACCCGCATTTTCAATTTGTACCCCTGATAGTTAATGTGGTAGAAGATGAATTTAAATTGACCGATGAAGAACTAGTTGACACAATTAAAAAGCAGAATGGGATATAGGAAACCGAAGGAAGGGAGATGAAGATCGTAAAAAGATTAATGAAGGGAAGGGAACAGGAGCGAAACAGAAGAGAAATCAACCATGGATCAATAATACTAGAAGTAGAGGAACTAAGTCACGAGGAGCTACTGAGAAAAGGTAAGCCCAGCGTGGGATGGAGAAAATGTCCGGTTTTCAATCACGTCCACGTAAAGCGATGCTTCAAGTGCTGGGGCTATTATCATATAGCGAAGAATTGTACAAGAGAAGAAACCTGCTACAAATGTGCAGGAAAACACAATGCAAAAGAGTGTACAATAAATAAGAGTAAGTGTGTAAGCTGTACGTTTAAAAACCAAACGTACAATCTGAAGATAAATGTAGAACATAGTGCGCTGGACCGGGAATGTCCAACATACAAAAGAGCGTTGCAAGAGGAAAAGAAGAGAACGGGCTGGATAGAGTAGCAATCACAGAAGGAAGAGACTATATGGTACACGAATGCGCAAAGTCTCTTCGCACATAACGAAGAGATACGACACCAGGTGGTTGACAGAATGAAACCTGCAATCATAGCGTTATTGGAGACGAGGGTAACTGCTGAAATCGGGGACAGTGAAGTATATATGCCGGGCTATAGTGCAATTAGGTGCGATGCAGAAAATAGAAACACAGGAGGGGCAATAGTATACGTGAGAGATGGTATTACATATGAATTAGTAAGGAAGAATAAAATTGAGTCAAACTGCTGGAGTGTAGCAATAGAGGTCAATGATAAGATATATAAAGGAGTTATAATAGTGGTGTACTATTCACCGAGTGCGTCAGATGCGGAATTTATAAAATTCATAGAGGATATAACTGAAGAGTTAACAATAAAAGGAGATTGTTTAATAATAGGAGATTTTAACATAGATGTCAAGGGAAACTCGTTCTATAAAAAACAACTAATATTAGGAATGTTAAGCTTAGGGATGAAACAGTATGTAAATGAGCCAACGAGAATAACGCAGGATAGTCGAACAACTATTGATCTTGTATTTGCAAATACAAGCCTGCAAGTGCATGTGGAACACGAACCAAAAATAACAGACCATACGTGGATAAAAGTAGTATTAGGAACGAGCAATACCGAGAGTAAACAGAGAGAATATAATACTAGGAACTATAGTAAAATTGACGTGAACGAGTTTACAACAGTGTTGAAACCTCCGTGCGACAATGGACAGATGGAGATATAAATCGAAAGGCAAAGATGCTTGTCGATAGTATAGTAGATACTTTGGACATAGTAGCATCAAAAAAGGTCGTTAGGATTCCAAACGTATGGGAAGGTAAAAAATGGTACTCTGATGAGATAAGAAGGGCGGCAAGTAAAAGGGATAATGCTTATAGGGACGCAATTCATGAGGGAAAGGATGATAACTGGGAACAGTTCAAAGTAGAAAGAAATGCAGTAGTTAAATTGATAAGGAAAGAGAAAAAAAATATTACGAGAATATGATAGACTGCAATAAGAACGACCCTAAAAAAATGTGGAAAACCTTGAAAGAACTTATTAATGTTGGATAATCAGCTGGCGCACGGCGATCGATATTCGCCGTGCGTCGACCTGTTGCTGTGCTCGAGCACGCAGCGTTCGGTTGGGCGGAGATAGCCGACGCAGGGCTTCGCGGAGCCGAGGTTGTGCCTCGTAGGCATGCCGCGTCGAGCGAGAGGGTGTCTCTCTCGCGTGACTTCGGCTTCGCTCACCGGCTATCTCTCTCAATTGACTTCAGCGCCCAACGACGCTTTCATATTCGCAGCCATATTAGATATTTTGACACTTACGTGAAAATCCGCACGGAACAGCGCACGCACTTTTCAAGGCTCGGACAATTTCACTCTTCTCAACCGGATTATCTCACCTTCGTTTGCTCAACAGGACTCAAAATCAGGTACGAGTGCATTGTTATAATTTACCATAAATTCAATGGCAATGAGGAGTTGGATTCTCATCGGTACATCAACATTTTTGGTCTCACTTTTTGGCGGCATTGCAGCACATGTCACGCCACGTTTCCTCTCAGCTTAATTTGCCGGTATAATTAATATAATTATGCAGGTGTACTATATTCGCTGTACTTTTCCCCAGGACATCTGCTGGAAGAGTACAGCGACTATACACTGCTCATTTTGTGCATCCTCATTATGTGTTGTATTGTGCTACGCAGTGCTGCCTGCGTAGCTTGTCTCATACATGTAGTGCACTCAAGCAATTTCAATTGCAAGTGCTCTTATTTGTTCACTGCAACCTCTCTGCATTAAGCTGCTGAGAGCTTGCTGTGAATTGTAATACCACCTTACGCACTCATATATCTCACTGCGTTGCATGCTCCGCAGCACTGGCTGCGGTGCGCACATCACTCTCATTAACTACAGCACACAATTAATATAATTGTGTGCTGGTTCTCAGTCCATATCATCAAATTTAGCCTATTTAATTACATGCAGTCTTCTAATTCTCAAATTTTTGGTGTATTTATTTTCATTATTTTATATTTTTCTAAATTTAGTATATTTTGTGTTTCCTTTCATATTTAAAATAATTCTTTTAAAATGTATTATCACATTGTGTGTGCGGAAAGTAATAAACCACTTTCTCCAAATTCCATCTACTAGTCTGGTTTTATTTTCACCCTGTTGTGAGTGAAGTCTCATATTTTTCCAATATATTCGCAGGTTCAAGATCTGTTAAGTTACACCGGATGGATTTCTCAAACAGAGGGGGACCAGCCAAAGAGAGAGAAATTGGAAATATAAATTTTGAAATATTGGGCGATATGGCGGAGAGAAGGACGGTTGACAAATTTAATGTGTTTTACGTTGAAAGTAAAGGGTGATTTTTTAAGAGCTTGAGAACTTTTTTTTAAAAAAAAACGCATAAAATTTGCAAAATCTCATCGGTTCTTTATTTGAAACGTTAGATTGGTCCATGACATTTACTTTTTGAAGATAATTTCATTTAAATGTTGACCGCGGCTGCGTCTTAGGTGGTCCATTCGGAAAGTCCAATTTTGGGCAACTTTTTCGAGCATTTGGGCCGGAATAGCCCGAATTTCTTCGGAAATGTTGTCTTCCAAAACTGGAATAGTTGCTGGCTTATTTCTGTAGACTTTAGACTTGACGTAGCCCCACAAAAAATAGTCTAATGGCGTCAAATCGCATGATCTTGGTGGCCAACTTACCGGGCCATTTCTTGAGATGAATTGTTCTGCTGTTGGACGCAACGTTACGGTGAATGGCGATCGCTATCGTTCGATGCTAACAAACTTTTTGTTGCCAAAAATGGAAGAACTGAACTTAGTTGACATGTGGTTTCAACAAGATGGCGCTACATGCCACACAGCTCGCGATTCTATGGCCATTTTGAGCGAAAACTTCGGAGAACAATTCATCTCAAGAAATGGCCCGGTAAGTTGGCCACCAAGATCATGCGATTTGACGCCATTAGACTATTTTTTGTGGGGCTACGTCAAGTCTAAAGTCTACAGAAATAAGCCAGCAACTATTCCAGTTTTGGAAGACAACATTTCCGAAGAAATTCGGGCTATTCCGGCCCAAATGCTCGAAAAAGTTGCCCAAAATTGGACTTTCCGAATGGACCACCTAAGACGCAGCCGCGGTCAACATTTAAATGAAATTATCTTCAAAAAGTAAATGTCATGGACCAATCTAACGTTTCAAATAAAGAACCGATGAGATTTTGCAAATTTTATGCGTTTTTTTTTTAAAAAAAGTTCTCAAGCTCTTAAAAAATCACCCTTTATTAATAACATAGTAAGTTCAATAGAGAGAGATGCATCTGGAAGGCCAGGTAGCAGAAGAATCTTGATGGGTGGTGGCGTGGGAAACGAAAGAAGCATAGAAAATTTCGAGAATATCGGAATAGAGGAACTCGATAAAATAGTTAAGGACTCCCGAAGAAGAAAGGTACAAAAGAAGGAATATCAAGCGAAATATTGCAGTTGGCATTCAGTGCAATTGAACAGGAGTTTGTTGATGTAATCAATGAATCCCTAAGGGAGGGCTGATGTCCTAATAGTTGGAAAACGTCCACGATCATACCGATACCAAAGATAGAGAAAGCCAATAGCGCGAAGGATTTCCGGCCAATTAATATGTTGCCACTGTACGAGAAGGTCCTAGAGTTGGTAGTAAAGAGTCAAATCGAAAAGTATTTGGAATCAAATGAGGTTATAACAGAGCATCAGTCGGGTTTTAGAAAACAATTTTCGTGTGAAACGGCGATTCAAACCGTGATAGACGAATGGAAATTAAACATTAGCGAAGGAAAAATAGTAGGAGTAATGTTCATGGACTTAAAACGAGCATTTGAGACAGTGGATAGAGAATTGTTAATAGAAAAAATGTCTCAATATGGAATTAGAGGTAAAGTGTTAGATTGGTTTAGGTCATACTTAAACAATATAACGCAAAGAGTAAGGTTTAATGAGGAATTTTCTGAAATTATTACAACGAAATACGGGGTACCACAAGGATCCGTATTAGGGCCTCTGCTGTTCATTATATATATAAATGATATAATTAAAATATGTCCAGAAGACTGAAATAAAAATGTTTGCTGATGATACACTAGTATATGTGACTGGAGACAGTAGTGCGGAGATGGAAAGAAAGATAAATGGCGCATTAAACATAGTGAAAAGATGGATGAATAGGAACAAACTGAAAATGAATGCGGAAAAAACCAAATATATGATTGTGAGGAGTGTAAGAAAAGAATTGAGAGGGAATATTGTATTGAAATGCAGGGATGGAACCGAGTTAGAGCGAGTGGAGGTAATTAAATATTTAGGTGTAATGATAGATAATAAGCTACGATTTAAAGACCACTGTGAGTATATGTTGAAAAAATAGGTAAAAAACGAGTTTTCTGAACAGAATAGGACAATATATATCGGCATACACCAGATGTGTCGTATATAAGGCAATCATGGCACCGCACTTTGAGTATTGCGCAACACTGCTAGTGGATATGGGTGAGACAGAGTTGAATAAACTGCAGATAGCGCAGAACAGAGCGATGCGAGCCATATTGCAATGCAGCCGGTATACGAAGGTAGACGATATGTTACAAGCGGTTCAGTTTATGAGTGTGAGACAGAGACTGTATTATAATGTGTGTATATTTATTTTCAAGGCTGTTAAGAAATTACTGCCGAAGGAACTGACGAGTAAATTACAAGTTGTTAAATCTAGAACGAGTCGGGAAACGCGTCAAGCGGAAAATATTGTAATTCAATTTAGAAGAACGAGAAGTGCGCAAAAGAGTATGTTTTACGAAGGAGTGAAAATGTATAATGCGTTGCCAGTAGAGGTTAAAGGCTGTGTAGAACTAGTTCAATACAAGAGTATGTTAAAAGCATTTATTATGACTGAAATTAAATAAGTTCAATAAAAACGTAAGATAAACATGTAAATTATGTACATCAAATAGTTGAGAAAGCTAATAAACATCAATCTCTCTCTCTCTCTCTCTCTCTCTCTCTCTCTCTCTCTCTCTCTCTCTCTCTCTCTCTCTCTCTCTCTCTCTCTCTCTCTCTCTCTCTCTCTCTCAGGATGGGACGATTAGCAATTACTGAAGGAGGAAATGCTATGGTATACAAATGCACAAAGTCTGATAGCACATAAGGATGAAATACGATACCAAATAGTGGATAAAATGAAACCCGCATTCATAGCGTTATCAGAGACCAGAGTGACAGCTGAAATTGGTGACAGAGAAGTGTATATGCCGGGCTATAGTGCAGTCAGATATGATGCGGAGAATAGAAATGCAGGTGGTGCAATCTTATACATAAGAGATGATATTAAATATGATATGATACCAATAAATAAAATAGAATCAAACTGTTGGTGTGCTGGAATAGAGGTCAAGGACGAACATTATAAAGGAGTGATAGTAATTGTGTATCATTCGCCAAGTGCGTCGGATGCTGAATTTATAAGACACATAGAAAACATAACTGAGGAACTAACAATAAAAGGAGACTGTTTGATAATAGGTGATTTTAATATAGATGTCACGGTAGAAACCTTCTACAAAAAGAGGTTGATAACAGGAATGCTGTGTCTAGGAATGAAGCAATACGTTAATAAACCAACAAGAATAACGCAAGACAGTCGAACTACTATCGATTTATTATTTGCTAATAGGTGTGCACAAGTGCAGGTGGAACATGAGCAAAAGATAACGGATCATGCATGGATAAAAGTCATATTAGGTAACAGGAAAGAAAGGAATGAGTATAGAGAATATAAAACAAGAAACTATAGTAAAATTGATGTGAAGGAATTTACACGAATGTTAAGCATTACCACATGACAAGTTTAGGAGGTAGAAGTAAGCCAAAGAGCAAGGATGCTCGTTGATAACATAGTGGGTGCTCTAGATAGGTTCGCACCCAGTAAAATAGTGAAGATTCCAAGCGTATGGGAAGGAAAAAAATGGTATTCAGAAGACATAATAGTAGCTGCAAGAAGAAGAGATAAGGCATACGGAGTAGCAATTACTACTGGTTTGGAGGAGCATTGGCAGCAATTTAAAGTAGAAACGAATGCGGTAGTTAAATTAATAAGAGAAAAGTAGAAGGAATATTATGAAAAGATGATAGACGATAATAAGAAGGATCCGACAAAACTGTGGAAAACGTTAAAAGAAGTAATTAAAGGAGAATCAATGGGTACTAGAGAAGTAGAGAATATAGATTTTGAGATATTGAATGACATGATGGGAGGTAGTATAGCTGATAAATTTAATGTGTTCTATGTGCAAAGTGTAAAGAATATAGTTAATTCAATACAACGGGATACGTCTGGAAGTCCAAATCGAAGAAGAATTATAACAGGGATAAGGATGAACAATAAAAGTATAATGGAAAACTTCAATCATATTGAAATAAAGGATCTGGAGAAGATAGTGATGGGACTCCCGAAAAAGAAGGGAACGGAAGAAGGAATATCAAGTGATATACTAAAAATGGCATTCAGTGCAATAAAAGAGGAATTTGTGGAAACAATAAATGGATCCCTACGGGAGGGATGTTGCCCGGACAGCTGGAAAACTTCTACAATTATACCGATCCCAAAAATAAACAAAGCCATAAAAGCAAGTCATTACAAACCAATTAATATGTTGCCATTATACGAAAAAGTGCTCGAATTAGTAGTAAAAAATCAAATTGAAAAATATTTAGAAACCAATGACATCATAACGGAGCATCAGTCAGGATTTAGAAAGCAATATTCGTGTGAAACGGCGATTCAAACAGTTGTAGATGAATGGAAAGTGTACATTAGTGAAGGAAAAATGGTAGGAGTAATATTCATGGATTTAAAAAGAGCGTTTGAGACAATCGACAGGGATATATCATTAGACAAATTATACCAATATGGAATTAGAGACAGGGTATTAGAGTGGTTCAGAACGTACTTAAGAAACAGAACACAGCAAGTTCGATTCAATGATAAATGGTCTGAAGTTATTCCCAACGAATATGGGGTACCGCAGGGGTCAGTACTAGGGCCGTTGCTGTTTATTATATATATAAATGATATAGTTAATTTGTGTCCAGAGGAATGTGCAATAAAAATGTTTGCTGATGACACAGTGATATATGTACCTGGAAAAAGCAGCGCGGAAGTGGAGAGAAAGATGAATATGTTATTGAGTATAGTAGAAAAGTGGATGGAAAGAAATAAATTGAAAATGAATGTAGAGAAAACAAAATATATGATTGTCAGCAGTGTAAGGAAAGTCGTGAGTAGGAATATTGTACTGAAGTGTTTGAATGGAACGAAACTTGAGAGAGAAGAGTCAATAAAATATTTGGGTATCATTATTGATGACAAGCTACGATTCAAAGACCACTGTGAGTATATGTTAAAAAAAATAGGGAAAAAAACGAGCTTTCTAAACAGAATGGGGAATTATGTATCTGCGTATACGCGATGTGTGATATATAAAGCAATCATAGCACCTCACTTTGAGTATTGTGCAACACTGTTAGTAGCTATGGGTGAAATAGAGTTGAAGAAACTGCAGATCGCGCAGAACAGAGCAATGAGGGTTATATTACAATGCAACCGCTATACGAAGGTAGAAGATATGCTGAGCGCGGTACAATTTATGTCGATAAGGCAAAGATTGTACTATAACGTTTGTACATTTATCTTTAAAGCCGTAAAGAATCTACTGCCAAAAGAATTTAAAAATCGGCTACAAATAGTAGGAACGAAGAGTGGTAGGGAAACAAGGCAAGCGGAAAATATAGTAATACAATTTAGAAGAACGAGAAGTGCACAAATGAGTATGTACTATGAAGGAGTGAAAATATATAATGCATTGCCAACTGAACTGAAAGGTTGCGAAAAAGTAGAACAGTTTAAACGAATGTTAAAGGAGTATGTTGTGTCAACAGTAAAGTAAGATGTATGTAGATGTAAGAAAAATATGTAACACTGTTTATAAAATAGCTGAGAAAGCTAATAAACATCAATCAATCAATCAATCTCTCTCTCTCTCTCTCTCTCTCTCTCTCTCTCTCTCTCTCTCTCTCTCTCTCTCTCACTCACTCTCTCCCCTCTCTTATCCCTCAGCGGCTAACACACCAGAGTACACAATTAAACTATGATTCGTCAACTGATTTGTTAGCTGTTGAATCTGCTTCTACAGGGTGTCCGCCGGGAAGGTATACTACTTTGTTTGTTTATAATTTTTGATTAAATAAAAGAGAATGGATCTTATATTGATAAATGTTTTATTTAATGTCGGCAATTATGTATGGAATACAATATCAGATAAATGTCCGCCTCTGTTAGCCTCACAAATGCGAGCCCTTTTGAGCACATTTTTCATTACATTCTCACACATTTCACGCGGTATTTCATTAATTTCATCACGAATATTTTGTTTGAGTTGCTCAAGCGTTTCTGGTTTGTTTGCATAAGCCTTGCTTTTTAGATATCCCCACAAAAAGAAGTCCGGCGCAGTCAAATCAGGCGGCCGTGGAGGCCAATCAACATCACCATTTTTTGAAATAACTTGTTGTGGAAAGAGGTCTCGCAGTAATTCCATTGTAATCCTGGCTGTATGCGATGTGGCACCGTCTTGTTGATACCACATGTTAATCAAGCCCGAAGCATGGAGTTGTGGCGTTAAAAAGTTTTCAATCATATCACGATATCGCTCCCCATTCACAGTTACCGTTACGCCGTTTTGATTTTCAAAGAAGTAAGGTCCAATGATTCCTCCTGACCAAATTGCACACAAGACTGTCACTTTTAATGGATGTAAAAGTGACTGATGAATAATTTGAGGGTTTTCCATTGCCCAGAACCGACTATTCTGTTTATTCACATATCCATTTAAATGAAAATGTGCCTCGTCACTCATTATGATTTTTTCATGAAAATCGGGGTTGTCATGGGCGAGCTGTCATGGGCGAGCTTTTAACGATTAAAACACGTTGGTTTATCGAATATTTTTCCATAATAAATTTGCCACGTGTCTACTTCACGACTGCCAAATATGAACTGTCAAGACTAACGTTTACCAAAATGGCGGCAAAACAAAGTAGTATACCTTCCCGGCGGACACCCTGTACATCGTAACCACCTATAACCCAACATCAAAATCCTCAGGCGTCAGAAAGAGATTTATTACTTGCCTTAAATAAAAATCTTAGTGCCTTTATTGCTGAACAAACTTTAGTCAATATTGATCATACAACAAAACTAAATTGTATTGAAAAGCATACAAGTATACTCAAGGCCCATGATGAAAGAATTGCACAGCTTGAAACAAATTATGCGCAATTATTACAACAAAATATTAATCTATCACATGAGCTTCACTCAACTAAGGCTAGTACCGCGGTTCCACTCCCTACTGAAATCACAGTATCTGGAGTGCCTTTAGCAATAAATGATTCTGCAGAGCAAGTAGTGGAGAAAGTTTTTAAGGCCCTTGGTATACCGAACCTCCTAAGCGATGTTCTTGAAATTCGAAGTCTCGACAAAAAAAAAATAATCTACATAACGAGCCAAGTAATGTCAGTGCTGATAACTTCAAACAAATCACTTCAAAATCTTTCGTTATCACTTTCAAATCGCACCAAGTCAGAGAGCACATTATCAAAATAAAGAGATCTAAGAAAAATTTGACTCTCAGAGAAGTGTTTGGCCTGGACCAACACGGACTTGTCTATGTAAATGAGTTTCTTCCACCCGCACTCTATCGTCTACTACGTCTCGTTAAAGCTCGTGCTTCTGAACGTAATTATAAATACGTATGGTCTCGTTCAGGTTCCATATTTGTTCGCAAGGATGACAGTCAGACACCAATCATCGTTTCAACCGAGGCTGATCTAGATAAATTGATCTGACTGTCTCCTCATAGTCAAAATTGCTTACCCCTCACACACTCAAAATCGCATTTAGAAATAGCTCAGTTGAATGTTAATTCCTTGTGAGGGCATATGGAACTAATTCAATCAACTATACTCGAGCGCAAATTCCATATTATCTCGTTGAGCGAAACGTGGCTCCATTCGTTTGTATCGGATAACTTGTTACGGACAGAAGGATATTTCCTCATTCGCAATGATCGAGAAGGAAAAGAAGGTGGAGGAGTTGCTTGCTTTATACACAAGTCCCTAAAAGCGAAAGTATTAATGGCATCACCAAGTCAATATTCAAATACACCTGAATATCTAATTATCGAAATTACTGGATCTAACGCCAAGAAGCTTCTTTTTGCTTCAGTATACAGACCACCAAAAGCATCAATGCTAGGGAATTTTGTCGAAGCTTTATGTAATTGCTCTCACAACTATGAAAATATTATAATAGCAGGTGATCTTAATTGTAATTTAGCTAGTAATGATTATGAATCAATTTATCTACGCCAATTAGCCTTCTCCCTTTCACTACACATTGTTGAATCCGCTACAACTCACCACACGGTGACTTCGGATTCCTGGATTCCTAATCGATAGTGAAGAAAAAAAACTATCTTATGTTAAATCTGAGGCTCCGTTTATAGCTGGACATGACCTATTAGAACTACATTATAACTTTGAGGTGGAACCTACTATCGAGCGTAACATTACACGGCGAGTCTACAATAATTTCAATGATAGAGGCTTTCTGAATTTTTTATCGAATAAACTGAATTCTTCGGGACTTAGTGATTTCAACTCGAGATTTAGCACCAATTCGAGTTCGGGTATTATACCTGATGATATAAACACGATAGTTGATCTATTGTCTGGAGCATTTCTAGAGTCTCTGAATAAATTTGCGCCTCTACGTACTTTCTGTGTTCGTCGTCCTCCGGCACCTTGGCTCACTCAAAATTTGAGAGAACGCATGGCTCAGCGAAATTTATTGTATACGCGTGCACGACGATCTAAAAGCGTACTAGATCTTGCTATCTTCAGGGAGTATAGAGACAAGCTTAAGAATGACTTAAGACATGCGAAAAGTGAGTACCATATTCAGAGGTTGTCAACCATAACAGATCCAAATAAATTGTGGAAAGAGCTAGCGACTCTTGGTTTAGCCAAGTCGTCTTTAACATCACCACTCAATTTCTTTCAACCAGAAGAGCTCAATTCTTTTTATTCTGCTGTATCCAGCCAATCACCGCCTTGTTCATACGATGAGTTTCGCACGATGAGTTCATTAATTCAACCAGTTCGCCCTTTATTCAACTTTGCAGAAATCACGTCCAACCAAGTACGATATATTATCTCTACCAACGCTAGTTCTAAGTCATATGCAGCTGGTCCAGATGGTATTTCTCTGTTCCTAATAAATAAGTCTATCGAGGTTTCGTGCTCACTACTAACAGCTATGTTTAACCATTCTTTGCAATCATCTAAGTTCCCTCAGTGTTGGAAAAACGCTTTTCTTCGACCGTTATCCAAAATTAAAACACCCCTTTCCCCGTCTGATACTAGACCGATAGCTAACCTTAGCGAACTTTCAAAAGTACTTGAGAGATTGGTTCATAAGCAGATCACTGACTGGATTGAGTCGAACCAAGTTTTTGATCCACGTCAATCGGGATATCGTAGTGGTCACAGTACTCAAACAGCATTACTACGTATATGTGACGATGTGAGGCGCAATGTGGATGAAGGGCGTATTACCATTCTAATCTTATTTGATTTTAGCAAAGCATTTGACACTGTACCACACTTACAACTTCTTGCAAAATTAAAAAAAGTGGGCCTTGCAGAACCAGTTCTAGATTCGATTTTTTCATATTTAACTGGAAGAACTCAAGCAGTTATTGACGTCCATGGGACTTCCGCCTCTTGGTTACCTACTACAGCAGGCATACCGCAAGGTTCTGTCCTAGGTCCACTTCTTTTTTCTCTTTATATTAATGACATTAGCACTGCACTTCAATACACACAGCACATGATATTTGCTGACGATACGCAAATATATCTTAGTTGCCTCCAGTCTCAAATAAATCAAGGAATAAAGTTAATTACTGAGAACGTTCGAGCCATTGCCAACTTTGCAATTTCAAATGGTCTAAAACTAAACATTGCCAAATCAAAAGTTCTTATATTCGGTAGCAATGCGTATACACGCGAACTTGATTTCTCAATGTTACCACCGGTTTCGTTAAATGGAGTTAATATTCCATTCGTTACTGAAGCTAGGAACTTAGGAGTAATCATGCACAGTAATTTATCTTGGAAATCTCATGTTTTACATATCTCACAAAAAGTTCACTTTGCTGTATATAGGTTAAAATTTCATCGCATGGCCCTTTCTCAAGAATTAAGATCATCATTGATAATTGCCTTATCTCTTCCATTATTAGACTACTGCTGCCTAGTTTATAACAATCTGACTGAGGAATTGAATTTAAAATTAGAACGTCTCATCAATTACTGTATACGTTTTGTTTTCGATCTTCGATGCGATGCTCATATCACTCCGTACAGGCGACAACTTGGCTGGCTTACAGTTAAATCGCGGCGTCTGTATTTTCTTGGTATTTCAATATATAACATTACACATCAGAAAGCTCCAATATATTTATTGGCTCTGTTCAGTCAACAGAAGGATACTCCCGAACGTCAGTTAAGGAGACCTCGATCGACTTTTTCAGTGCCTAAGCATCGCACAACTACTTACAGAAACGCATTTTCTCTTTCTGGCATTTATTTTTGGGAGAGCTTACCATCGCATATCACTTCGTCTTCAAGTCTAGAACTGTTTAAGATTCGTCTCAATACTCACCTTTTCAATCATGTTGATGAAAATTAGTTTTTATTTTGTTCACGATAGCATAGTGGCAGTACAGTGATAGTCAATATCAATTTGCAACCTATAACATAGATCCATTGTTATTCGTATTTTTTTTTTAAATAATTTTTAGAATTACCTATAAGTTTACTATTATACGATCCTTATTGTTTTAACTGCATTTTGTATAATTCAAACTCATCAGATTTAACATAGTTTATTCCAGTTTATAAAAATAGCATTGTCATAAATATTTGCCAAAGGTCAACCAAGGCATAATAAAACAATCAATCAATCAATCAATCAATCTCTCCCTCTCTCTCTCTCAGAAGCCTATGTTTCTGATATATTGAATGATAATGTTGTCATAATGGGGGACTTCAATATTGATATGAAAAGGAATAAATATATTCAAAATAAATTAATTCAAGTTGTTGGAAAATCAGCTGGCGCACGGAGATCGATAATCGTCGTGCGCCTACCTGTTGCGCTGCTTTACTACGAGGTGTTCGGTTGAGTCGAAGATAGCCGAAGCATGGGCTTCGCGAAGCCGAGGATGTGCCTCGTTGGCACACCGCGTCGAGCGAGAGGATGTCTCTCTCGCTTGACTTCGGTTTCGCTCACCGGCTATCTCGCTCAACTGACTCCAGCGCCCAACGAAACTTTCATACTCGCAGCCATCTTGAGAATTCGGCACTTTTGCGACACACATCCACTGGACAGCACGCGCATCCATCAGGACTCAACCGCATTTTTTTGGACATTTACACATCGGACTCGCTCAACATCTCACTCACCAGGACTCATTTGCTCAAGGTAAGAGTACATTGACATAATTTGGCATAAATTCAATGTCAGTGAGGAGAGAGATACGGTGCATCACCACTTTGGCTCACTCGTGGCATGCGCTGCAGCACATGTGGCGTCATGCTCTCCTCACTTGCTTTAGTCGGTATAATTAATACAATTATACCGGTGTGGTCTATTCACTGTGCTTTCCTCCAGAAACTCTGCTAGGAAAGCACGGTGACTATACGCAGTTCATTTGTATAGCCTCAGTGTCTGTTTGCAGTGTGCTAAGCAGTGCTGATTGCGTAGCTGGTCGCACACAAAATCACTGCACTCAGACACGGGTTATTGTACATCCTCTCATTAATTCACTGCAATCACTTTGCAATACAGTGCTGAGTGGTTGCAGTGAATTACGCACAAAGTTCCACACTCAATGGCATCGGCGTGTCGCGCTGCGTAGCTGTTGCTACGTTGCACGCGCCGCTATCTCAAATTCACATTCAGCACACAATTGAGATAATTGTGTGCTGCTCACATTACAATGCCAAACTCAAGTTACTAGATCATTTATGTTTTTTTTTGCACTCACCAATCTGAGCGTGTCATGCGGCGTAGCTATCACTACGCTGCATGCACCGCTTGCTCATGTATTCACTCAGCGCACAATCAATATGATTGTGTGCTGCTCAATAATATTCAAAACTCAATTGGTTTATTTATTGTTATAATTTGCATTTTTCTAAATTTATATTTTGGATGGTTTTCTAAATTAAATTAATTTTGGTGTTGATTTTCACTTGTAGTGTTCACACATTCTATATTTAAAATTGTATTTCTATAATAAAAGAGGAAGGTAGCAAACCGCTTCCTCAATATAACATCTCGGTGTCTGGTTTTATTTTCCTCTTGCCGCGAGTGAGTTTTCATCATGTTCCGATATATTCACAGGCGGTCAAGGTACATCCGGAAGGAAAATCTCAACACAAGTAATGGTTAGAGAAGCCACAATGATTACGCGTACCTCTGAAACAATAATTGATTTAGTTTGTACTAACATGAAAATAGATATTGAAGTATGCCATGAACCAAAAATAACGGATTATTCAACGGTGATGATAGAATGGAATAGAAACGAGATAGCAAATGAGAATAGGGTGATTATTCGTAGAAACTATAAACGTATGAATGTCAAACGTAAAATTTAGGGAAATGGCTGCTGTATATGCAAATGCTATTGTAGGAGACGACATTAATGTATTAGCAGGCGCAGCGATAAATACGGTTGTTAATATCTTGATGTAACCACCAAAAAGGATAGTAGTAGTAAAAGATAAGTGGCAAGGAAAACAATGGTTCTCTGAAAGTATTTATCAACTTATGTTGTGTATTTATCAACTTATGATGCAATTAAGTAGTAATCGGACGGAGCCAAGTCTGGTGAGTAAGCCGCATGCGAAGTATTTCCCAACTAAACGCCTCAATCGTTTCCTTGACCAGTTTTGCTGTGTGTGATGGTGCATTATCATGAAGCAAAATCACTTTGTGTTGCCTTTTTTGTTATTCTAGTCGTTTTTCACGCAAAGCTTGATTCAAATCGATCATTTGTTGTCGGTAGCGTTCAGTATTAACGGTTTCGCCAGGTTTTAGCAGCTCATAATAGATCACACCCTTCTGATCCCACCAAACACAGAGCATTGTCTTCCGTCCATAGCAATTTGGCCTTGCAGTCGATGTCGATGGTTCGCCTGGAGTCACCCATGATCTTTTACGCTTAGGATTCTCAAAATATATTTACTTTTCATCGCCAGTCACAATTCGATGGAGACATGACTTTTTTTTGTACCTGGCGAGCAGCATTTCGCAAGTGGTTTTTCGGTTTTCCTGCTGTCTTTCATTCAGTTCATGTGGAACCCATTTTCCCATCTTTCCCATGGCTTTCAAAGGTATGGAGACGGCTTCTTGTGTCACATTTAATTGATCCGCGACTTGTTGTTGCGTTTGAGCGTCATCCTCATCCAACAATGCTTGCAATTCGCTGTCTTCAAACTTATTCGGTGGTCTTCCACGTTCTTCGTTTTTCACGTCAACATCGCCACTTTTGAATTTTTAAAATCGCACAAAGCACTGTGATTTACCAAGAGCATGCTCACCGTAAGCTTCGACAACCATTCGATGCGATTCTGCAGCAGTTTTCTTCAATTGGTAACAGAAAATCAATGCTGTCCGCAAATCGTAGTTTCCACGCACAAAATTCGACATGTTCAACGCTATTACAAACTATGCTGTTGTATGAAACTTGTATTGTTGTAAGTTGAAAATCCTTGTCAGAGATGTCAACAAGAAAATGGCGCTAATGACGCGGTTTGACGGTAACTACATTGACAGCTAGGGCCATCTATGGGCAAATTCCGATTTCATATTTATAGACCTGGTATGTAGGAAAGCGAAAAGCAATTATTTGGAAGAAAAATAAGATAATAATAGTAGTATGTGTACACCTTTGCTCGATCCCACTCCTATCCCCACTCCTTCCCCCACCACCTCACTTTTTCACCGCCGCGCTACCCACTCTGCTTGACCAGTGTCGGTAACGTGGGGGTGGTAAAGTGAGGTGGTGTAAGTACCTTGGTGAACAAGGAAGAGTAGAGATAAGAGCAGGATGGAGCAAAGGTGTACACATACTTGGAAAAATAAATGAAATTATGTACTCACCACCGCAGCTGTTTTAGGCATCTACCTTCCTGCCAAAGCGATTTAAAACTCCTGTCTCTCGAATGTACTCTCTCGCACACATATACACACATACACACGCACAGTGTCGTGTCATTAATTCGTTACTAGGTCCTCGTCAAAGCCATCGTCCACGGCATCGATATCGTAGCCGAAATCTATCTCATCACCGAGGACTTCTATAATGACCGCCGCCACGTCCGCGCATTCACCGTTCGATAATCGAACCCGCGGAACGCTATCGCCAGCAAGAGGTTGCATCATGACAGCGATCAAGTCATCTCTATCGCACGCTTCTTCGACGAGCTGCTCAATATCTGCAACATCCACGCGTTCGAGTCCGTATATGGAAAACTCCATGACAAGAACCGGCGGCATACTTGCTAGAGGCTCCGGATGAAATAGGTGAGACCAGTCGAAGTAAGTAGTTTCACCGAAATCGACTAACAACACCTCGCAGTACCCATCAAAGTCCGGGTAAATCACTTCGCCGCGGACAACGCTATTGAAACGAGGCACTATACAGGACATTACGATATACAGCTCCCCAAGTTCAATGAATCTTCCACGACATACCACTAAATACACGCTACGTAGGAGCTCTTCCAGATCGTCGTATGCATCGCACATTTCCTGTGTACGCAGGAACACGCTCATCACACGCTCGACAAACATTACTCGGCACCAAAACGCGTCGTTTAAAATCTCCTTGCCGTATCGCGGATACATATTGCTTTTTATTGTTTGCAAGTAGGATGCCAAAGTCAGACTGAATGCTCGAGATGCTGCTAGAGAGTATCACGGGCATAAAGATAACAGCCTCCTATGAATCATAACTAGGTATCCATCACTTTGAATGCAACGAAAGCGGTTTTCGAGCATGCATAGCCCTACGATGTACTCCTCGCAAAGCGCTTGCTCTGCAGTAAAAGATATAGAATATGATCCCTCACAGAAAGAGAGAAAGAGAGAGAGAGAGGGAGAGAGAGAGAGAGAGAGAGAGAGAGAGAGAGAGAGAGAGAGAGAGAGAGAGAGAGAGAGAGAGAGAGAGACTTCAATTATAATCCTCTGATTATTATGCTATAAAAATAAGAGACACAGTAAGATCAAGTATTTTTAAAATTAATTAATATTTTATGGAAAGCACTTTACACATTTACCATCGTATGCAACAGCCCTGCAAACACAGTAATCCACGCTCGGAGATTCCTTCACCGTTCACTTTATTTTTATCGCTATACGGAATTAATATCGCATTAAAATTATTTTTCGCTGTGGGTGTTGTCATCATAGTGTACTTCTGAAAAAAGAATGAAACAACTATTCAATTGAACGCACTGATCAATAAAAAACATCGTATACAGAATAATCGTTATTGTCTTAGCTGATATGTCACGCCTCATTATACAAAGTTGGCAGCGTTGATGATCTTCTGCCACCGCCAACAACTGTGGATGAGGATGTCGGGTGACACTGTTCTTTCCCGAAGTTAGCTCTATCTGTACAGTATATGTATCCTCCTCTCGCTCTCCATAACACGAATAACGAACTCTCGGTGTCGGCTCATATGCAGGGACTGCTCGCTCTGCAAGACATTATTTTTTATAATGAAAAATAAATATTACATGATTTTAAATTACGATTTAAAAATTATTTTATATTTTTTACTTACCAAGCTCTGCTGCTTTGCTGCTAATCGACATTGGCACGTATTCCGTGATCTGCTGTGTTAATGAAACAGAGACGAGCGCTCCGTCTTCTTTCTATCGCAGACCTTTGCGGATGCTTCGGTTTTAGGACTCTCTCTCGTTCTCTCTCTCTCTCTCTCTCTCACCGTGACTGACCTCGGTGTATACTTTATAATATTTCGAGCGAAATGTACACTATATACAATTATTCACAACCGTGTTTTTATCACAAATAGCTGCACATACGGAGAATTATTGCGTTCGCAACGCAACTCCCGATACATGATCAGCGATATGACCACGAAACAGCACAATTATTTCGGACAAAATAATTTTCATAAACTCCCTATCCTCCGTTGTTAGCAAGATCGCGATGTGCTCGAGCACTTCTTCAAAGAATTCCTTGGAACCGATGATCTCATTCGCTACTGCACGAGGCATTTCACTGACAACTATCCTTTCACGGACATATGATACCACCTCGTTCATACACCGTTGAATCGTTTCACTTTTGCTCTCTAGAGCCTGCATATGAATATCAATTCTTCTACTTATTTCGACGAGCATATCGAATGTAGGCCGCTGAAGAACAATGTTTGGAGCGTATTTTCGGAAGCGTTTCCATTTCTATTCTCCAGATTCCTCTTGATTCTCGTATTCCTCATTAGCGCTACCACTTATTTTACCGAATGACGCAGCTCTGTGCTAGTAACACGAGGTTAAAAGTGTGTAATGCGTTGTGTGCTGTATGCGGGTATTACACATTTTCTCGGCAACAGTCCCATGAGCTTCGAAATATTGTTGTACGCGAGAAAAATCACTTTTAAACACTCGCCACTCGTCCGCACTGAGTGTAATTCCGGTAAAAGTATTCGACAATATTTTCACTACTGGTGTAAGCGTACACGTAGAGTTCAACTCGAACCCGGCGACGATTATTTTACCAAATGATTTATTTAAACCGTACATAACGGGGTTCGCTATATATGGTG
Source organism: Cylloceria caligata (assembly GCA_963942595.1). Classification (NCBI taxonomy): domain Eukaryota; kingdom Metazoa; phylum Arthropoda; class Insecta; order Hymenoptera; family Ichneumonidae; genus Cylloceria; species Cylloceria caligata. The sequence goes on along the minus strand of OZ012711.1, from coordinate 9,409,000 downwards.
ATATCGCGTGAGACGTAGCACCATTATTTGCCATTTTAATTGCTTCCGTGTAGACTGTAACTTTTCGAATGAATCGTCGGTGGTGTTCATACTCCGTCTTATACAGATTTACCCCACCATCTAGTTGAATCGCCTCTTTTTTTGATACTCAAATCATACGACTGAAAATTGCTAGCCAATATCCTTTGATATTTGTCGCATTCTCCTCAACAGCCTATTAACAGCAGCAGCAGCAAATATATCCCAAAACTCTTGCATACTCTCGCACACCTACGTGCACACGCACACCTCAACATACAGATAAGATGTGTCATGAAAACTAAATAATATTTGTTGAAAAATCAGCTGGCGCACGGCGATCGATAATCGTCGTGCGCCTACCTGTTGCGCTGCTTTACTACGCAGTGGTCGGTTGAGGCGAAGATAGCCGAAGCATGGGCTTCGCGAAGCCGAGGATGTGCCTCATTGGCACGCCGCGTCGAGCGAGAGGATGTCTCTCTCGCTTGACTTCGGTTTCGCTCACCGGCTATCTCGCTCAACTGACTCCAGCGCCCAACGAAACTTTCATACTCGCAGCCATCTTGAGAATTCGGCACTTTTGCGACACACATCCACTGGACAGCACGCGCATCCATCGGACTTCCACGCATATTTCTCGGACATTTACACATCGGACTCGCTCAACATCTCGCTCATCAGGACTCATTTGCTCAAGGTAAGAGTTCATTGACATAATTTGGTATAAATTCAATGTCAGTGAGGAGAGAAATACGGTGCATCATCATGTTGGCTCACTCGTGGCATGCGCTGCAGCACATGTGGCGTCATGCTCTCCTCACTTGCTTTAGCCGGTATAATTAATACAATTATACCGGTGTGGTCTATTCACTGTGCTTTCCTCCAGAAACTCTGCTGGGAAAGCGCAGTGACTACACGCAGTTCATTTGTATAGCCTCAGTGTCTGGTTGCAGTGTGCTAAGCAGTACTGATTGCGTAGCGGGTCGCACACAAAGTCACTGCGCTCAGATACAGGCATTGTACATTCTCTCATTAATTCGCTGCAATCACTTTGCAATACAGTGTTGAGTGATTGCAGTGAATTACACACAACGTATCGCACTCAAGGCATCGGCGTGTCGTGCTGCGTAGCTGTTGCTACGCTGCACGCACCGCTGTCTCAAATTCATATTCAGCGCACAATTGATAATTGTGTGCTGCTCACAGTATAATTCAAAATTCCATTTTCCAGTTTATTTTATGTATTCACATTCAGTGTTCTTAGCTCGTCGTGCTGCGTAGCATCATTCCGCTGCACGCACCGCATTCTCATGGTCGAGCTCAGCTCACAATCAATATGATTGCGTGCTGCTCAACACTATTCACAATTCAATTTGTTTATTTATTGTTATTATTTGTATTTTGTGTAACTTTATATTTTGGTCGATTTTTCTAAATTAATTAAGTTCGGTGTTAACTTGCACTGGTAGCGCACACAACTTTTATATTCAAAATTGTATTTTTATAATTACCAGGAAGGTAGAAATAAACCACTTCCTCACCATAACAGCTATGTGTCTGGTTTTATTTTCCTCGTGCTTTAAGTGAGTACTCATCCCATTTCGATATATTCGCAGATCGGTCAAGTCACACAGGACGGACTCTCAACATCTTAGTTGAATTCTCCACATTTTGGTCCTTCGAGCCGGATACTCGACTTGAGCAAGAGAGACCAGGGTCTCTACCTTCCGCTCTCATCCCTGCATTCATCGGCTCATCTGGAGTAGGACTCTGCGAAGCCCATCGCAGGATCCTCATCGGCTCATCACCTCGTCAAGCGGAGCAACAAGTAGGGTAAGGTACATCTCTGCGGAGAATCTTCGTTTCTATCTATCACTTTCTCTACTTGGACCGTTTGCAACAGGACTAGCAATGTCTGAGGGCAATATGACGGACTCCGGGGTGGCGCCTGGAGATCTTGAGGATAAAAGGGCATTGTTGGTTCCTGCGGCCGGCGTCGTTCCGAAGAAGGCCCGATCGCCAGCTCGACTTACAACCGAGATGGCGTTGAAGGTCCAATCTCAACGGCGCCGGATTGCTCATCTGCAAACGGTCATCGCTCTGCTTAATGAGGGCGGGGATACCCTCGCCATGGAGTCGCTTGACGCGTACGTCGAGCAGGTCACGGAGATCCACAGCGCTTTCCAGAGGGAGCACGAGCTGTTGGAGTCTTCGTGCCCCCCGATCTGTGTCGATCACGAGTATTTTGCAGAGGATCTGCAAAGCCTTGAGGCGCAGGTTGCCCTCAAGGCCAAGGTCACGGCTCGGGAAGCCATGGCGAAGCTATCTCGAGGGCACCTTCCTGCGCCGGCACCCGTAGCGTCGCCGCGCCCCCACACAAGGCTGCCAGAAATAAAGCTGCCGACGTTCGGGGGGGACTATGCCGGATGGCCAACGTTCCGTGACATGTTCACGTCACTGGTCATCCGGAATACCCGCCTTACCGATGTCGACCGGCTGTTGTACCTGCGTGGCTGCGTGTCGGGCGCGGCGGCGCAGCTCATTCAGGGGTTCGCAGTCACGTGCGAATCGTTTAACCAGGCATGGGAGACATTGGGCTCCCGTTACGAGAATAAGCGGCTGCTGGTGCAGGAGCGCCTGGACAGGCTCTTCTCACTCAAGTCTGGCTCATCCGATATCAAATCATTCTCGTCAATCCTGGCTTCGTTCTCCGAGGCTTACAGGGCTCTTTCTTCGCTGGCAACGAAGGAAGAGCTCTGGGATTGCGTGATGGTGAGGTTGCTGGCAAAACAGCTTGACCAAACCACGCGTGAGGCCTGGGAGACGAAGCTAGGACGCACATCAGAATTCCCGGCTTTTGCTGAGCTCGAGGAGTTTGCGGAGACCAAGGTGAGAGCGTTGGAGATGGCGAAGGCCACTCCCAAGACCGGGACAACCTCGAACCGACCGTCTTCTGCGAACCCTCCCCCAGCGAAGGCCGGGACGCACAGCGCCGCGGCGCATCACGCAGGTGGCGCAGCACGTGGGGCTCCGTCGTCATCCTTCACCGCGAACGATTACCCCTGTGACTGCTGACGGGCTCGTGGGCACTTTATTGTCATGTGTCCTGAGTTCCGGCGGCTCACTGTGGGTGATCGTCGCAAGATGGCGGAGAAGGCACGGCTGTGCTACAACTGCCTTGGTCGGCACAACGCGTCGGCCTGTCGATCGAGTCGGAAGTGCAAGGAGTGTTCAGGGCGGCATCACACCATGCTGCATCCGGCAGCGCCCCCTGCAACAGCTTCCGACGTGCAACCGGCTCAATCTCAGGCTTCAACTCAATAGGATGTCGTCGCGGTCGTTCACTCATCGGCCCAGCTCACATGGAACTGCTCAACATTATTGGCAACTGCATTAGCAGATATTCACACATCGGTCTCAGCTCATCAAGCAAGACTTCTCATCGATCCTGGGTCAGAATTGACTTTCATTACGGAAGAACTCTTTCGTAAGCTCAACGCAACACGCAAGCACTCATCAATTCCGATCACAGGGGTCGGTGGAAGGCGCTCAACGCAGACACATGGCTCGGTACAGCTCACACTGTGTTCCACATACACCAAGGAGAAAGTCACGGTACTGGCTCACATTCTCAACACGGTTACTACTCACTTGCCATCCTTTGAGTCGTCAGTTCGCACATGGCCTCACATAGTGAAGCTGAAACTGGCTGACCCTGACTTTCTCACACCACGACCAATCGATATCATAATTGGAGCAGATATTTATGGACAGGTTATTAAACCAAATATTCTCAAGGGCACATCATCGGCACCTATTGCACAATTATCGATATTTGGGTGGCTCATCATTGTACCAACTAACTCATGCCAATCTGACGCACTCACTGTTCATCATGCTGCGGTGCAACATGACGATCAGGAATTACAAAATGTGCTAACGAAATTTTGGATTCAGGAAGAGCCACCAAAGGACACAGTAAGTCAACTCACACCAGAGGAGCAGGCATGCGAGGATCATTTTCGAGACACGCATCAGCGTGATTCTACAGGCCGGTACATCGTTCGGCTGCCTCTCATATCATCACCTGCGAATCTTGGAAGCTCACACTCACGAGCGCTTCAGTGTCTGCAACACACGCTACGGAAAATCTCAAGAAATGCTGAATACGGTCAGCTCTATACAACGTTCATGGACGAATATGAGCAACTCGGTCATATGGTGAAGGCATCAAAATCATCTCCAAGTGAAAAACATTATTACTTGCCTCACCACGGTGTTCTCAGACCAGATAGCACTACCACAAAATTACGTGTTGTATTCAATGGGTCGAGTTCAACTTCATCAGGAAAATCTCTCAATGACATCATGCACACCGGACCAAATTTATTGCTCAACATTTCGGACGTGCTCATTTGGATCCGTCAACATAGACACATCTTCGCCACTGACATAACAAAAATGTATCGTCAGATCCGAGTTCATCCTGAGGATTGGAATCTTCAACGGATTCTATGGAAAGATAATCAACTCAATCCTGTGCCTTTTCAACTAACTACGGTTACATATGGTACCAAAGCTGCGCCATATTTGGCAGTTCGAACACTCATGCAGCTGACCGAAGATGAAGGCCATCGGTTTCCGCTTGCTGTGCCAGCTATAAAATTTGGCAGGTATGTGGATGACATCTTCGGTGGGGCGGATTCAACTCAACAGCTCATTGAAATAGCTCAACAGCTCAAGGATTTATGCATGGCGGGCGGTTTTCCACTCGCCAAGTGGCACTCATCAGACCTCAAAGTATTTGCCAATGTCTCATCATCAAGGTCAAGCTCAGCTATTTCAATGGACGACTGCGAGACAAAGATTCTTGGTTTGACTTGGCTTCCTAGTGAAGACAAGTTTAAGTTCGCATCCCGGTTCAACTCAGCTCAAGAAAGTTTTACAAAACGCCTCATTCTCTCTGAGGTGGCTCAGCTCTTTGATCCGCTTGGTTTCGTCTCACCGGTTGTGATAAGAGCCAAGATTCTTTTACAAGAGCTTTGGCTTCACAAGATCAGCTGGGATGAACCACTGCCATCCCAGGTCTCAACACGATGGACTGTAATCAGAGAAGATCTCAAAAGCCTGGCCAGGCTCTCAATTCCTCGTTGGTTCAATACATGGAGCAACTCAACAGTGGAATTGCATGGCTTCTCTGATGCATCTCAATTGGCCATGGCCGCAGTGATTTACATCACTGTTGACTCAACTTCCACAGGAAAGGTGGCTTCACTTGTGTGCTCAAAAACGCGCGTGGCACCACTCAAGAAGCTCACTATACCAAGGCTTGAATTGACTGCAGCTTTGTTATTAGCTAAGCTGGTTGCATACGTTCAAACCACACTCAAGGTTGAAATCTCATCGACTCACCTGTGGACGGACTCATCAGTAACTCTCACCTGGATCAAAGCACATCCTTCTCGATGGAAGGACTATGTCCGAAATAGAGTCGCTCAAATACAAGAGCTCACACCCAGTGCTCAATGGCAGCATGTGGCAGGCACAAGCAATCCAGCGGATTGTGCCTCACGAGGTATTTCAACGGCTCAACTGGCTTCTCATCAGTTGTGGTGGTCAGGTCCACCGTGGATGGTGAAACCTAGTCAATCTTGGCCAAAATCCACAACTGATTCAGAGGATTTAAGCATCATGGAAGCCCGACCGGGGGTAGCTCTCCTCGCGGCAACACAGACGCCAGAGTATCACTGGGAACTCATTTATCGCTGCTCTTCGCTCGCAAAATTATGTCGTCTTACCTCATATTGTGTGAGAGTAGTGGAAAAAATGAGAAAGAGGTTAGAATCGGCAGGAAACGCTCCACTCACTGCGAGAGAAATGGCGGCAGCAAACACATTTTGGACAAAAGCAACACAAGCCGTGTTTTTCAAGCACGAGATACAAGTGCTGCAGTCAGGCTCGCATGTTCCATCTGCTCACCCTTTCAGTCGATTAACAGCCTTTATCGACGAGGAGGGTGTGATAAGAGTTGGAGGTCGTCTTTCACAATCAGCACTCACTTATGAAGGAATGCATCCTGCTATTCTGCCTCGCCACTCTCGATTTACGACTCTCATAATAGAGCAAGCTCACGTGCGTACTCTTCACGGAGGCACGCAGCTCACACTAGCTCAAGTCAGGCAGACACATTGGATTGTAGGCGGTAGAGCTCCTGTGAAATCTCATATATTACACTGCGTGGTGTGTGCTCGGCAGAGAGGAGTCCGAGCGCAACAGTTGATGGGTCAACTGCCTCTGTCACGAGTCACACCATCACGCGCATTTTCTCACACAGGAGTAGACTACGCCGGTCCTCTCACGCTCAAAACTTGGAAGGGTCGAGGCAGCAAAACGCACAAAGGCTGGATCTGCGTTTTTGTGTGTCTCGCCACTTCAGCTCTGCATCTTGAGGCCGTCAGTGACTACTCAGCTGACGGCTTCCTCTCAACGTTCAGGCGATTCTCATCGAAGCGTGGCATTCCTCACACCATCTACTCTGACTGTGGCACCAACTTCGTTGGTGCACACAAATTTATATGTCAGATGTTCAGTAAGGCTTCGCCAGAGCATCATCTCATCGCTTCTTCTCTCGCAAATCAACAGATTGCGTGGAAGTTTAACCCGCCTTCGGCACCACGTATGGGTGGTAAATGGGAAGCAGCTGTAAAGTCCGTTAAATTCCATCTGCGGCGAACGGTGGGTGATACAGCACTCACGTTCGAAGAGCTCTCAACGCTGCTGGCTCAAATCGAGGCTATACTTAACTCAAGGCCTCTGGAACCGCTTAGCGATGATCCAGATAACTCATCAGCACTCACGCCTGGACATTTTCTCATTGGTGGAGCACTCACAATGGTCCCAGAACCGAATCTGGAAGATTTGGCAATCTCACGGCTCTCAAGGTGGCAATTGTTGCAGCAAAAGATTCAACAATTTTGGCGACAATGGTCTGCACACTATTTACAACGGCAGCAGTCGATTTCAAAATGGCATCACCGTGATAACATCATTAAAATTGGCTCGTTGGTCCTGCTCACGGATGAGCGCTTTCCATCGTGCAAATGGCCACTTGCACGTGTCACCGCGTTGCATCCAGGCAAAGACGGGCTCACCAGGGTGGTAACACTCAAGACTGCTACCACCACGCTCACCAGGCCGATCTCAAAACTTGCTGTTCTGCCAATCTCATCCAACACCCAGCAATGAATAATTAATCATCAACCCTGTTGCTGATGGCGGGCGGAATGTTGAAAAATCAGCTGGCGCACGGCGATCGATAATCGTCGTGCGCCTACCTGTTGCGCTGCTTTACTACGCGGTGGTCGGTTGAGGCGAAGATAGCCGAAGCATGGGCTTCGCGAAGCCGAGGATGTGCCTCATTGGCACGCCGCGTCGAGCGAGAGGATGTCTCTCTCGCTTGACTTCGGTTTCGCTCACCGGCTATCTCGCTCAACTGACTCCAGCGCCCAACGAAACTTTCATACTCGCAGCCATCTTGAGAATTCGGCACTTTTGCGACACACATCCACTGGACAGCACGCGCATCCATCGGACTTCCACGCATATTTCTCGGACATTTACACATCGGACTCGCTCAACATCTCGCTCATCAGGACTCATTTGCTCAAGGTAAGAGTTCATTGACATAATTTGGTATAAATTCAATGTCAGTGAGGAGAGAAATACGGTGCATCATCATGTTGGCTCACTCGTGGCATGCGCTGCAGCACATGTGGCGTCATGCTCTCCTCACTTGCTTTAGCCGGTATAATTAATACAATTATACCGGTGTGGTCTATTCACTGTGCTTTCCTCCAGAAACTCTGCTGGGAAAGCGCAGTGACTACACGCAGTTCATTTGTATAGCCTCAGTGTCTGGTTGCAGTGTGCTAAGCAGTACTGATTGCGTAGCGGGTCGCACACAAAGTCACTGCGCTCAGATACAGGCATTGTACATTCTCTCATTAATTCGCTGCAATCACTTTGCAATACAGTGTTGAGTGATTGCAGTGAATTACACACAACGTATCGCACTCAAGGCATCGGCGTGTCGTGCTGCGTAGCTGTTGCTACGCTGCACGCACCGCTGTCTCAAATTCATATTCAGCGCACAATTGATAATTGTGTGCTGCTCACAGTATAATTCAAAATTCCATTTTCCAGTTTATTTTATGTATTCACATTCAGTGTTCTTAGCTCGTCGTGCTGCGTAGCATCATTCCGCTGCACGCACCGCATTCTCATGGTCGAGCTCAGCTCACAATCAATATGATTGCGTGCTGCTCAACACTATTCACAATTCAATTTGTTTATTTATTGTTATTATTTGTATTTTGTGTAACTTTATATTTTGGTCGATTTTCTAAATTAATTAAGTTCGGTGTTAACTTGCACTGGTAGCGCACACAACTTTTATATTCAAAATTGTATTTTTATAATTACCAGGAAGGTAGAAATAAACCACTTCCTCACCATAACAGCTATGTGTCTGGTTTTATTTTCCTCGTGCTTTAAGTGAGTACTCATCCCATTTCGATATATTCGCAGATCGGTCAAGTCACACAGGACGGACTCTCAACATCTTAGTTGAATTCTCCACAATATTCGTCGACGAAATTTGATGATTTTCCTCATGGCCAGGTGCCTTGAAATTACATGAAAACAATATGACTTTCATCAGCGAAACTCGATAACTAAGTACATCACCATCGCTAATTATTTCCCTAGGTCTTGCTTTGTGATCGCGTGCGGCCATCTTCTTGGTTAGTCGTATTCATTACATCGCTGCAGTATATGCAGAGAGAGAGAGAGAGAGAGAGAGAGAAAGAGCTTGTTAAAGGAATATATATAGTAGTGAGCCGCTTTGAAAATTCTCTAGTTAATTGTCTGATTTACTCTGGTTACTACTTCTACTACTCTAACAGCACAATCATGGTCAGAATGATAAAGCGCTCATTGATAAGAAAATTGATGGAGTTTATATTGAAGCGTAGTCCGTCGTCGCGTTCGCGGTGGGAGAGAAAACATTTACAGATCACCCTATGGGAACTTCCGACACAGGTGGTTGTTCGTAAAATTCGCGGTATGCCGTGTGAGTGTCATCAGCGTGATTTAGTTGACGCGTACAATATTGGATTGTTTGATAATCAAATAATTATTGATTCGGTGGTGCGTGTTATTCGTCGACGCGGTCGGCTGAATGAGCCTGCTCTGCAATCCATACTCAATGAAAGACGTAAGTAATTTACAGCGCTAATTACTTTTATTTTACTTCCTTTATTTCATAAGATTTTTATATAGTTCGACGATATGAAGACGAAGAAATAGGATCCGACACCTATGATTTCAATGAGGAGGGTAGAACCGATTCAAATGATCATAGCGAGGACAACGATGTTAACAGCTCCGCAGGGAATCGTTGGATAAATTTTACCCAGCCATTCTGCGGTTATAAACCAACACACGGTCTTTTCATGGCAGGCCCTGCGAGAGAACCAGATGGAGCCGTCGCAGGTCCATCACGACAATACAGTTCAAACGATGACTTCAACAGTAATACAGACAACGAGAAAGAAGAAGAAGAAGAAGAAGAAGAAGAGGTGGATCAGGACGAGGACGAGGAGGACCTGGTAGATTCAGGTAAGCTTTTAATAATACAATAACGCTGACAAAAATAAAAAAAATTACGGGGATAATAATAGTAAAATCAAAAAACAGGGTACGAGTCGGACCCAAATGTTTTTCGCTTTGCACGATTCACTGTGCCGAGACCGCCGACAATCGAGTTGGTTTACGAAATGCGTCGGCGGTTCCCGGCTGCACTCGAGGGATTCGAGTACTGAAACAAATATAAGTTTGTAATTCTTACGTTACACGATTTATATACATAGTATATAGCTAGCGACAAACAAAAATTTAACTGAAATTAACTAAAAATTCTAATAAATGGTTTAATTATGCTTGCAGGTAGACATGCAGGTAGAACTGGCGATGGAAGGACTGCTGCACGGGGTGGTGATATTTTGTCTCCTGGTGAACGTTTCGGTATCGACAATAAGCAGAGATAATATTTTCCACGATATAGGATGCAGGGTCGAGAGACAGATTTTTATTTTCGTCAGCCACCGGACGGTGTCGATCATCTGGCATGGTTCGAGGGCGGTGTACGCGATGTACTTACACGCCTTACAGAATCGTGCGAAGGACATGATTATGTGGGTATGACTGTGAGCGTACCGTCTTTCGCGCAGGGACCTGTATGGTTATCATTTCGACCAGCTCGTGACATCGTTCCTGGTGATATATGGCGACTAATAAATAGTGTAGCTCAGAGTGCGCGCGAATTCCGAATAGACGCTCGTACATGTAGAATGACGACATGTATAGTACGAGGTGTCGAAGGAGCCGGTGTGGGTACTAGACTTACACACGAGTCTATAGCTAAAAAGTCAATTTTACGCATAAGTAATCGCGATAATTTGTGTCTAGAACGATCTCTTGTCACAGCCCGTGTGCATGCCGAACGCGGTCAAATACGTACGGGCGAGCTACACAGACGATGGTGTCAAATTCGGAATGGGCTTCGATGTGCGCAATATACAACAGCGATAGAGCTCACGCGTAATGCAGGGGTAACGACACCGTCTAGAGGGTGCGGTGCGCGCGAAATTCAGCTCTTTCAGGAGTACTTGGTTCACGAGGGTATAGCGATTGTTGTTTATGAATTTCTCACCTTCGGAAAACGCGTTCCGGTTCTTTACGATGGACGAAAAAACGTACTCACCGTAACAGGTAAAATTAATCATACACTCTTTATTCTCTATTACGAGCGTTCTCATCACTATCAACCGATATTAAATCTCGCCGGTGCGCTAGGTAGTCGAGGGTTCTGCGCACAATGTAATTTCAAGTATATTCGAGTACTCGAGCATCGATGTAGCTATCAATGTGCTCGATGAAAATCCACTTATTGCAACGGCAATAGAGACTCTCAGCCTGAGTATTGCGCAGATTGTAATCGTTCGTTCTTCGGTGCTTCTTGCCTCGCTCATCACAAGGGTGAGGGCTCCGCGGGTATCACGTCTCGTAAATATAGACGGTACAGCGTATGTAACGCATTGAAAATCTGTAGAGGGTGCTCGCGTATGATTGAAACCACAGATAAAAAGATGCATGTATATGGTATATCGTTTTGTATTACATGCAAACAAACTCGACCGACTACGCATGCGTGTTATATAGCACCTCTTAAGAAACCGAAGGCGCAAGAGGAGAAGAAAAAAGACAAGTCTTCCACGAGATTTTTATTTTATGATTTTGAGACGCAACAACACGAGCAATTGCATGATGATAAATCGACACGAATGCACGAGCCAATTTATGTGCTGCACAATGCTTATGTATGGCATGTCTGGATATCACAGATATAGAGACTGATTGTGCTATCAGGGGTACAAATTGAAAATGCGGGTTTGATAACAGATGGCGTTACTAACGCTATACGCATCAGGCAGTACTGTGACTATGTTCATGTCAAAGCTACGTCTTATAGCTTTAATTTTCAGTATGTGTCAATTTGTCGCAGTGTCAAATTCATAGTTTTTTTGAGCTCTCAATATGTCGAGTTTCGTGCCAACAAAACAGCATTTGCGGGAAGTTTTAATTTACTTCTTTAATTTGAAGAAAAGTGCTGCTGAAGCACATCGATTGGTCTCCGAGGCTTATCCGAGTCATGTTCCATCGGTTTCAACGTGCGAGAGATGGTTTGTGCGGTTTAGAAGTGGTGATTTTGACGTTGAGGACAAAGAGCGGCCGGGCCAAGTGAAAAAGTTTGAGAATGCTGAATTGGAGGCAATACTCAATGAAGACTCGTGTCAAACTCAACAAGAGCTCGCAGATTCATTGGGAGTGACACAACAAGCCATTTCCCATCGTATAAAAGCCCTCGGAATGATCCAAAAGCAAGGACATTGGGTGCCGTATGAGCTGAAGCCGAGAGACGTCGAGCGCCGTTTTTTTTGCATGCGAACTGCTGCTCGAACGGCAAAAACGGAAGGGTTTTTTGCATCGCATTGTCACTGGTGATGAAAAGTGGATCCATTACGATAACCCGAAGCGCAAAAAATCATATGGTTACCCCGGCCATGCATCATCATCGACGGCCAAACCAAATATTCACAGCGCCAAGCTCATGCTCTGTATTTGGTGGGACCAGCTGGGTGTGGTGTATTATGAGCTATTGAAATCGAACGAAACCATCACAGGAGCACTATACCGAACTCAATTGATGCGTTTGAGCCGCGCACTCAAAGAAAAACGGCCACAATACGAGCAAAGACACGACAAAGTAATTTTGCAACATGAAAACGCTCGGCCACATGTTGCAGCGCCGGTCAAAACATACCTACAAACGCTGAAATGGGAAGTCTTACCCCACCCGCCGTATAGCCCAGATATTGCTCCTTCCGATTACCACCTTTTCCGATCGATGACACATGGCCTAGCTGACCAGCGCTTCCATTCTTACGAAGAAGCCCAAAAATGGGTCGATGACTGGATAGCAGCCAAGCCGGCCGAATTTTTTCGCGACGGTATCCGTAAATTGCCAGAAAGATGGGAAAAAGTTGTGGCTAGCGATGGACAATACTTTGAATAATTCATTTGTTACCATTTTTTCAGAATAAACGTTCAAAAATAGAAAAAAATCCCGCATTTTCAATTTGTACTCCTGATAACTGTGGTAAACGTGAATTCGTGTTTATCGATGATCCCGTTGGGGAGCTCGTGAAATTGGCATTATCGCAAAAATTTAAAAAGACCATCTGCATTGCCCATAATGCTAGGCGTTTCGACGCACAATTTATTCTACGGTACTTAATCGAAGTGCAAAAAACACAGCTGCCCTCTCGGATTATGAATGGTACGAAGATTGTCTCGATGAAAATTGGCGATGTCGTTTTTCTCGAAAGTCTAAACTATTTACCCATGGCTCTTAGCGCTTTACCTAAGCCTAAGCTTTACCTAAGCCTTTGGTTTCGCTGATGAAGTGGCAAAAGGTACATTTCCCTATCTATTCAACACACCGGAATATCAGAATTACTCAGGTCCTCTGTCGGCTTTGCATTTTTACTCACCCGATACCATGTTCTCAGCGGATCGCGAGCGCTTTTTAAAATGGTATGAGGAAGAATCGAGTCGCGTGGATTATAAATTTGATTTTGTGACGCAATGTGTGCAATATTGTCGTACAGATGTTACGGTTTTGAGACGAGCGTGTTTAGCTTTTCGAGAGTTACTTATACGTTGCGGGAGCGTGTGCCCCTTTACAGAAGCATGCACGATAGCATCAGCATGTATGAGAATATTTCGAAAGAACTTTCTACAAAAAGATCGCATTGCGGTGTTACCACCAGGGGGGTATCGCTGGGGCGATAAGCAATCGCGCAAGGCCGTCGTATGGCTCGTATGGCTCGAGCGTGAGCGCAGCTGCGTTATCGCTCATGCTGGACGCACGAGAGAGTATCGCCGTCCGACCGGCTGTCGACGGTTACTACGTGGATGCGAGGGTCCATCACGTTCTTCAATTTCACGGCTGCTTTTGGCATGGTTGTCCGCGATGTTATCGCGTGAATAGAGATGCTCGAACTAAATTCGGCAATACAATGGATGAGCGATACGAGCGTACCGTTCTTATTTCCGGGCGAATCAGATCGAAAGGGTACACTCGAACCGAAATATGGGAATGCGATTTTAACAGATTACTCGAGAATAACGAGGAAATGTCGATATACGTGAAAAATCACACCATGGTCAAGCAGACGCCTCTCGAACCACGCGATGCATTCTTTGGCGGTCGAACGGAAAATCTTGTAAGCTTGTACGAGATAACGAATGGGGAGCAGATACGCTATGTGGATGTTTGCTCGCTGTATCCATAGGTGTGTAAGAATGGAAAATATCCCGTTGGACACGCGAAATTGTACGTAGCTGACGAGTGTCGAGAACTCGTAGGACTTGAAATCGATCTAAGTGTCGTCGAGGGTCTCATGAAGTGTACCCTGGTGGCACCGCGCGATTTGTATATCCCCGTACTGCCTGTTCGCATGCATGTGAAACTACTGTTCCCCCTGTGGAGAATGTGCTGTACAGATATGGACACATCCGAGGTTTGTACACACGATGACACGACTGAGCGAGCGTTTGACGGCACATGGGTCGTGGACGAACTGAGAAAAGCTGTGTCGCTCGGATATAAGGTGACGTGTATCTATGAAATTTGGCAATACGTTGTTACGCAGTATGACTCGAGAACGCGACGAGGCGGTCATTTTGCCAGGTACATCGATACATTTTTAAAAATGAAACAGGAGGCGAGTGGACCGCCAACAGAGTATAACGATGACGAGGAAGCAATAGAGCGTTTTATAGCATTGTGCAAGGAGTCTGAGGGTGTATATCTCAAGCGAAGTGCTTTGCAGCTAAATCCAGGTTTACGTTCACTCGCAAAATTGGCTCTTAATTCATTCTGGGGAAAGTTTGGTCAACGGGAGAATCTCACGAAAACCGTTATCGTTTACACGCGCGCGGAGCTAATGAATTGACTAACGAGTCCGGAGTTTGAGGTGACGGGGATGCTACCGGTCAATCACAAGATTATGTATGTAAACTATGTGAGCAACCGCGATGCTATCCAACCATCCCCGACATCAAATGCCGTGATTGCAGCATACATGACGGCACAGGCACGCTTAAATTTATACAGTTATCTTGAGGGATTCGGGCGACGAATATTGTACTGCGATACGGACTTCTGTATTTACGTGAGTCACCCCGGTGGTAACGAGTATGAGCCGCCAATCGGTCAATTTCTAGGAGATCTTACGAATGAATTGAGCGAATACGGGCCTGGTTGTTATTGAACTTCGTTCGTTTCGGGAGGACCAAAATTTTACGCATACCTTGTTCGTAAACCCGACGGTACGATTTATAAAAAAAGTAAAGTAAAGAGTATCACGCTAAACTTTGCGAATAGCCGTCACGTAAATTATAACTCATTACGATCTTTCGTGACAAGAGCAAGGAGCGTACCTATCATTTTAAAATTCGAGTCTATTCGACATCCGGAATTTCATCATGTAGTAACGCGTAAAGAAACAAAATCATGCGAACCTGTTAACACGAAGCGAAAGCCGCATGGTATGTACTCTACTGTACCGTACGGCTATTGTGAAATACGCTAATTAGTATAACGCAAAAAAGTATATAGTTTTACGGTTGAATTCGCGATATTTTAAAATAATCTTTTTGTCTAATTTCATGTATCATATTTACTGTGTACAATACATTAAAAAAATATATATATTGATTTATTATTGTTGTGCCGCGGAATATTCCCCTTCGTATTTCGTATATTCGGGAATATTCCAAAGCGAAGAAACATTGGAATTCGTTCAAGACAGGAAACGAAGTCCAAAGCCCGATCGTACGAACGACCCCAAGAACGCCGACGGAGCATGAGCGACTCGCTTGGCGTTCGACGATAGGCTAACGCTAAAATTGCGAATTACGGGATTTTCGTGAAGATAGTTAACAACTGCTTTACGAAAACCAGTTATAAATTAGACTCAAGATAGAACGGGTTGGTTCCTCGTCAAATACTCCAAACAACATATTATTGTAAAGGGTGATTTTTTAAGAGCTTGAGAACTTTTTTTTAAAAAAAAACGCATAAAATTTGCAAAATCTCATCGGTTCTTTATTTGAAACGTTAGATTGGTCCATGACATTTACTTTTTGAAGATAATTTCATTTAAATGTTGACCGCGGCTGCGTCTTAGGTGGTCCATTCGGAAAGTCCAATTTTGGGCAACTTTTTCGAGCATTTCGGCCGGAATAGCCCGAATTTCTTCGGAAATGTTGTCTTCCAAAACTGGAATAGTTGCTGGCTTATTTCTGTAGACTTTAGACTTGACGTAGCCCCACAAAAAATAGTCTAAAGGCGTCAAATCGCATGATCTTGGTGGCCAACTTACCGGGCCATTTCTTGAGATGAATTGTTCTCCGAAGTTTTCGCTCAAAATGGCCATAGAATCGCGAGCTGTGTGGCATGTAGCGCCATCTTGTTGAAACCACATGTCAACTAAGTTCAGTTCTTCCATTTTTGGCAACAAAAAGTTTGTTAGCATCGAACGATAGCGATCGCCATTCACCGTAACGTTGCGTCCAACAGCATCTTTGAAAAAATACGGTCCAATGATTCCACCAGCGTACAAACCACACCAAACAGTGCATTTTTCGGGATGCATGGGCAGTTCTTGAACGGCTTCTGGTTGCTCTTCACTCCAAATGCGGCAATTTTGCTTATTTACGTAGCCATTCAACCAGAAATGAGCCTCATCGCTGAACAAAATTTGTCGATAAAAAAGCGGATTTTCTGCCAACTTTTCTAGGGCCCATTCACTGAAAATTCGACGTTGTGGCAGATCGTTCGGCTTCAGTTGTTGCAGGAGCTGTATTTTATACGGTTTTACACCAAGATCTTTGCGTAAAATCTTCCATGTCGTCGAATAACACAAACCCAATTGCTGCGAACGGCGACGAATCGACATTTCACGGTCTTCAGCAACACTCTCAGAAACAGACGCAATATTCTCTTCTGTACGCACTGTACGCATTCGTGTGGTTGGTTTAATGTCCAATAAAGTAAACTGAGTGCGAAACTTGGTCACAATCGCATTAATTGTTTGCTCACTTGGTCGATTATGTAGACCATAAATCGGACGTAAATCGCGAAACACTTTTCGAACCGAACACTGATTTTTGTAATAAAATTCAATTATTTGCAAGCGTTGCTCGTTAGTAAGTCTATTCATTATGAAATGTCAAAGCATACTGAGCATCTTTCTCTTTGACACCTTGTCTGAAATCCCGCGTGATCTGTCAAATACTAATGCATGAAAATCCTAACCTCAAAAAAATCACCCTTTACATTCTTACATTGACTTTTAAATGGACAACGGAAAGTTGCCGTTGCCTATAATATATACTTCCTTTTATATAAATTCGCGTTTTCATCGATAACTCGAGATCCATCTCCTTATCGGCAAACGACCCTAAAAAATAATCCTTTTTAATACTATACCGAATAACGAATAATCCAATTACCCGGTACCGGCATAACTTTATGATTAAAACCGTTGTCGGCTCGTTCTTCTTTGCTGCTATTCGTAGTAGTAGCTGCTATCTCTCTACCGTTCCCTTTTGTTCTGACTTTCCCATCGTTGATTCCTTTTGTCCCGTCTTTCTTATCAAGTGTTTCCTTTTGTTCTGACTTTCTCGTGCTACATCCGTGGATATAATGTTGCTGTTTAGAATTTGATGATTCGTAAAATTTGCGCATAGAAATATATGCATAGTGAAATAAAAATATTGCTTTATTTGTGAGAAATATAAAAACTATCGTTATTTAATTTACATACGGCGTAAACACCAGCTTATACCGCGGGCCCGCGCCTCGTCAGCTAGTGCAGGCGTGTCGCGCCTTATCAGCTCGTTAAGACCGCGAAAATAGCTGATGCCGCGGGGTCGCCGCCGCCGCCACGGTATAAGCTTATTGGAGAGTCAGCTGATTGATTTACAGAGACACTTATCGATATGGATACACGTTGGAAACATCCATGGGCAGCCGTGATAAGCGATCCTACGGGTAGTGGTAAAACATATTTTGTAAAAAAATTCACGCAAAATCTCTTCCATCAGGTTCACGGGCAGCACGATATCTCCTTAAACGCTAATTATATCGTTGTCTTCAAAAATCCGCGAGATCGCGCGCAAATTCAGCACCTAGCCCGTCAGGTATGTCCCGAGAATCCGCGATTTTTGCAGCAGGTATATTTCGATACAACGGCTGCACCGCACGGCTATCTATTATATTATTCGACTTGAAACAATCGACGCCTGATAATTGTCGATTTCGCGCCTGTATATTTCCCGATAACCAATACCATTACGTTTACGTGCCTCAAAAAGCAATAAAAGTTCGCGATGTGACGCGCGATGTACCAGTAATGCGCTTGTAATGGCGTTGCGCGGACTTCTCGATAAAAAGCAAATAATTATATTGCAAGCGATGTGTTATCTGAAGCAAGAGCAACGACGTGCAATTTGGCGCAAAGCAGATTTAGCGCTCGCACGCTGTATATGCGAGTGTGCTCTAAACGTTTTACAGGAAAACGTGAGTCTGAACAACGTGCAAAACAATCATCTTCGGAGGCACGCGACAATTCTTCGACGACTAGCCGCCAAAAAAGGAAATTGGAGCGGTAAGAGAAAGATCATCGTCGATAACTGTGTCGGATTTCTCAAGTTGCTTCTTGTGCCTGTTTTGGCCTATACGAGACATGGAATATACCAGAAATATAGTACTTATTCCTCATAATAACATACATCGTCTCCCTGGACTCGTCGCTACTGCTGCTACTACTACTACTACTACTACTACTACTACTACTACTACTACTACTACTACTACTACTAGTGCAGACCCGTTGCCTTCCGTACAGACTACCGGTACGCCATTATCGCGTCTCGACTCTGAGCTGAGTGAAATTCTAAACTCTCACTCGTACAAGAGCGAGAGAGAGAGAAATGGATAGTGTACCAGCAGATTTTACAGCGTTATGTTCACATGGTCGAGTACGATAATGCAGTACCGAATATTTCATGAAAACGAAAAATAGCAATACTTGATAGCCACGAGAATAAATCCGACGACGTTTTTATGAACAAAGTTAAATCTCGACTCAATGACACACTTATTATCGATAGCGTGTCAAAAAAATGTTAATCTAAAGCAATATCGTTGCTTCGCAATTCGCATCGCAGCGCCGTTGGTAGAAAAATGACATGGGATCGTAACGGTGGTGTTTCCATAGACGGCAGAAGAATTTCAAATTCCAATATCGTTGATCTTGTTAACGATGCTATGCGAGCTAGAAAACGCGAGAAACCCATCGGACGATCTCACTTTGCCAAACTCCTGCGAGCGATACAGATGCCACGCGAATTTATCGGCAATCCCGAGTTACTACACGAGCCTACACCTACATCATCCTCGACACCACAGCGGCGTCTTATTTCACCACGCGATAACGATAGTAGCAGCAGCAACAGCAGCAACAGTAGCAACAACAACAACGAGGCCGAGACCGCACACTTAAACATAGATTTAATGCTCACGGCTGAAAACGACATCATCGAGGGGCAGGAGGGAGATGAAGAAGAGGACGAACAATTGCAAAACATCGCACAAGCAGAATATCGACCCCCCACACAGTTAGAAAAGAAAAAGAAAAAGAATCCATTTAACTGGTCATCGCTAAAATTATGAAAATTCTTAAAAAAATCTATTATGACACCGCTCATCCTGCTTCCTATTCTCGAGCAAAAAAATTTGTCCAGGTGGATAGAAGAGTAGCGCGAAAAAATGTTTTACCATGGCTCGAGACACAGGATTCATATAACATGCATCGTCTCGTGCGACGACGATTTCCCCGTTTTACGTACAGCGTGATTAATATAGACCAGGGGTCTCCAAACTTTCCAGCCTTAGGGCCATACTGATTACTCCAGTAAGTTCCGAGGGCCAAAACCATATTATCATTGTTGCCGGTGGTAAAAAGTGAAATAGTGGACTGATGAAAAAAAAAGTCCGAAAAAGTACGCAACGTTTAAAAAAGGCTGCAAATCGGACTAAAGTCCGCAAAACGGCAACACTGCATATTATTAATTTTTCTGTCATTATCTGTAATTTCTAGATTAGTCGTAGAGTACGAGCCATGAGGAGTAACGTGACACGACATCTGGTGGACACAAGCGGAAATAGGTAGTACCTTCTATCGCTAACAGATGGCGCTAATAGCACATACAGAATAATCTCGTTGGTTCGAGAAAGTTCTGGTGTCTTCCACTCACTTCTAGATGGCAGTAATTGGAATATATAAGAAGGCTAGTGGCGCAACCACAAGTCAGTTCCTATGACACTGTTGTGAAATAAAATAGTGCGTACCTCCTTAAAACGTGTTTGTGCGTGTTTAAGTTTAAGACATCTTTGTAACAGTATTTTGATTTGAATTGTTGCTTTTGTGTGTGATTTAGTAGTATGGAAAAGAAGCGAAAAATTGATAGTGAATGCAGAAAATTCAAAGATCAGTGGAACATTCAGTATTTCGTAATTGAGTCCAGTAACAAGGCGCTATGTTTGATTTGCAATGAAAGTATAGCCGTTCTCAAGGAATATAACATTAAACGTCATTATGAAACAAAACATTTTCAAAATTATTCAAAATATACAGAAAGTTTGCGGACAGAAAAATTCGAAGCTATGAAGCCCCGATTGAAATCGCAGCAATCTTTATTTACAAAACTCAAAACTGAACAAGAGGCTGCAACTCGTGCCAGCTTTCGTGTGGCTCTTGAAATTGCAAAACGTGGAAAACCATTCACCGATGGAGAAATGATCAAAGAATGCATAATTGCAGTAGCCGAAGAAATGTGCCCTGAAAAGGTAAATTTATTAAAATCTGTCAGTATGTCAGCAAACACTGTGGCTCGAAGGGTAGAAAACATCGCTGAAAATATATCCTCTCAACTGTTCGACAAAAATGGACATGTTGAGTGGTTTTCTTTGGCCTTGGATGAGTCAACGGATGTGTCAGATACTGCTCAGGTGTTGATTTATATTCGAGGAGTAGATAAAAGCTATGAAGTGCATGAAGAACTTCTTGATATGTATAGTATTCATGGCACAACTACTGGTACAGATATTTTTAAAGGAGTTGAAATGGCCATTAATCAAAAGAACCTTCGATGGAAAAACTTGAAATGTATTACAACTGATGGAGGCAAAAACATGAGTGGGAAAGATAAAGGAGTGGTCGCTCTTGTGTCAAAGGCTGTAGAAAATGACGGTAGTTCAAAACCATTAGTCTTACATTGTATCATTCATCAACAGTCTTTGTGCGGAAAATGTTTGGATATATCTGAAGTTCTGAAACCAGTCATATCAACTGTTAATTTTATCAGATCTTTTGGGCTAAATCATCGACAATTCCGATAATTTATTGAAGAGATTGGAGAAAATGACTTACCGTATCATACTGCCGTACGTTGGCTTAGTTGTGGGAAAGTCCTTCAGCGCTTTTTTGAACTTCGAGCAGTGATCGAAATTTTTTTCAATGAAAAGCATCGCCCTCTTACTGAATTACAAAACAACGCATGGCTGTGGAAGTTAGCATTCTATGTTGATTTGACAAAACATGTGAACGAACTGAATTTGAGATTGCAAGGAGAAAACCAGCATCTTCCTGATTTATACACTAATATCAAATCATTCCGGAAGAAATTGATACTGTTTCAATCACAACTACGAAGTAAATGTTTTTCACATTTTAAAACATGTGAAATATTCAGCCACACCACTGAGACTGAGTTTCCTATCGATTTTGCAATCGAAACTTTGAGTGCTTTGAAAATAAATTTTGATACTCGTTTCTCGGACTTTGATGCCATTGCGAATCAAATTAAGATTTTTCAGAATCCTTTTGATACTGACATTGAAACCCTAGCCCTGGAACTTCAAATGGAAATGATTGATCTACAGTGCAGTGATATAATTAAGAACAAATATCGAAACTCATCTTTGTTGGAATTTTATAAGAGTCTTCCACTGACACAATTTGATAATTTGCATAAATTTGCTCGTGGGCTGTTTTCTGTTTTTGGTACTACTTATTTGTGTGAGAAGACCTTCTCCAAAATGAAGTACACAAAAAATGTTTACAGATCTAAATTAACTGATGAGCATCTTAAATCTCTTTTAATAATTGGTACAAGTAAAATTAGTCCACAACTACAAACTATTGTCAGTGGAAAATCTCAATTACATAAATCTCATTAGTATTTCATATGTCATTATGCTTGTTATAAGTTATGTTTTTATTTAAAATGTATAAAATGTTAGTTGGATTCATTTCAATAATTTGTTAGTTATTATATACTGAAGTTAAATTTTATGCATATTATACATGTCTTTACTCATTACAATTCTGTGTTTCTTTATCCAACTTATCACAAAAACAATAACAATAAGCCTACAACAATGTTATGAGTAGTTAGCCCATGACCATATCAATGTAGATGTCATATTAATAATTATTCAACATAAAATTAGAATACTTCAGTAAACTAAATTTAATTTGCTATAAAAAATATGTTCTCTAAAAGGAGTTTTCAAGTATGCTAGCTCTCCGCGGGCCGGACAAAATCTGTCCGCGGGCCGAATGTGGCCCTCGGGCCGTAGTTTGGAGACCCCTGATATAGACGATGTATGGGAGGCTGATTTAGCTGATCTTCGCTCGATAGGCACGTACAGCGATGGGTACGCGTATTTGCTTGTTGTTATCGATGTGTTGAGCAAATACGCGTGGGTCGAGGCTTTGCGTGACAAAACGAGCGCAAACGTGGCGCGCGGTCTCACACGCATACTTGCACGCAGTAACAATCGTCGCCCGCAGCAATTGCAAACTGATCGAGGCAAAGAATTTATCGGCGCTCCGTTTCAGCAAATTCTCAAGAAAAAGAATATCGATTTTCGCGCTACTCGTAACCCTGATATAAAAGCCTCGATTGCCGAACGCGTTAATCGCACAATAAAAGAGCGAATGTGGCGCTACTTTACATACACGCGAAATAAGCGTTACATAGATGTTTTACAAAATTTTTTATATGCTTATAATCACACTGGACACAGCGGAACGCATATTCCTCCGAGCGAAGTAACCCTCGAAAATGCCTCTATAGCCCGAGACAATTTCCACGGCGTAACGAGCGTAGCGCGAAAAAAATTTAAAAGCCCAAATACAGCGTCGGTGACTTGGTACATATCAGTACAGCTAAAGCAGCTTTCGTGAAAGGATATAAGCGTGGTTGGAGTAACGAATTATTCAAGCTTCATCGAATATCAGTGAATCGAGAACCATTCGTGTATATTTTACACGATCTGAATAACGAGACTATCAACGGTATTTTCTACGAGGCAGAATTATCACGAGTACGAGTGCCTCCCTCATCTGAGAAGACGAAAGAGAAGAAGAGGACAAAGAGGAAGGACGCACGGAATCATCGTCCCTGATAAATATGAGCTCCAAGGATAGCTCTTTCTTTGTCGTACTACCGAGCAACAGTAGTATGCAGTATTTTCCGAATAATACGACGACGAAATTTATTACAGAACTGCCGCGTCAAACACGCTTGCACGGAGAATGGTCTGTTTTTCTTGTGGAAATTGCATATCCGATTACTCTTTTACATGTTCCTACTGTAGGAAATCTCGTAACTTTTGAGGATGGTGATTATGATTTATCGGGTTTAAATCTTTTAACACGGAGACGCGCTGATAGAGACCAAGTTGCACCTGGTGTATATCGCTCTATAGACGCTCTTTTGGAGAGTATAAATAAGTTACCTCACGTGGCCGGACATTTGCGCTTTAAATCGCTTCCGAGCGGGCAGGTCGAAGTGGCGCGCGTATGCGACGATCTACGCTACCACTACTTTCGCGTATCGCCCGCTATCGCAAGGCTACTAGGATTCTCGGAAGAAGCCTGTAGGTCAGTAATGATAGAACCGCATTGCGAATACACAGGGTCAAGGCCTGCATCTCTCACCGGTGCTATACCAAGTAGCATGTTTCTATACACAGATATCTGTGAGAGCTACTACTGTGTTCAAAAAGTAAGGTGAATTTTGTTTTAAAATTAAAATTTTTTATTTATTTTTCCAAATCGATTTCGTTCCCCTCAAAATAATCCCCCCTAGCTACAATACACTTATGCCAACGTTTTTTCCAATCTTTGAAGCATGCTAAAAAGTCGTCCTCAGGTATTGCCTTCAATGCGCGTAGCGATTCACGTTTGATCTCTTCAATTGACTCAAAACGATTTCCCCGGAGTGGTCTCTTGAGCTTTGGGTACAGCCAGAAGTCACACGGTGCTAAATCAGGCGAATACGGTGGTTGCGGAGCGACGTGAGTGGAGTTTTTGTCGAAAAACTCACGAAGAACCAGTTCTGTGCGCGATTTGACTCTTCTGAGGCACAAATGATTCTTCAAAATTGCTTGCACTGATCCAATTGATATTGCAAGCATGTCGGCAAGGTCTCGAATTGTTAATCGACGATTTTCGTGCACCAATTCCTTGATTTTCTTGATGTGTTGCTCATCAATTGACGTCGATGGTCGTCCAGAGCGTTCCAAATCATCAACACGTTCTCTGCCTTCTTTGAAGTCTTTGTACCACTTGTAAACATTTTTCTGTGACATAGTCTCGTCGCCGAAGGCCTTTTATAGCATTCGATACGTTTCAGCGGCGGAAATTTCATTCCGCAAGCAAAATTTAATAGCACTTCTTTGCTCAACAAAATTCGACATCGTAAAAATCGCCAAATTTACTTTTCTTTGTTCACAAAAACAAGCGTAAACTAAAAACTAATGATGATTTTAACATGTAATTTGTCACAGATGTCATTAACAGTCCTACCAACTTGAAAAAAAAATTCATTTGTCCGATTCGGTTTACGCGGGAAGTTTAAATAAAAAATTCACCTTACTTTTTGAACACAGTAGTATATTACAGGCGATGTACAAACACCCCTCTCACGAGTTGTTCCCATTGATACTGATGACTGTCAGTATGGTTCGATAAAAATTAAATCGTTTTCAACGCCACGATATATACCTCTCTTGCGCAATAATTCACACACTATCCAGATCGATATAAAAGACGAATTTGGGGATCCTATATCACTCGAGCAGGGAACGTTGACTGTGACACTATATTTCAAAAGGTCCCACGATTGAGTACACCACTATGGATGATATTGACACTGTGCAGCACGAATGGGGCCGTCGCGGATACGACGGTATTAGCCATGTTTATATCGGAACACCTAATCAACGAGGACACGGTATCGGCAGCTTTCTCGGGGGCCTGTTTCGTCGAGTGTTACCACTTTTAAAGAAGAACGCTAAAGCAGTTGGAAAAGAGGCGTTGCGCGCTGGTGTAAACGTAGCCGGTGATATCCTCGATAGAAATATAGCTGTGAAAGATGCTATTCGCGCTAAAAGCGCAAAATTTCGCGAACTCCTCATTCATCGAACGAACGTAAACCACGACGTATCTCCCGTAAAAATAAAAGTGTAATAAAGAGAAAAGTAATAAAGAATATGAAAAATAATAAGAACAATAAGAAGAAAAAGACTCGTCAACGAACAGTTGCAGGTATTTTTGGATAGCTGAAACAAGATGGCTTTTCTACATGCGCACTCGTGCGAGAGTCTTAAATCGGAACTCGAATTATTTTCACTCCCACCGACGCAAACGGCTATTGAAGGCTCCAATTGGGTGTATTACAAACCAATAACTTCGATAACAGATGATTCACCGATTGAATTTGTTATTCCTGGACAGGGTGATGAGTATATCGATCTCGCGCATACTATGCTTAGTCTGAGAGTGAAAATAACATCTCCTACCACTACGGAAATTGCCGCGGGTACATCGTCGAAAGTAAGTGCCGGCCCTGTAAACAATCTCTTGCATTTTATGTTTAATCAGGTGAATGTATACCTGAATCAAAAATTAGTTTCACCTCCAAATAATGCCTACGCTTATCGAGCGTACATAGAAACACTTTTGAATTACGGTCCAGCAGCTAAAAATTCGCATCTCACGAGCGTTCTCTGGTACGACGATACCCCTGGAAAAATGGATGATATAACATCGGAAAATACGGGTCTTGTAAAGAGAAAATAATTTTTAAATGTCGAAAAAACTGTAGACTTGCTCGGTCATCTGCATTGCGATATATTCAATCAGGAGCGGTTCCTATTAAACGGCGTCGAGATGCGACTACGGTTGGTGCGGTCTAGAGATTCATTTTGTCTTGTGGGGGATACAAAGAATGGTCAATGCGGCTTAAAGTTTCTTGAGGCATCGTTTCTCGTTCGTAGAACAAAAATAGCTCCTGGTGTACTGCTCTCGTATGCTAGAACTCTGGCAAAATCTACGGCTAAATATCCTCTTACGAGAATCGAGGTAAAAGCCGTTTCAATACACTCTGGTGTTCATGGAGAGACTATCGATAATATCGTGTTAGGTCAATTGCCGAAGCGTATAATTATCGGTTTTGTCGACAACAAGGCGTTTAACGGCGACTTCAGTATGAATCCATTCAATTTCCAAAATTACAAGATAAATTATTTTTCGTTATATGTAGATGGTGCTCAAATACCTTCGAAACCGTTACAACTTGATTTCACGAAAAGTCATATATACGTGGATGCTTTTCAAACGTTGTTTCCGGGAACTACATTTCTTGAACGACCGTAATTCGATCGATCGCGATAATTATCGCGATGGATACTGTCTGTTTGCTTTTGATTTGACACCCGATCTTTCAGCGAACAGCAATATTGGAATTTAATAGAGCGCGGTAGTGTGAGAATAGAGGTACAATTTGAGGATACGCTTGCTTCAACGATAAATTGTGTAGTCTACGCGGAATATGATAATGTCCTTGAAATTGATGCCTCACGGCAAGTAATGGTGGATTTTACCGAATAAGCGAAAAATGGGCTGATGGCGGCATAAAATTATTTCGTGTTAAGAGACGGAGAAGCGTGTCTGTGAGTAACTAATCATCGAACTCGAGTACAGTACATGTGAGAAACACTCCTCCCTTAAGTCAATCCCTGCCATCTTCAGCGACTGCCCCTGGGACTTGTTGATGGTCATAGCAAAGCAGACCTTGAAAGGGAACTGCAGCCTCGTGAACTCGAAGGGGTACTCCGATGGTATGAGTGATATGCGTGGTACAAATACCGACTCCCCCCGAGCACAACCAGTGAACACTGTGGCCTCAATAACGTTTCTATAAAAGGCCTTCACTCGTAGCCTGGTGCCGTTGCGAAATTTAGGCGGGTTCATATTCCGCAGCAACATCACTGGAGCCCCCACTTTGAGGAGAAGCTTGTGGGGTGGGAATCCAGGAGGGTTGAGGGAATTGAGAAACTCCACGGGGTAATGGACCGCGTCAACCATTTGCATTACTGAATCCACAGACCTATATTCCATTTCTGCCTCTTCGAACGAATTAAGTAGAATGTCATTAATGATGGTAGCGTTATCATTTTTGGGGGTCAGAATGGCACGCTCGCACAGCCAGTTCATGGACTTCTCCTTGATATCGGCTATATCTGGGCTATATCTGGGTATAACCAGAATATTCTGGTTGTAAGGTCTGTTAGGGTTATCACTAACTGCGCCCAGGCCTATAGGGATGGTCACCTTTCCCTCGGACTCAGGAGATTCTCCATCCCCTATTTTCAGTAGAAGTTCGGAAAATTCCCCAGCGGAGACATCACCTCTCAAGTGGACCCTCATGTTCTTCTTGAGAGAAAGTTTGCAGATAAAGGGTCATAAATATGACGCCTTGATGCACGCCTTAATCTCGTCAGCTCGATTTCCCCTTGGCACTACTGACAAAGTCTGCCGAACGTCTCCAGCCAGCAACACAGTGACTCCCCCCATCACTCTATCGTTGCCTCTGATGTCTTTCAGGGTTATGCTCAGTGCCTCAAAACCCCGCTTGTGCGCCATGGTGCTCTCATCCCAAACAATGAGCTTACAATCTCGCAGCAGTTTGGCCATATTGCTTTGTTTTGAAATGTTGCACAGAGGTGTTTCTTCATGAATGAGATTGAGGGGCAGCTTGAAGGCAGCATGGGCCGTCTTGCCTCCCTCCAATAGCGTAGCAGCGATGCCAGAAGATGCGACAGCCAAAGCGATGCCACGATCACTCCTTACCTTCGCCAGGAGCAAGTTGATGAGGAAAGTCTTCCCAGTACCACCAGGAGCATCCAAGAAAAAAACCTGCCCAGCACCTGACTCAACGCTGCTAAGGATCTGCCGATAGACAGCGAGCTGCTCATCCGTTAGTAAACCCTCGTTATTCGATACCACTTGTACCAAGGCGTTTGTATCGTAGCTGGTCTCCCTCAGATAGTCCTTATTTCCCAAAACTCCTCCTTGTTGGTTAAGGCAAGCCGTACTGAGGCAAACCCGGTCCTCCCAAAGCTAACACTGTATCTGTAATAAATCCCTAAATTATTTCAAATAACGGATTACAAAAGTCCAAGCGAGATACGTCTCGAGCCGTACCAATCCCTCGCGACCAAGTTCCAAATACGGGACGACGACCGAGCACGCACTGCATAAGTTCACAAAATAAAATAAGTAATGTCCGACATAAGAAAAATAAATAAAGTGATCCAAGTCCATATAAAATCAATTGTCCGGAAAAATCCGCGATGCGGTCTATCCCGTTCAAATCCCTCACACATTCAAACAAACAAGGGATAACGGCCTAACGCACGCATGGCTTTACAGTACACGACTATTGAACAGTAACAACGAACAAACTATTTATCATGGGCAGATACGCCTCGAACCGTACTAATCCCTCACGATCAAGTACCAACACGGGACGACTGCCGAGTACGCACTGCATGCGTTCGCAGAAATAAAACAATGTCCAACATAATAAGAGAGATAAATAAAATAAAATAAGGCGAATGCAATAGTATAAATCTATAAGTGTCTGTTGGAAAATCAGCTGGCGCACGGCGATCGATAATCGTCGTGCGTCTACCTGTTGCGCTGCTCTACCACGCGTTGTTCGGTTGAGTCGAAGATAGCCGAGGCATGGGCTTCGCGAAGCCGAGGACGTGCCTCGTTGGCACGCCGCGTTGAGCGAGAGGATGTTTCTCTCGCTTGACTTTGGCTTCGCTCACCGGCTATCTCCTTCAATTGGCTTCAGCGCCCAACGACGCTTTCATATCTCGCAGCCATATTGGAAATTTTGACACTTTTTTCGGAACAACCACGGAAACAGCACACGCATCAAAGGACTTTCGGACCGTTTCTCTGCCGCAATTCACCGGATTCGCTCAACTTCTCGCTGACCAGGACTCAGAACTCAAGGAAAGCGTACACTGACATAATGCAGAGAAATTCACTGTCAGTGAGGAGAAAAATAGCGGTACATCAACATTTTTGTCTCACTTTGTGGCGTGGGCTGCAGCACGTGCTGCACCACGTTCTCCTCACTCTATTTTGCCGGCTTAATTAATATAATTACGCATGTGCTTTATATTCACTGTAGTTTCCCCCAGAAAATCTGCTGGGAAAATACAGTGACTATACTCTGCTCATTTGTGCATCCTCAGTCTATGTTGTATTGTGCTACGCAGTGCTGACTGCGTAGCTGTTCTCACATTCAGTCACAGCACTCAAGCAATTCAATTGCAAGTGCTCTCACCTGTTCGCTGCAACTTCTCTCAGATAAATCTGCTGAGAGCTTGCAGTGAATAATTGACACATTTTAAGCACTCATTTATCTCTTAGTGTGGCGTGCTCTGCAGCACGCACACCGCTCTCAGTACCTACAGCACACAATTAATATAATTGTGTGCTGGTTCACAGTCCAGATATTCAGCTCAATTTATTTGTTCATACAGTTCAATTCTTTTACTTTTTGATGCAATTATTTTATATCAATTTTGTTGTTTTCCAAATTTAACTTATTTTGACATTTAACATTTTTTTCCAAATTATAACCAAAATTGTATTTTGTATGAGAGCTGACGGAAGGTGGAATAAACCGCTTTCTCAACATAACAACAATGTGTCTGCTTTATTTATCACCCTATATCGAGTGAGGCTTCATTACTTTCAATATCTCCACAGATCTGTCAAGCCACATCGGACGGATTCTCAACACCATCCTTCACATGACTGTTGTCAAAGTTTCAGCTCGCTGCGATGTTTAGTTTGCATTTGATAGCGTCGAAAGACAAACAACTTTTGTGTTTTTACAAAAATGGAAAAAAATGAGTATCGTGCAGTGATTCGATTTTTGTTTTTGAAAAAGAAAACGAACAATGAAATCAAAGCGGAGCTAGACGAAGTTTATATGGACCTTGCACCTTCGTTATCAACCGTTAAATATTGGACAGCTGAATTTAAACGCGGTCGTACGAGCATTGTTGACGATGAACATCCAGGTCGTCCAAATGAGGTTGTCATACCAGAAACAATTGAAAAAGTCCACGATATGGTGTTAAATGATCGGAGACTAAAAGTGCGTGAGATTGCTGAGGCCACAGGCATATCATATGGCTCAGTGATTTCGATCCTGAGTGATCAGTTGGGCATGAAAAAGTTATCCGCAAGATGGGTGCCGCGTTTGCTCACTGTCGACTATAAACAAGAACGTGTAGCTGATGGCCGAAAGTCATAAATTCAAATACGAATTCCTTTCGCAACCACCTCATTCTCCGGATTTGGCCCCCTCCGACTACTTTCTGTTTCCAAACCTGAAAAAATGGCTTGGCGGAAAGAGATTTGATTCTAGAGATGACCTCATCGCCGAAACGGAAATCTATTTTGAGGATCTTCCGAAATCGTATTATTCGGAGGGCATCAAAAAATTGGAAAATCGTTAGATTAAGTGTATCGAGCTAAAAGGAGATTATGTTGAGAAATAAAAAGATTTTTGTCCAAAAAAACGCGATTTTCTATACCAAGCCGACTATTTATTGATCGACCCTCGTACTATTAAGTGCGCAACTAAGTTCCCGCTGTTTTTTAAGAGATGGCTCCAGTAGTAAGTGCTGATCGATTGGGACATAACCAAAACGTCATGAACCAAGCTTAGACATATGCTAAACAAACCGCTTTAACACATTAGTGATTTTGTTTTTCCGTCATAAACTTTTGGTTGTGTGAATATGTCTGATTTTGTGCCAAATAATCGTCTGTTGTGCCGCGGAATATTCCACTTCGTATTTCGTATATTCTGGAATATTCCACTTCGTATTTCGTATATTCTGGAATATTCCACTTCGTATTTCGTATATTCTGGAATATTCCAAGCAAAGAAACATTGGAATTCGTTCAAGACAAGAAACGAAGTCCAATGCCCGATCGTACGATCGACACTAAGAACGCCGATGCAGCACGAGGCGACTCGCTTGGCGTTCGACGATAGGCTGACGCTAAAATTGCGAATTAAGGGATTTTCGTGAACACAGTCAACAACTGCTTTACAAAAATCAGTTATAAATTAGACTCAAGATAGAACGGGTTGGTTCCTCGTCAAATACTCGAAACAATATATTATTATACATTCTTACATTGACTTTTAAATAGACAACGGAAAGTTACCGTTGCCTATAATAAATACTTCCTTTTATATAAATTCGCGTTTTCATCGATAGCTCGAGATTCATCTCCTTATTGACAAACGATCCCAAATATAATAACTTTTTAATATTATACCGAATACCGAATGACCCAATTACGCGGTACCGGCATAACACGTCATTTGCGGGAAGTGTTGCTTTTCTTCTTTCATTCGAAGAAAACGGCGGCTGAACCGCATCGAGAACTCCAAAAAGTTTACGGAGTTGCTGCTCTAAGGGAAACAACATGCCGTGATTGGTTCCGTCGCTTCAATGACGGTGATTTTGATGTTCACGACCGTTCGCGTGAAGGAAGGCCAAAAACCTTCGAAGACGCTGAATTGGAGGCATTGCTCGATGAGGATCCGTGCTAAACGCAAAAAGAGCTTGCTTCAGCATTAGGAGTTATCCGCCAAGCCATTTCCAAACTATTGCTTGTGTTGGGAATGATTCAAAAACAAGGAATTTGGGTTCCTTATGATTTGAAGCCAAGAGACGTTGAGCGTCGTTTTTTCGCCTGTGAACAACTGCTCCAGCGGCAAAAAAGAAGGGTTTTCTTCATTGCATCGTTACGGGTGATGAAAAATGGATTCATTACAGCAACTCAAAGAGAACAAAATCATGGGGACTGCCCGGTCATGCTTCTACGTTGTCGGCTCGGCCAAATATTCACACTGCAAAGATTTTGTTGTGTATTTGGTGGGACCAGGGCGGTGTTATTTATTATGAGCTGTTGAAACCGAACGAAACCATCACTGGGGAACGGTATTGAACTCAATTGATGCGATTGAGCAGAGCACTGCGCGAAAAGTGGCCACAATACGAGCAGAGGCACGAAAAAATGATTCTACAGCATGACAACGCTGGGCCTCCCGTTGCCAAACCCGTTAAAACCTACTTAGAAACGCTCAAATGGGAAGTCCTACCCCACCTGCCATATTCCCCAGATATCGCGCCGTCCGATTATTACTTGTTCCATTCGATGGCACATGGTCTGGCTAATCAGCAGTTCAGCTTATATGAAGACATCTCAAAATGGCTTGATTCGTGGATAGCCTCAAAAGACGAACACTTCTACCGTGACGGTATTCGAGCTCTACCAGAAAGATGGGAAAAAGTTGTCGCCAGTGATGGGCAATATTTTGAATGATTCATTTGTAAACATTTTTTCACAATAAAGTTGCATTTTCATAAAAAAAAAAACAGCGGGAACTTAGTTGCGCACCTAATATAATTTCGCTCGGCAGCACGGAGGATTCTCCTCCACATCTAGCTGATACAGTACTCCACTGATTCCTTTATTAAAGGCATCATTTTGCAGTTTGAAAGGTTTATCCAACATGAAATGCCTCAAAGTGACCGCGTTAGCTAAGTTCTCTTTCAAGGCGGTGAACGCTTCACTGCGTGACGGAGTCCATTGCCAAGATGTTTTACTGCTTAGCAATGTTCGAAAGCGTTCCAGATAATTAGAGTATTTCATGCAGAACTTGCGATAATAATTGCACAATCCCAGGAACTTGACGGTAGTGTGGCAAAAGTAGAATTTGTCTAACCTAAGTGTGAAATTTGCTTCTTTCAGTTCAGTAGAAATCAATTCGATATGATTCAGATGCTCATTGAACGATCTTGAAGTAATTAACAAATCATCTATATATAATGTCAAAAATTCATCGTATCTTTTACCAAGGACTTGGCTAACAGCCCGATTAAACCCGCTTCCGGCCGTTTTAAATCTGAACGGAATACGACAAAAGTGGTACAAAGTCGAACCGTACAAGAAAGCGGTATACGGTCGAGATGATGTTTCCAAGGGGATCTGCCAATATCCGTAAGCTAAATCCGATGTTGACATGAGTTTAACCCCATGATATTTTTGCATTAATTCGTTCATTAATGGAGGCGATTCGTTATCAGATTCAATGAGTTGATTGATAAAGCGTGCGTCTAAACAAATTCTAAGGCCTCCTTTTTTCTGAACTATACGCTCCTGTGTTCTTGAGTGTAAATAACTTCTGATATTTCAGTATTGTTGCGGCTAATAAATCGCGTTCAACCGAAGAAATGAAGGCACTTCTTTAACGAGCGCACATATATCATCAAAACAGTTTTGATTTTCTCCCACTGTATACAAACGACTAAGATTTGATCCGAGTGAACCATCATTTCCTACCACTTTTGCTAATTCTCTTGTACCCTCTACTAGTTCATTCTCCGTAGGAAATATTTCCATAGCAGGAATTGTCTCAAGCCCTATATCGAACTCTTCCTTGGGGAGCGAAACGAGCATAACAACATTTGCGACACGCGGGTCATCCCGCACTTTCATGTCCATCCCCCTAACGAGGATATTATCACTTGTGTGATCGTCAATCGGAAGACTCACATCAAGTAGAGGCTCAGAACGAATTCCGTCTTGGGGTTCAGTAAGATGAATGTCATCATCGGTAGGATTTTCTCCTGTTAAGTGAGAAAGCATTTTATCCAGGCTCGATGCCCCGCGACTTCACTCGAAGTGGTCAGCGAGCGCGACTGGAGTATTTGTATGTAGGTGACCCCCTCTTGCTGGTAGGATCCCACTTCCTCATCCACTAGCTTGTCAAACGAAACTAGCTTGTTCGGAATGTCATATCCTGCAATCGTTACCACACTGAGATTATAGTCAATAACCGCACGGTTGAAATGAAACCAATCGTTTCCAAGTATGGCTGGAGAATTTAAATATGGTACAATCAAAAACACAGATGAAATTCTTAAATCCCCCAAAACAATCCCCAATTGGCATTGCTTGGTG
This sequence comes from Cylloceria caligata, assembly GCA_963942595.1. NCBI lineage: Eukaryota > Metazoa > Arthropoda > Insecta > Hymenoptera > Ichneumonidae > Cylloceria > Cylloceria caligata. The sequence goes on along the minus strand of OZ012711.1, from coordinate 9,374,795 downwards.
ACTTTTGTAGTTTTCTCTCAATAGCCGTAGTCACCGTCACATTGGTGACTGATAATTCGAATGGTTTAAAATATTTTTTTAAATAACTGTAAAATTCTAATGACAAACATGTGACCTGACTTCCAGTATCCAGAAGAGCAGTGACCGGGAATTCATAAACATGCAGAATCAATTGTGGACATTTGCGTAATGGCGGAACTTCCATCATCATACTAGGCTCTTGGAGTACCTCTGCACTAAGGTCCTCAAAGACGTCATATGGTGTGTAAAATCGGTTGACGACCTTCAGTCAACGCACCCATAATTAGTTTTTTGGATTATCAGATCCTATATTCGGAGACTGACTCAACAGAACAAGTGGCGATATTGATAAACGCGCAATTCCCGAAGAGACCCGAGAATATTGTCCCGAATCTTGCCATATATGGGCTATAGGCCGTGAAGTTTCATAGGTTAGAGTCGAGGAGCGATAGAAGATCGGTTGTACTGTATTCCTTACAGGCCGATTCTCACCAGCACGGTAGTTATGATTATGTGGATTACCATTTCTGTGTGAATTGAGATGCTGCGATCTCGAACCCTGATTCTGGTGATTATTCGGATAAGCACGATTTCCATTATTATCATTACGACGGACGGATTCCCGATCTTCATTAGCCCTATCTAATAAGAAAAGCGCATTGGATATAGCGTGATGATCATTAAAATCTGTATTTACCAACGCTTCACGAGTACGGATGGTTGATTGTTGAATAATAGTATACCAATTAACTTCGTAGGGCTCCGTCATACTTGACAAATATTGGGCTTCGGTAAGCTGTTTCAAAAAGAACTCCTGCAAAGATCCCGATTGTGAGGAATATTTCCGATTCATCCATTGATTTTTTTAATTAACTCTAATAGGAACCGAGTAAAATTCCTCTAAAAATGCTAAACTAAATTCTCGATAATTTATCCATCGATTAGCATTGGCATTGTACTATTTCCTCGCAAACCCGTCTAAGGCATTTTCAGTAACTAATAGTTTACTATCAGGATCCACTCTCTTAATGGTAAAATATTTTTCCAAACGATCCAAAAATTCTTTCGGATTACAGCCCGTCTGGCCCAAATTTAGGAGACAGAAGGTCCACCTTGATTGTATTGAACCCATATAATAGCCTGTTAAACATACCTTCATTGTTAGCTGGGTGACGTTCCTCATTGGCCTCATTTAATCTTTCAATTACTTGTTGCTGAGTCTCAGCTAATCGGCGTAATTGTCGTATTTACTCGGCCAAGGTTTGCTCGTCGGCCAACGCTAATCTCATTCTTTCAATTTCTGATCGCTCCGCTTTCTCTCTCCATCTCCATATCTGTTGATTAAACGCATGCGTTATAAAATTGTTCAAATTGTTCAGCTGAGACAGCTAAGAGCCCTCTATCATACAAATCTATATTAGAATCATCAGTATGCCCTATCATCAAACAGTTTCCTTTTATTGTTAGTTCCTCAGTTATGTTTTCTACGTATATTATAAATTCAGCATCCACCGCACTTGGTGAATGATGCACAATTACTATCACTCCTTTATAATGTTTGTCATTAACCTGTATTGCAGCACATCAGTAATTTGATTCTATTTTATTTATTTGTATCATATCATATTTAATATCGTCTCTTACGTATAAGATAGCACCACCTGTATTCCCATTGTCCGCATCACATCTGACTGCATCATAACCTCTGACTGCATATTCACTTCACTGTATCTAATTTAAGCTGTCACTCTGGTCTCTGATAACGCTATAATTGCGGGTTTCATTCTATCCACTACTTGGTATCGTATTTCATCCTTATCTGCTATCAGACTTTGTGCATTTGTGTACGATAGCATTTCTTCTTTCAGTAGTTGCTAATCGTCCCATCCTGCTCTCCGCTTCTCTTCTTGGATTACTCTTTTTTACGTTGGGCAATCCCGATCTAATGCATCATGTTCAATGTTTATCTCTAAGTTGTATGCTTAGTTTTTAAACATACAGTTTATGTACTTGTTTTTCGTCGTTGTTCATTTACTCGCTTCGTGTTTTCTAGCACATTTATAGCATGTTTCCTCGCTTGTAAATTTCCTCCATCCCACGCTGATCTTGCCTTTGTTTAGTAGCTCTTGGTGGGTTCCTTCATCCACTATTATTATTATTGAACCTCCGTGTCTCCCTTCTTTGTTTATTCTGTTGACCATTTTCTTCTCCCTTCCTTTATTTTTTTCCATTGCATTCTGCTTTTTTATAGTTTCAACCAGCTCATCCTCCGCTTCCATGTTAACGATCTTAAATTTCGGTTTTTGTTGTGTTGTTTCAGTGACTTGAAAGCCCTCGCCCTCGCCCTCGGTTGTTTCAGTGACTTTAAAACTCTCGGAGAAAATCTCCTGTACTATGGTTGTTGGATAATCAGCTGGCGCACGGCGATCGATATTCGCCGTGCGTCGACCTGTTGCTGTGCTCTAGCACGCTGCGTTCAGTTGGGCCGGAGATAGCCGAGGCAGGGCTTCGCGGAGCCGAGGCTGTGCCTCGTAGGCATGCCGCGTTGACCGAGCGGATGTCTCTCTCGCTTGACTTCAGCGCCCAACGACGCTTTCGTATCCTGCAGCCATATTGGATATTTCGGCACTTACGTGAAAACCCGTTCGAACAGCGCACACATTTTGGCAAAGCTCGGACAGTTTTCGCTTTTCTACACCGGATCATCTCAACTGTTTCTTGCTCACCAGGACTCAAATTAAGGTAAGAGTACACCGTCATAATTTAACATAATTCACTGACGGTGAGGAAATTTATATACATCGGTACATCATCATAAAGGGCTCACCCATTGACGTGTGCTGCAGCACGGGCTGTACCACGTTTTCACTCAACCTGTAGCACACTCGATTAATATAATTGCGTGTGTTTTACCAACTCACTGTACTTTCCCCCAATCAAACTTGCTGGGAAAGTATTGTGAATTCAGTCTAATCATTTTGTGCATCCTCGAGCTCACATTTCAGTGCTCTGCGGCGTAGACTGCATCACAGCCTGTCAGTATAGAATTTCACTCAATTGTCAGATTTGCATGTGCTAGTACTCACTATCTGTAAATTCTATTTCGCTAACACATTGAGTATTTGCTGACAGGCATTAAATTCGTCTACCCACTCATATATCTCATTGCGTGGCATGCTCCGCAGCGCTGGCTGCACTGCGTACACGCCACTCATTGGATACAGCACACAATTAATACAATTGTGTGCTACATGATCACTTCACACAGACAGCATTCAATTTATATAATTGAGGGTTACTCAAATTGCCTTAAATTAAAAATTCCAATTCTTTTATATTTTATTTTTGTATTTGGTATATTTATAAAATTAAACCTATTTTGTAACTGACATGCGGAAAGTATAATAAACCACTTTCTATAATCAAACATCTATGTGTCTGGTTTCTTTTTTTCCTGTCGTGAGTGAAGACTCATAGTTTTCAATATATTCACAGGTTGACCCAACAACATACAAGGATTTCTCAAACAATGGTCTTAGCTGTTCTATTTCCTCTATCGTTTCACAGTCCAAAATCAATGCTCCATTACTGCCTTTTTTTAACCTTGTTACTCCCACAGCCATGTTTTTTATGTCGACCTTTTCTGTGATCTTCTTTTTCGTGGCCTCACTTTCTTGTTGTTCTTTAGGCTTAATAATTATAACTGTAGAGAAATCCTGGTGTTTAATCTGAATTATATTGAGATAGGATGAATACTGACTCGTGGCAGGTGTGAAATAACCAGACAAATTGATGTTGTTAGAAAAAAATGTCTATATTTGCTCAAAAAAACTACGAAAATAAGATAAAAGTGAAGAAGACTGAGCACTGAATTTAAAGAGTGAGCTACACGTCCAATTATATTAATTGTGTGCCCAATAAATACAGGTGAGAGAGCGTGAAACTGCCCGTGCTGCAAAGCACGCCACGAGGTGAGACATATGAGGTGGCACAAAAGGATGATTTACCGTATCACATTGATTTAACTTGTTTAAATTATCAATGTGCCACCTTGCCGGTTGAATTTGAGTCCTGTTGAGCACGTTTGAAGTTGCGAATATCCGAGAAGCACAGTGAAAATGTCCGAGTTGAGTATAAGCTGTTGTTGTTCTCTTGACGGTTTTCACGAAAATATCAAAAAATCGCAAGACAGCTGAGTTATTCGAAAACGTCCTTAAGCGACGCTACTGCTAACCGAAAGATAGATTGTAGTCTCTCGCATGAGTTGAGTGTCCGTCTCGGAAAAATTTTCCGAGACTCGTGATCGACAGGTATGCACGTGCAAACACCGCCTTCGTCTCCTGGACGAATATGCGATGCCCCCCTTCCAGTCCCTGGCTGGATCGCGGCGCGCGCAAGTCAGTTCAGACTATCGCGCGGTGCGCTCTACACAGGAAACAGCTTGGCGAAAAGAATATTTTCTTTCTGCATTCGCCTGGGGATGATATCAACATTTGCCAGACGAACATAGAGAGGAGTCTACTGGACTTTGCACAGGAATAAGTGCTGAGTCCAGAATAAGTAGCCCTCCTCTTCTACAGCACGGGGTTTGCGAATCCTGTCCAGGCGAGGAGAACGGCAGTCTCCTGTTGACAACCGTAGCATCAATCGCCTTTAGAGAAGCTCCACGTAGAAGCATTGCAAACCACTTCATTTAAGCCTCCGGTATATAGTTTTGGACTCCAGGATTCATACCGCGAGTCAGTATAAAACACCGAGAATAGAGTGCACCGCATATCAGTCGCCCGCGTTAAACCCAGTGATAAATTGTAAAACACAATTATTGTATTAATAAAGCCATTTATAAAGTTAAAAGTTAAAGCCAGTATAGAGTGTAACTAATGGTGACTACAAGTGATTATAAGCGACACAAAAGGATTTATCACTACATCCACAACTTGTAAGATTGAATATGTGTATGTATGAGTGATTGTGTTCTTCTTTTCAATAAATTCCGACATTGTTTGATTTCTACTACTCTACATATTTGTCTCAAATTCATTTCATGACCACCCGTTTCGAGAGACCGAGCCCATTTAGAGGCGGACAGCACAGTTCCCACAATAAAAAATTTAAATATAAAACCTGCACCTCACGCAGGGATTTGCTACATTTCGGGACCCAAGGCCTTCAGCTCGGGATGTAACACCAGCGTGGTAGTCGAGCGAGATAAGCAAATCGTGGCGACTGGGACGAGACAATCGAATCAGATATTTCGAATGTTCTTCCGGATGCCGCGGTCGTGCAAAGAAGTATGTGTCAGCAACAGATGTAAAAGTGTGGCACGAGCAACTCGGACACATAAATCAGGGGGACTGGTAGAAGGAGTGGCGGTGAAAGACACCACCGAGTTCATCTGTAACGGGTGCCAGCTGGGAAAGCTATACAAACTACCGTTCGACAAACCGGTCGTAAGAATGGACAGAAAACCCGGATAGTTCGTGCATATTGACGAGTGCGGGCCGATGCAAACGCGATCTCTTGACGATGCGTAGTACTGTGTGACATTTAAAGACGATGCGACAGCTTTTTGCCAAGTGTATTTTCTTAAGCACAAGGCAGACGTTTTAGATCATTTTATCGAGTTCGAACAAATGCTCGTTAACACGTTCGATCGGTCGATAAAAACATTAAGTGTTGACAATGGTGGTGAATACTGCAACAATAAGATGTGGGAATACTTGGCGTCACGCGGCATAAAAATGAAAAACACAGCTCCATACACCCCAGCATAAAACGGACGGTCAGTACGAGACAATTGGACGACTGTCAGGTGCGCCTAAAGGCTGCTCCAGGCGAAGACTTTAACTACGAATCTATGGAAGGAAGCGGTGAACACGGCAGTCTACCCGTTAAATCGAACGAGAGGTTCAGAACCGGGTGGAAGCAAGACACCTTACGAGCTGTGAATGGGCAAGAGAACCGATCTAAGACACATGAAGATTTTTGGATCGGTGGCCTACGTCCACACACCTAAAAAGTTTGTGAAGAAATTCGATGTGAGATCAAAGAAGATGATTCTCGTCGGCTGCCAGGAAGAATCATCAAACTACAGGTTGTATAATATAGTAACACGTACTGTATCAATTTCCAGAAATGTAGTATTCGATGAACGAGTAGGAACGTCAGAACGAGAGGATATAGAGATGTCAGAGGTCGAAGTGACGTTTCCACCGCGCCTAGAGAACGACGAGGAAGAAGAGGCAGGGTTCGATGGAGAGCCGGCAGTCAATAACGATGGTATCGACGAAGTCGCAGTCGATAATACAGCTGCCGCTCCTGTCGATGAGAGAGCACGGCGGCTTACAAGCGATCGAGTTCTACGAAATCGTCAGAACATACGTCCTCCTGCATGGAATGATCTGAATTTAAGGGAGTATCCAGTTGCGTCGTAGCAGTAATGAACGAAGCAGTAAATGGACCTAATGCTTTAAAATGAGTTCAAGATGTTAAAGAAGAACTCGAGGCTCACGAATGAAATGAGACGTTGTCAGTAGTGCCGAGAATTACGAGCAAACAAACAAAGGTTCTTTAAATCCTACGAGGCATAAGTTAAGGAATGTGCCGTTTCAAGGCGTACTTATGTGATCAAGGGTTAATGCAGCGGGAAAGAGTGGACTATAGCAAGATATTTTCACCGGTCGTGAGATACGACACACTCAGAGTGCTTCTGGCAATCATTACCCAGCTCAAACTCAAGATGGTCCAGTTCGACGTGCGCACAGCGTTTCTGCACGGAAAACTACAAGAGGAAATCCATATGGAAATTCCAGAGGGTCTTGATGTCAACGAGCTAGTGATAGAAGCTAGTAAAAGTGTTGGTGTAGTGTGCAAGCTTAATAAATCTCTGTACGGGTTAAAGCAAGCAACTAGGTGTTGCAACGTAAAGTTTTCTAGTTTCTAAAGACGGTTTAATCTTAAAGAGACCGATGCGGACAAATGTATATTCTTCGGCAATTTCGAAGACTGTGATGTTTATTTAGCACTATTTGTTGATAACAGGATAGTCGTAGCGAAATCGACAGAAGCACTTAAAACAATTATAACATCTTTGAGCAAGAATTTCGAGATTACTCTAGGTGATTGAAGTAGTTTTTTCGGGTTGCAAATATGTCGAAATAGAATCAATAACACGATATTTGTTCATCGAAGGCTATATGCGAGATAGATTATTAACAAATTCGGAATGGAAGATTCTAAAGAAGTGTCTGTACCGGCAGATCCTCATAATGTATTATATCTGGTCGAGCCGGACTTACAAGGAAAGGTACTTTGGTGTCCCCCTCCGATTTTAATGCAACTCACGTATGTTGTAGAGCATCGAAAACTAAAAGACACGTATTTTTTTTTATCGGCGGAAAAACATTTTTAAGGGGTGAAATCGCCCTTCAAAAATAGCATGTCGAGGGGTGATTTTGCAGTTTCACCTAGAAGGCGTCAACCAATTTTAATAAAACAAAAACCAAAATACTCCTCATTGAAGACAATAAAAATTCCACGTGGAGTTGAAGAAAAAAATTCATTTTTAGGGGTGAAACTGCATAATCACCCCTATTTTTGAAGGGCGATTTCACCCCTTAAAAATGTTTTTCCGCCGATAAAAAAAAATATCAGGGGTACAAATTGAAAATGCGGGTTTGATAACAGATGGCGTTACTAACGCTATACGCATCAGGCAGTACTGTGACTATGTTCATGTCAAAGCTACGTCTTATAGCTTTAATTTTCAGTATGTGTCAATTTGTCGCAGTGTCAAATTCATAGTTTTTTTGAGCTCTCAATATGTCGAGTTTCGTGCCAACAAAACAGCATTTGCGGGAAGTTTTAATTTACTTCTTTAATTTGAAGAAAAGTGCTGCTGAAGCACATCGATTGGTCTCCGAGGCTTATCCGAGTCATGTTCCATCGGTTTCAACGTGCGAGAGATGGTTTGTGCGGTTTAGAAGTGGTGATTTTGACGTTGAGGACAAAGAGCGGCCGGGCCAAGTGAAAAAGTTTGAGAATGCTGAATTGGAGGCAATACTCAATGAAGACTCGTGTCAAACTCAACAAGAGCTCGCAGATTCATTGGGAGTGACACAACAAGCCATTTCCCATCGTATAAAAGCCCTCGGAATGATCCAAAAGCAAGGACATTGGGTGCCGTATGAGCTGAAGCCGAGAGACGTCGAGCGCCGTTTTTTTGCATGCGAACTGCTGCTCGAACGGCAAAAACGGAAGGGTTTTTTGCATCGCATTGTCACTGGTGATGAAAAGTGGATCCATTACGATAACCCGAAGCGCAAAAAATCATATGGTTACCCCGGCCATGCATCATCATCGACGGCCAAACCAAATATTCACGGCGCCAAGCTCATGCTCTGTATTTGGTGGGACCAGCTGGGTGTGGTGTATTATGAGCTATTGAAATCGAATGAAACCATCACAGGAGCACTATACCGAACTCAATTGATGCGTTTGAGCCGCGCACTCAAAGAAAAACGGCCACAATACGAGCAAAGACACGACAAAGTAATTTTGCAACATGACAACGCTCGGCCACATGTTGCAGCGCCGGTCAAAACATACCTACAAACGCTGAAATGGGAAGTCTTACCCCACCCGCCGTATAGCCCAGATATTGCTCCTTCCGATTACCACCTTTTCCGATCGATGACACATGGCCTAGCTGACCAGCGCTTCCATTCTTACGAAGAAGCCCAAAAATGGGTCGATGACTGGATAGCAGCCAAGCCGGCTGAATTTTTTCGCGACGGTATCCGTAAATTGCCAGAAAGATGGGAAAAAGTTGTGGCTAGCGATGGACAATACTTTGAATAATTCATTTGTTACCATTTTTTCAGAATAAACGTTCAAAAATAGAAAAAAATCCCGCATTTTCAATTTGTACTCCTGATACGTGTCTTTTAGTTTTCGATGCTCTACAACATACGTGAGTTGCATTAAAATCGGAGGGGGGCACCAAAGTACCTTTCCTTGTTAGAGGAACAAAATAATGTGCCATATCGCGAGGCCGTAGGGTCTCTAATGTTTTTAGCAAGTGTGTTCTATTCTGATATTGTGTTCGCCGTCAACAGTGTAAGTAGGTTCCTAAATAGTGAGTATCGTTGGCAGGCTGTAAAGCGCCTTTTCGCGTATCTAGTCACCACGATAGGCGTAGGCATTGAGTATCGAAAAAGCGGTAACGAGTTAGAACTGCCAGGTTACTCTAACGCGGACTATGCGGGCGACATAGAAGCACGTAGGTCTACATCCGGCTATGCGTTAACCCTAGCAGACGGAGTAGTGACATGAGCGTCGCAACGCCAAAAATTAGTGGTATACGTGAACTATTTCTGGCCGGCTGCTTCGATTGCAGCACGGTTGCTGCGCTCGTAGCCAGCAGGGATAATTACCTCTCGAGCGTAACAGCCGTGACACACAATGGCCGTATAAGACTACTCTTCAGCGTGGATCACCTGGGAAGGTAAAGAAGTAATTGAAAAACTCGTACACATACAAGATATGAAAGTAACGATAGCAAATATATTTATTCGATGTAAAGGGTTTACAAGTACTGTACTGCACGAAGCCAAAGTTTACTCGGCGCTCCACTTAGCTAAACTAGCTTCTTGGTCCACGCTTGCACACAATAGCATCGCTGAGCACACGTCCGTAATGGCCGTTGCCGTTGAATCGAGCATAGCTGTACCCTACGTCGAGAGCACGTCTTGCTCGTCTCGATTTGCACAGTTCACTGGCAACCGCATTGCTGCTGACTGGGCCGTATGTGCAATGAAGCCGACTCGGACCGTTGTTGTCCGGCTCACTCCGGGGTGACAGTGCACGACTCCAGTTGCGCATGGGCCACGATAGTTAACATTAGTGTCAATGAGTACTATTGAGTCGGAGTATATAGCAGCGTCCAGCGAAGCCAGAGAGGCTGTTTGGCTTCGTAGTTTATTGCGTGGTATCAGACATCTATGTACGAAAGCTACTGTGTTGGACGTCGACAATCAGAGCGCGATTCATCTTGTGAAGAACCCTCAGTTCCACAAGAGGACCAAACACATATGGTAGATATTAGATATCATTATCCGAGAGAGAGTCGAGAATCGCGAGATAGCGGTAGAATATGTAACAACTTTTAAGGACTGCTTCCTGCCGTGAGTCCCCCGTGGTCAGGATGATTGATTAAGCTCACGCCGACCGGCGCCTTACCGATAAGCTGCTGCGTAGCTCTGCGTGGCTTGGCGGATAGCGTCGAAGCGTACGCCTGGGAGTCATGCAGGTAAGAGAGAGAGAACGAATGCAAATTACACACAGATTGGAAATGAAGAAACTCGATAGTACGATATATTAAACAAGAAGTAATGCGTAATACGTTCGCATATGGGATACTAGAGGCGCGTGTTGCCTCGCGTCCCTAATTGTTGACGCCAAGTTAAATGCCCGTCTGGCTGTTTAATCAAAGGCGCCTCGATAATCTAGCCTCGATCGATACTGGAATTTTCCCGCAGTCAAGCATGTGCTTCTGTCCGACATTATCACTCGCGGCGCCCCGTTTGCGTTTTCGCATTTGTTTCGCTGCTGTCGCTCGGTTCGTGGGTTTCAGCGGTTGATGTGAGCAATGTGCGTTTTTTCTTCAGCTTTTCGTGGGTAGCTCGGAATAGCGCTACTGTGTGTTCCAACGTAGTAATTTGCTAGATTGTTGCCCCTATGGCCTCTGTAGGGTCTTCTTCGGCATCCTCCGTGGGTACTCGGATCAATGCGTCCACGTGTTACATCTTAATGTCCGGACGATGCACGATGTCAAACGTGTACTCTGACTGTAAATCCGTCCAACGTATCAGTTGCGGATTTAAAGTTTCCTGTGTCCTGTAACCGAATTTCTCTAACACCAACAGGTTAACGCATTGAACGCCCAGCGTGAATCAGTGGAGTTTCTCCCGGGGCCTAAATCTGAGACTCGGAATATAAACAACGCGATTAGCTGAGAGAGCGATACGATGCAATCCGTGCGCTCTCACTGCATTTATACCAGAACCTTCGTTCTGCGACCAAATGGCATCATATGCAACGACAATTCAGAAGAGCATCAAATGGTATCGGAAACTAGCAATTCATTTCCTAATAGGTACTTATGTATTGAATGCACACATTGTTTATCAAAAATCAACGAACCAGAAAATACAAATAAGAAAATTCCGAAAGCTTATAGTTCGGAAGTTGTTGAAATCCGAAAACGCAAGGCCCCAAGCAATAAATAATGCGTCTCACCACCTGCAAATTCGCAAAAATCCTCAGGGCAAATCTATAAGAAGGACGTGCGTTCGGTGCTACGCATTACAGAGGCAAACTCTCGAACGCCAGGACATAAGAAAAAATATACAAAAGACTATAACGTATTATCCTGAATGTCCACAGTCACCTCAATTATGTTTACAATGTTTTAACGAATACCATCGCAACTAATAAAAAGTTATAATATTTTAAAAACAAATTTAAATGTATGTATTGTTATAAACCGCCTTTCCGGACTTCGGTCAGCGTAGGCCGCGCGAACTACGCGACACGACGCGAGCTATGCCAAGCGCACGCAAGGCGCAGGCGCAAGCCCGCGTACCCTCGGGCAACCGCCCGGCAGCGTCAGAGTTCGCCTGGTTACTGTCGACGACGGACGTATCCAGAGAACCTCACGTAAAACAAAGGCAACGACGGCCTATACGACGCGAAAACAAGCGGAAGCGATACGCGATACGGGCCACGCGGCCACAGTGAACGTTAACGATATTTCATACCTTACATATTACTTACCTTATCATATTACATTGCTATTAACAGTATTCGTATATTCTATTCTGTTTTGTACGTTTTCAATAAACAAACAATTAAGCGTACGTTATCCAAGCACGACCCTTAGTCCATTCTCTCGTTACGACTTACTACAAGCATCGACATCACGCGGTCCACCAGGCGGTAAGTATTCCCGCCTCCAGCCGACCAAGACGCCGGACAACGATCACGATTGAGAGCTAAGGAGACTCTCGGAAAGTTTGTAACAATCAGAAGTGGGATACTTGTAAAACCCGAGAGAAAGGAAACGTGGGCAACAGACGTGCAAAATTCGCGCATTACGGGCGCGTGCAAACAGACGCGTTAATTAGTGTAAGAAAAATCGAAGCATCGACGCATGACGGGCGCGTGCAACGTACGTAGTGACGAACAAAATGTAAAATTTTTTAACAAAGAACAGTATAAAATTTTGCAAAAGGACAACGTGAAAAATTCTTAACAAAGAGAAGTTAAAATTTTTAAAATAGACAAAGTGTTAAACGAGAAAAATAGACAAAGCGTATAAAATTATGAAAAGACCAAAGTGTAAGTGACGTTAAACGAAAGTGCGTCTCAAAAGAGACAAAGTGATACAACGGAAGGACAAACCAGGCACGCTAAAGCCTGAACAAAGGCAGAGGTCACGCAGAAAAACATTAACGACCTCGACACGTGTCGAAACGCGTTCGAAAGGCATGCGCGAGTTTTCACATTGTGCGAGTGAGAGGACAAGCGACGCGTTCACACAATGGCAAACGCTGAAAAGTTCAACCAATTCCACCGCGAACACATGGAAAGGTTCGAAGCGCCGCCTACGGGAGAAACGACGGAAGACAAGATGGAGATCGACAACGACGAGACTCTCCGAGAAGACCCGACTTCCAATGAGCCATCAGCGAGGGACAACGGTCGAGAGAGGGGAGCGCTACGTAGAAGCCACTCGGCGCGAGAGCTCGTAAGTAGTAAGCCACAGTCGATCGATAAAGTGAGAGGAGGTGGCGGGGCCGCCAGCGGCGAGGCTCCGGTACCCACTAACGTCAGAGACACGGAGTCTTCGTACGCTAGTCCGGTTCTTTTGGTGAAAAAGGAAAACGGAGAATCCAGATTGGTGGCGGATTTTCGGAAGCTAAATGCGCAAACCGAGCGTATTCACTTTCCATTGCCGAACATCGACGATCATCTAGCCCAGTTGAGGGGGGCCGCGTTGTTCACGGTCTTGGATTTGGCACACGGTTATCTGCAAATACCCATTGCGGACCACGCACAGGCTAAAACAGCGGTAATAACACCCGATGAGTCAGTACAATTCACACGGATGATTTTCGGGCTAACAAACGGGCCAGCATATTTCTCGAAAGTTATGCACAAGATGCTTGGGCCATTAGAAGACTAAGTAGTACTCTACTATCTGGATGATATACTGATACCAGCACGGTCGTGGGAAGAAGCGAAGTCAAAATTAATTTTGGTACTGGAAGCCCTTCGTGACGCAGGGCTGACGTTGAATATCAAAAAGTGCAAATTCATGTATCGTGAGGTGTCGTATTTAGGCTTCAGGATCGGTGCCGAAGGAGTGTGGCCTGGGGAAATCAAGACGAAAGCAATCGTGGACTATCCGCAACCCACTAGTCTGACAGAAGTATGACGATTCCTAGGAATGGCGGGATTTTTCAGGCGATTCATCGTACGCTTCGCGCACAAGGCAGCTCCGCTCTTCGATCTACTTTCGAAAGGAAAACAGTTCGAATGGAAAACGACACAACAAAACGTCTTCCGAGAGATCAAAGAAGCGCTCACAAGTCAACCGGTGCTACAAACTTTTGACCCAAAAAAGGCAACCGAAATCCATACGGACGCGAGCGCGTTAAGATTGGGCGCCATGCTTCTGCAGAAGGACGCAAAAAGGTTGTGGCAATTAGTCTATGCACTGAGTCAAATAACCAGCAGCGTGAAAAAGAATTATCATAGTAGTAAGTTAGAACTACTTGCGATGATCTGGGCGGTGTCCCGATTACGACCAATGATTGCGAATATCGAGTTCACCCTGGTAACGGACTGCCAGGCATTGTTGTATATATGCACGCAAAAGACCTTGAACCCACAATTAATACGCTAGACGAATCTACTCAGCGAATACGCGTTTCAAGTGGTGCACAGGGCGGGGAATAAAATGCCCCACGTCGACGCTTTGAGCCGGACACCAACAGCCGGAGGACAAAGCGAAGCAACGAGAAACGAGACACAAATAGTGTGCAGTATCACCACATTGGCGGACGAAGTAGCGGCTTACCAAGCAACAGACGAGATACTAAGCAACAAACAAAGTCTCTTGGGAAAACCGGATAAAGACCGATATGGCAGCGATAACAGCCAAACCAAGGGCTACGAACTACACGAGGGAGTCGTGTATTAAAAGGTGAATGACCAATTGTTATTTGTCGCACCAAGGTCGATGAGAAAAACACTAGCCGTTCGTTTCCATGACCTACAAGGACATCCGGGTATTGACCGTAGCGAATAATTGGATTATTCGGTATTCGGTCTAATATTAAAAGTTATTATTTTGTGGGATCGTTTGCCGATAAGGAGATGAATCTCGAGTAAAAGATAAAAACGCGAATTTATATAAAAGGAAGTATTTATTATAGGCAACGGTAACTTTCCGTTGTCTATTTAATTGTCAAAGTAAGAAGTACAATAATACGTTGTTTCGAGTATTTCACGAGGAACCAACCGTTATTTTTTCAATCTAATTTAATACTGCCTTTCGTGAAGCAGTTGTTAACTGTCTTCACGAAAATCTCTTAATTCGCGATTTTAGCGCTAGCCTATCGTCGAACGCCAAGCGAGTCGCCTCATGCTGCGTCGGCGTTCTTGGTGTCAATCGTACGATCGGGCATTGAACTTCGTTTCCTGTCTTGAACGAATTCCAATGTTTCTTTGCTATGGAATATTCCCGAATATACGAAATACGAAGTGGAATATTCCGCGGCACAACATCCCTCCCCCTTAAAACGAAAAATTTTTTCTCTAAAAAACTTTTTCTTCGATTGGTTTCCCGTATTTCCTCTTACAATTTGATACAATTTTACAGTTTGATGTTATATAACAACACAATATAATTTTTCATTTTTTCATTTGTTAACGATGAAGTTTTTTCTTTAGCTTCTTATCGTCTTTCGTGCCGAGCGAGTCGTTCTCGGTTGGGGGGACGGGTGCATACTTTGGCCAGCTCGGATCGCAGTTGCTCCTCTGGCTGTTGTCGTCCAAGCTGCTCGAGGTTGATGCTTACCTCGGCTGCTGCCGGGGTCGTTGCCGCGCTTGTCCTTGTTGGTGTTCGGTTTCGTTGATACCTGTAACATTTAAACAGAAGATAGCCAACCAAGGCTATTGGTGCTACTGCACCCAGTGAGTAGAAAGTCAGATTGTGGATGTGTTGCATCTCGTCTCCGTCAGTATTGAGATTGTCCATGATTTGGTCGGCTCGAGCACCGAGCTTTTGAAGCTCTTCTGGATCTCGCAGCACGCTCTGTAATGGAATTGACCTCTCGGTCTGCGTAGGGGGCGCCTGGGCTTCAATCTCCGTTAGTGTTAAATTGAACGATGGGAGGTAGTTTTCCCGGGCGATCTGCGATGTCCGCCCCATGGTTTTGATGCTGAAATCTTGGGCGGTTACTATACATACGCCTACCAAAGCCAGTATACCTGAATTGTATAATATTTCATGATTACCGCGTTGCCTTCGCTGTAGGCCCTAGTATCCGCCAGTCGCATAAGTGTTGGCACTTGGTCGTGTGCTATTGCGACTGGGAAACTACTGCCTAATGGTAGGTGTGGTAGTGCTTCGACGAGGTGCTTTACGAGTGTGCGGGCAGCAGGGACGTTGCTCTGGGCTTACCGCTAGCTATATCGTCCACCAGCCACACTAACTCCTGTACGTCGCTAAGTAATGCTTCGACCGTAATACTTATTGCGTCGAGCGTCTCGTCTAAGTGTTGGCGTCTCTTTACGTAGTATACGTCTCTGTTGAGTGTGCTGTTCATATGCTGCATTTGGGCCTGTATATTCCGTTCGTTAGCCTGTATGTGATGTGCGCTTTCATTAAATAGGCTGAGAGTAGTTTTGATGACCTGTATTTGATTTTTCAGCCCTTCCTTTAGGGTCTGGTAGGACGCCTTAAGGTGCGTTATCTCATCGTGGAGCTCCCGTGCGTCGGCGGCGTCCATGTTTCCCGTGATGGCCTTGATTATGCTTCCAAGGCTATCTACTAACCCTCTGCGTTCTCGAACGATGCGCGTCTCGAGGAGGTCGAATATGGTCTATACCCCAATCTCTATCCTTCTCTTCATTCTTAGTATGGAATCGCTGAGGATAGGGCATATATCATTGACGCAAGTTTTGCCTTTGCACAGCTCTGTGAGGCGTTGTAGACTTTTGCTGATCTCTGCTTCTCGGTGCATTAGAGCGGCGAGGTCCAGCCTGACAATCAACCGCCATGTCGATTGGATTATCTTGAGGCTTCCTATTTCTTCATAGTAGATACCCGGAGTGCTGGTAAACGCGCTGACGATGTAGTCTGGATTAGGCTGCGTGGCTACGGTTCGTCTACCCCCTGCTGCGATCAACCTGTAACGAGGGGGGATGAGAGAGCGTGTGAATGCTTACTGCGTTAATTAACCCTTTCTCTAGCGGTCTCGCGGGTTCTGTTGAGCGAGGGCTCTTTGGCTCATTCTTATAATAACCATCTGCTCTACCGCCTCGTTATTTTCACTATGGCCTTTTTGGTGAAAGATGCCGTGAATGGCGTGTTAATCCGCCGTGGGGGTGACCTCACGCCCGGACTGCTGAAGAGTGGAGTAACGTTTTTTATTTTAGCTGGGAAAAGTGTTGATCTCTTCTTTTCCTTTTCCCCCTTTTTTGATAGCGGGTACTCTTTTGTTCCAGCAAGCGTATTTCCCGAGCGTTCCAGCTCAGCGTCACCCGGATTGGGAGAGTAGTTTTATCTCTGGGGCCCTAGGGGTCCGTCGCCATCGGAAGCCGGCCGCCAACGTGTGGACGCTTTGTGGGGCGATGGCCACTTCGCCGGCGAGGATTTCGCCGAGGATACGCTCGGGGTAGAGCGTCTCTTCCGGCAGGACGTACCATCTAATCGTTATCCCTACCCATTTTGTAGACGGGTTTTTTTTTAATTTACCATGTTTTTCTATGTATGTTTCCTTATAAATTAAACAAGGTTTTATCTTAACTCGTTAATTATTGGAGTTCCTTTCCTTGTGCTTCTAGGAGCTCCCTACCCGTATTTACTTAGTCTTACTTGGTTCTAGTGCTCTATAAAGAGCTTCAGGCGGCTAGCATGTACCGCCTGAGTTTTCCGTCCCTTCTGGACAACCTAGTTGACGGGGGCCTTCTTTCCACTATCTCGTGGGGCCCCGTCCACTTAGGGGTCAGCTTGGCTGACCGCCCCCTACGCACCGTCTCGTTACGGAGAAGTACGCGTTCGCCGACGCGGTACTCCTGTACTTGTTCGCCATGGTCGTACGTAGTCTTCGACCGTCTTTTCGCGCCTTCTAGGTTATAGCGAGCTACCGTCCATGCGGAGCGTAGTCACTCGCGGAGCTCTTGGACGTAGTCATCGTATGCATAGGTGTCACGGGGCTCCTGTTTCACGGCGGTCGGCAACTCAGCTTCGCGTCCGTACACCAATACATGGGGCGACAGTCCAGTCCCCGTATGTGGAGTGGTGTTGTATGTGAACATCGCATATGGCAGCCACTCGTCCCAATTTCCTTGTGCAATCTTCGGTCGTCGCGGCTTCGAGACTGTGACCCACTGCCGTTATCTCTAGCGGCTCGAGTTCCACCACGGGGCGTTGTACCTCAACAGCCTGCTCGGTGGTGTTTATAAGACTTACTGCACAGCTACAACCGTGCGGCGGCGTGATGCAGGCTCCCATAATCACTCCGTTTCCGAGTTCCTTTTTTGAGAGTAGTCCAATGAATTTGCTCGTTGTTGCGGCATAGGTGACCGTATCGCTGCGTGGCGGCAGAGATACCCTCGTCGTGCCGTCTAGCAGCCGCATGCAATGCCCGTACAGCTTCAGCGTCTCTTCGATATGTCTTGTGATATTTGATAAAATCCATGCCCAGCAACCCATTGACCCCTAGCGGCACGTTATTCGGGACTATGTAGAACCAATGTTCCACGTTTAGCGCCGGTGTCTCCAGCACAATTTTTGCTATACCAAGGGGGTTGAATTTTTCGCCTGCCACACCCTGTAATTCCACGGAGCACCTGCTCACCATGGTCTCGGGCTTGAGGCATCCCTCTTTCAGTATACTGCACTGGGCCCCGGTGTCCGCTTTAAGGGTGAGTACACCGGTCACAGCCAACGGTGCAACGATGTAAAAGTCACTGGCCGTTGCGCTGGACGCCGGCAGCGTTACTTGCAGTAACTGCTGCGTAGTTTTCCTTTTTCTGCACGCAAGTTTCTGCTGGGCCGTGAGCGTGTTTATTCTCATCGTTCCCAGCGGGCTGGCATCGGTCTCTAATCGACTCGTTCCGGCATTGACTGTGGATTTTTCACTCTTGCCCCCGGAGTTCCTTGGACGTCGATTATGCTGTGGCGTCTGTGCTGGCTCGTTCTTATTTTGCGACAGTCTTTTTCTGCAGTCCCTTCACACGTGGCCCTTCTTCTAGCAGTAGTTGCACACGATGTCTACGTTGTGTATTGATTTGTTTTTACTGGGCATTGACAGGCTCACTCTTCCCGATTTCCGGGTGCAGTCCCGTGCCATGTGTCCCGCTTTCCCGCAGGTGAAACAATTTTCCCCCTGCCGGGATGGTGCGCCTAGGGACCTTCTGGGGTGGCTTGGTGCTCCACCTACCCCTCCCATCGGCTGCACCATGTTGGTTATCTCTATGGCCCCTGCCACAGAGTCATGCAGCGATTGGTAATTTCTAGCATGCACCAGCACTTGCATCTGGCCGTGCAGGCCGTTTTCGAAGTTGGCCTGTGCGCTTCGTCGCATGACACTCTCGACGGTGGTCTTTTGATCCTCTGTTTGCAATGGTTCGCAGCGTATTTCGGCGATGTTTACCGTGATCCTCTCCGTCCTTGCCGCGTAGGCGGCGATGTCCTCGTTCTGTCCCTGCCGGAGGGAGCTGAACTCCGTTTGCAGCGCGGCCAGGGACTTCCGTTGTCCGTACAACGCATCCAACTCGCTCCTGAGTTGCACCATGGTGCTGATGGTTTTGTGCTGCAGATGTCTTGCTGCTGCACCCTCTAGCTTACTTATGACTATCAACTCCAGGAGGGTATCATGCTCCTCCTCTGCTACCCTGCGGAATATCGTCTCGCAGGATTTTAAGAAGAGCAGCAACGCCTTCGAATCCTTGCCGTCGAACGTTTTTATCATTTTTATACCGAGACTGAGGCTAAGCATATTTGAGGGCCTCTGCGTCTCCTCGAACCGCGTGCGTCTCAGGGGCAGTGCGGGGAGCGGAATGTCCTCCATCCCTGCTCCTCCTAACCGTCGCTGGAGCTCGGCAATTTGCTCTCTTCAGGAGTGGATGAGCTCGTACTCGTCCGCACCAACCTCGTTTAGCGTATCTGCCGAATTCCATCTTGCCGACGGTGTTTCAGCCTCCCTGAGTTCGCGATCGAGTCCGCGTTGGCCTCGATCGTGCTCGCGCTGCAGCCTTTCGTACTGGCGTCGCGCTCTTTCCATTTCATGTTGGCTTCGGTCGACCGCTTCCAACCCATCGCGTACTCTAGCTGGTACCGACCGGACTGTCGTACCGGTAGCTGCTGAGAAATCTACTCGATATATGGTTCGCATGTTTTCTATTTCCTGGTCAACCATGTTTTCGGTGACGCGCTCGGGCGTTCGTTCGCCAGTTGCCATATTAAATACGTCGTCGCTAACGTCGCTGTGAAAATCCCCGAACGACGCACCCCTACGTGGGTTTACGCCGAAGTGGGCCGTCAGTCGGTCTGCAAGGGCCTCTTGTCTGGTCGAAGGGATTCGCCCCGACGGCGAGAGCTCGAATAGCGCCCTGCGCGCTTCGTAAATGATGTCCCCTACGGCCACGGCTAATCCGACTGTGGGGTCTACCCCTGCGCCAGGCAACGTCGTCTCTAGCGAGTTGCCCCTATGTCTTGATCGGGCTCCTCTAGACTCTGACATGTTTGCTAATTTCGCGGCGAACTCTACTTTAAAATATTCCCACAAAATCTCAAGAGAAATATATATCTAGTGGAATATTTTCCCAAATATTGGTTCTACTCTGGCTTTGGCAATTTTTTTTTTATCACGGCAATATGTAACCGCCACTTACAGAAAGATGATCTAGTAGACGGTCCTTTCCATGGCGTTGTTCTCGGGTGCAGTTCCTCCAGTGGTGTAGACCTGTTGTCTCGTAGCTTCCCTCGAAGGCTGGTCCAGTTATCCTCCCTGGTACCGTTGAGCCGTCTCTTAGTAGTTCCTGGGCTCGTCTCCTGTGCATCGGCAATGGCTGCGCGACGGCTTCATAACAAGTTACCGCTTCGGGTACTCGCTTGCACACTTTGTGCGTTTTTCCACGACTTGACGTAACACCGTCAATCGGGATTTTAAACGATTGACCGTTGTCACACCGCACCGACGTTCACTTTGCGTCTTCGCGTTAGGTTGGTCGGGTTTTCACGAACTACACTGGTGTCCTTGCACGCGTCGTAGTCATCACTTCAGAGTCACTCTTAACTTTGTCCAAAACACTTTTGTCCAAATAAATTACGAATCACTTACCTTCAGCAGATCCTACCTCTGCCACCAAATGTTAAGCCGGTACCGAATAATTGGATTATTCGGTATTCGGTATAATATTAAAAGTTATCATTATATTATTTTTTGGGATCGTTTGCCGATAAGAAGATGAATCTCGAGTAAAAGATGAAAACACGAATTTATATAAAAGGAAGTATTTTTTATAGGCAACGTTAACTTTTCGTTGTCTATTTAATTGTCAAAGTAAGAAGTACAATAATACGTTGTTTCGAGTATTTCACGAGGAACCTACCGTTATCTTTTCAATCTAATTTAATACTGCCTATCTAATAATCTAATTTCGTAAAGCAGTTGTTAACGGTCTTCACGAAAATCCCTTAATTCGCGATTTTAGCACTAGCCTATCATCGAACGCCAAGCGAGTCGCCTCATGCTGCGTCAGCGTTCTTGGTGTCGATCGTACGATCGGGCATTGGACTTCATTTCCTGACTTGAACGAATTCCAATGTTTCTTTGCTATGGAATATTCCCGAATATACGAAATACGAAGTGGAATATTCCGCGGCACAACACGACAAATACCACGCAGGAGCTATCGTGGTGATGAAGGCGGTGCCAACCCAGACGGAGGAAAGCACCAACCTACAACTCAGGTGGCGAGGACCACTGTCGGTAATAAAGGAAGTGGCGCCAAGCACCTACCTGGTAGCCGACCTCCGACAATACCCAGGCCACCGCTACAGTACGACAGCTCACGCCAGTCAGTTAAAGTTGTGGAAACCACACGAAGATAACGACGAAGTAACAACCCTGCAATACGAAGATAACGACGAAGTAACAACCCTGCAAAACGAAGAGAACGACGAAGCAACAATCCCGCAAGACGAAAATAACAACGAATCAGCCAACCTCAAAAGCAAAGATAATAACGAAGCAGCACACTAGAAAAACAAGGAAAACAACGTTACCGTAAACGTGGACGAAGAAGAAAGCCAGCCGGAGATACCGATACAGCCGACGACGGGCGCTCATCAGCCACCGGTAAGCAGACGCAACCCGCATCGAGTTTGGAAAATTCCGGTCAAACTTCGGGATTATCACACGGGTTTCCTTGAGGACAAGGAAATTTAGGATGGCCGAGCTGTTATAAACCGCCTTTCCGGACTTCGGTCGGCGTAGGCCGCGCGAACTACGCGGTACGACGCAAGCTGTAAGTGCACGCAAGTCGTAGGCGCGAGCCCGCGTACCCTCGGGCAACCGCCCGGCAACGTCAGAGTACGCCTGGTTACTGTCGACGACGGACGTATCCAGAGAACCAAAGGCAACGACGACCTATACGACGCGAAAGCAAGCGGAAGCGATACGCGATACGAGCCACGAGGCCACAATGAACGTTAACGATATTTCATACCTTACATATTACTTACCTTATCATATTACATTGCTATTAACAGTATTCATATATTCTATGCTTTTTTGTACGTTTTCAATAAACAAACAATTAATCGTACGTTATCCAAGCACGACCCTTAGTCCATTCTCTCACTACGACTTACTACAAGCATCGAGATCACGCGGTTCACCAGACGGTAAGTATTCCCGCCTCCAGCCGACCAAGACGCCTGACAACGATCACGATAGAGAGCTAAGGAGACTCTCGGAAAGTTTGTAACAGTATGTATATTTTTAATGTTTCTTTTTATTTACTTTATAGCTTATTGACCTTATAGTTTACTTTATGTTGTCTATACACGTCATAATTATGTTACAAATAAAATTACTATACATTACTGTTAAGAAATGAGTAAATTAAGCTTAATCATATAAATGCGTGGGTATATGACTGAGCGAGAGCACACAGGTATGGGCGTGATAGGTGGGGAGCACCGCGCACCCGATACGTACTATGTTGACAATTTAGTGTGTACAAGGTTCTCTTGCGAGGGACACGTAGATAATAGCTCCGGCGTATGAATTATACTGTACATTTATGATATAATATAATAACCATTAAAACCTATAACGTCTTAATAAGTGATCTTCTCCCAAAACTTACCACTCCTCGCACTTTTAATCAACATGGTAGCAGAGCGTGGTTAATAGACTGGTAAGTGGAAGTTTGGAAAAAGCTCTGTGAGGTTATGGGAACACGCGGCAGGAAATTGGAAAGTGGGTCAAAAGTCAAATTGGAATTAACTGAAGTTTCCAAAGAGAACGGAATTGAGAATACTAGTCGAGTCAAGGCTGGAGTCGACATGGCGGACGAGTTCAAGATGACATTACCAATTTTTGATGGGAAGGAATACAGTACATGGAAAAAAAGAATTACTGTATTTTTGAGAATGAAAAAATGTGAGGAAGTTAGTCAACGAGAGAGAATCGACACAGACAATGCAGCTGCGTGGAGTGATATGGACTTAAAAGCAATAAACTATATATATAGTGCTTTGTCAAACAGGCAAATGGAGCTTATCAATGAAGAAACTACAAGTTACGAAATAATAAAAAAATTAGATAACCTTTATTTGCGTGAATCAACCGCATTACAGATTTGTGTAAGGAACAAATTAGAAAGGATCAAATTGAAAGACTACACAGGGGCGAGTGAGTTCAACAGTGACTTTGAGAAACTAATAATTGAGTTGAAGAATGCGGGAGCTACAGTGACTGAAAAGGAGAAATTAAATTACATGCTGAGAACGCTACCAAGTACATTAAGCCATATCGGAGATTTAATCGACGTATTACCCGAAGGAGATAAAACTACAGAATATGTATTTAACAAAATTAAGATGTATGAAGATAGAGAAAAAGATGAAAATCAAAATCTAAGAAATAAAAGTGGGAATTCGAATGTGTTCAAAAGTGAAATGAAAAAGGACAGAACGTGTTATAAATGCGGAAAACAAGGACATTATCAGTACGAATGCACAAGCCAGAGCTGTGCTGGAACCTCTTGGAGAGGCCCGAGGGGAGGAGGACAGCAACAAGCGCGAGAGAACGCGCGCTATCAGCCTCAGCAGCAACGAGACGGCACCTACGGAAGAAGCGGCAGCGGTTACAGAGGCCGAGGCATGGGCCAACGGGGACGAGGCAGTCAACAACGGCAAGATCGTCTCAGCGCAGAACAAGGAAGGATGACTTTCACAACAGAGGTAGACAATAAGGTAGAATATAACGTTGAAGTAAATAATTGCGAAAATAGAGTCGAATGGGTCTTAGACAGCGGATGTACGGACCATATAATAAATGATGAAAATTACTTTGTAAAATCAAATAGACTAGAGAAACCAATTAGTGTAAAAGTGGGTGATGGTCGAACGTTAAAGGCAACGAAAATGGGAAATATAATAACCAAGTTCGTAACAAAGAATGATGAAACGGAAGTAGAACTCAAAGATGTATTTCTTGTAAAAGAAATGGATAGGAACTTAATGAGCTTTGGAAGAATTGCTGATAACGCAAAAATAATATCGATGGGTAATACTTCAAAAATTTATACATGGGAAAATAAACTGATAGCAGTAGCGAATAAAGTAAATAATTTGTATAGAATCAGTAGTTTTGTTGAAAATAAACAAAATGATGTCACCGAAAATGTAAAAAAGAACATGACTCTGAAAGAAAAATATCATAGACTATTAGGTCACGTAAATTTCAAGTATTTGAATATCCTAAGTAAAAAAAACTTAGTGGAAGGATTACCCAAGAGTTTAGAGAGTGACTATTTGAAATGCGGTACATGTATACAAAATAAAATGACTAATACTAGTTTCGAAAATAACAGACATAGAGCAAAGGATATAGGAGAAATTATTCATGCAGACGTAAACGGACCGCATAGTACCGTAGGCTATAGGGGTGAAAAATATTTCCTAATTGTAATCGATGATTATAGTAAGGCTGGGAAGGTTTACACAATGAAAGGGAAAAATGAAGTTTATGATTGTATTACAACATATGTAAATCAAGTAGAAAATCTAACTGGAAAAAGAATTAAACGCTTAAGATGCGATAACGGTAAAGAATTTTTGAATAAAGATATATACAATTTTGCTAAAGAAAAGGGAATTTACATTGAACCGTGCCCTCCGTATGTTCACGAGTTGAACGGAACTGCGGAAAGATACAATAGGTCGGTAATGGATACGGCGAGATGTTTACTGTCCGATGCGCAAATACATAATAGATTTTGGCCAGAGGTAGTCAAGACGGCTGTTTATTTGAAAAATCGAACACTGGCAAATACAATTGAGGAAAAGACTCCGTATGAAATTATAATGAGAGAAAAGCCCGATATTAAGAATTTAAAATTATATGGGAGTAGAGTTTTTGTTAGAGTCCCTGAAATTAAAAGGGAAAGTAAGTGGGATAGAAAAGCTGATCTAGGAGTATTAGTCGGTTATGAAGAGGTAGGGTATAGAGTATTAATCAATAACAAGGTGATTGTGGCTAAACATGTAGATATAGTTGAAGAGAATATTAATTTAGTTGGATTTAAAGATAACGAGGAAATTAATGAAAATGATGTAATTCAAAACGAGACTAGTCAGGAACTTCAAAATGAGAATGAGGAAAATGAAGATAATGAGGTTGTGAATAACTTACCCAGTACTAGCGATGAAAATTTACAAGTACTGAGAAGGTCAGAGAGAAAGAAAAGCCCTGTAAGCAGATATGGAAATCCAATAACCAACTGTATTTACGTAAATTATGTTAGTGTAGACACTCCAGAAAATTATAATGAAGCAATAAATTGTAACGATAGCGATAACTGGCGTGAGGCTATGAATAAAGAAATTGAATGCTTAAATAAAAATGATACATGGAAACTAGTCGAAAAGCCAAAAGATCGAAAAGTATTGGATCTTAAGTGGGTGTACACAAAGAAGGCGGAGAATAAATTTAAAGCGAGAATTGTGGTGAGAGGGTTTCAACAAAGAGAAGTGTTAGAAGACATTTATTCACCAGTAGCAAGAACCCAAACATTAAAAATTATGTTAAATTACTGTGTACAAAACGGACTAGGGATAGATCAAATGGATGTTGAATCGGCGTTTCTAAATGGAAGAGTAAAATCGGAACTGTATGTGAAACAGCCTCAAGGTTATGATGACAATACAGGCAAAGTTTGTAAACTTGAAAAGGCCTTGTATGGATTGCGAGAAAGTCCACGAGTGTGGTATGAATGCTTAGACGAATACCTGACAGAGTTAGGATTTAAACGCAGTAAAATTGATTACTGTTTATATTATCAGGAGAATAATCTTGGAAAAATTTATTTGATAATCTTTGTAGATGATTTGTTAATCTGTAGTAAAAATCAGAAACAAATAGACTACATTAAAGGAAAATTAGCAGGAAAATTTCGAATGAAAGATATGGGTCAGATAAAAACGTATTTAGGAATTAATATTGGATATAATTGTGAGAAGGAAACTATGACATTAGATCAGAAAAACTATATTGAGTCATTAGCAAGAAGTTATGAAATAGAAAATGCGAAATTGTATGCTACCCCAATGGAACAACATTTACAATGTGAACTTGCTTTATCCGCGTCGAATGATATAAAATATAGGAATTTAATTGGGGCCTTGTTGTATGTGAGTTCAAGCACTAGACCAGCTATTTGTTACTGCGTGAATTATCTAAGTAGATTTCAAAATGGTTATGATCAAAGTCATTATAAGTACGCCTTAAGAGTATTAAAATATTTATACTATACCAGAGATTTAAAATTAAAATTTATGAAAAATGTAAATTCGGACATATTGGATTGTTGCGTCGATGCTGATTGGGCAGGAGATAGAGTGGACAGGAAATCCACGACGGGATATGTCATAAGAATGTATGGTAATACTATATTTTGGAAATCAAGAAAACAAGATATTGTAACGAAATCATCGACAGAGGCAGAGTATGTAGCCTTGTCTGTATGCGTGAGTGAGCTAAACTTAATTAGAGAGTTATTGAAAGATTTTGGACTAGAAATGGAAAACCCGGTAAAAATTTATGAGGATAACGCTGGTGCAATTAGTATAAGTAAATATGGAAATCTAACAAAAAATTCTAAGTACATAGAAACACATTATCATTTTGTGAACGAGAATTATTTAAAAGGAAAAATTGATATAATTAAAATAGAGTCAGAAGAAAACCCAGCAGATCTTTTCACTAAGTCGTTAGGACGAATTAAATTCGAAAGGTTTAGAAAGAATTTAAAAGTATGTTAAGGAAATCATGTAGTGGGAAATCATCGGGAAAGCTAAATTTAAGGAGGCGTGTTAAGAAATGAGTAAATTAAGCTTAATCATATAAATGCGTGGGTATATGACTGAGCGAGAGCACACAGGTATGGGCGTGATAGGTGGGGAGCACCGCGCACCCGATACGTACTATGTTGACAATTTAGTGTGTACAAGGTTCTCTTGCGAGGGACACGTAGATAATAGCTCCGGCGTATGAATTATACTGTACATTTATGATATAATATAATAACCATTAAAACCTATAACGTCTTAATAAGTGATCTTCTCCCAAAACTTACCACTCCTCGCACTTTTAATCAACACCACCAAAATCCTGTTTTAATTGGACGAAGAATAGTGTCACCCGTTTGCGGGTGACGGGGCCCTTGTGCAAACATAGCCGTCACCCAGATATGAGTGACGTGGCGTTCAACGTGTTAAACTCTCGCGAATGGTCATAAAAGTCCGTGTGCCCGCGTACTGGGCGCCAGTCCCGTGAAATATATTATTTCACGAGACGAATTTAATTTGCACGCAGAATACCCGTGGCAGGCTCAGCTACGCTGCAACCTTTATACTTGGAAGAGGGGATGGGTTAGTCAGAGGTGTCTTGCGAAGAAAATCTCAACCCAGTAGGTAAGAAATCAAAAATAGAATAACCAATTTATTGCAGTTGATAAAATTCACCGAGAGCTAAGTTGTTATGCTTGGAAGCACGATCGGGAAGCGTCAAGTTGCAACGTGCTAGATTCTCGTTCAGCCAATGTTTTTTAACAATAACAACAAAAGAAAATACCGAACTGGTGACAACAATAAGACACTCACTTGCCCTATTTGGTTCGCCTGGTTAGCAACGATAAATAAAATACAATAAGTCACAGTCAAGAATTAAAAGCGAAAATAAATTAAACATAAAATATAATAAATAAACCATGTCCAAAAATTAAAACAATCGAAAAACTTAAAATAGCATAACTAAATAAATGAAACAGAATCGATAAAATGGAACAAGTCAAATAAATAACAAGAACTCTAGGCACAATCGATTCGACTAAGAAATGCAACACTGCAGTTTTTGACTGTAATGTCAAAAATTCAAACAAGAGCACGACTCTCTCAACGATATTTTCAAAGTCATCGACGCACAGCTCTTTCAGACCATATTACTCTCGATCCCGTCACACTCACCCCACATACGTGAACTCTTAACGCGCCCAAATTTACGATAATAAAATATTAATAACGATACAGCAATCGAACCCATTCGGCGATCCTTTAATTTTTGAGAAGTGAATTATTGCCAAATTTGTAATACTGAGTGGTAGCTCTTTGACCGCTATAGCGATGATGCTGCGGAGATGGTCTCATGCGTGGTCCTATCTACGAGAGAGCTGACGTCAAAGTTGTAGCTACGGTCTCCCAGAATGACGACTGCCGAGACTTGAGATCTTTCCTCCCGTAGATGAAACCGTTTCCTTCATGATTCCGCTGTCGACCTTCTCGTTGATGCTTGGAATGCGGAGATAAGGACGCCACTCGCTTCAGAGTATCATTAACATAAAGAAACGAAAAGAACACAAAATTAATTTTATCGTAACCGCCCGCTACATAATTATGAGAGCTACAGAATTATGACAGGGAATCAAAAATAACCGGTCACAGTACATACGTGCATCAACGATTGGCATCGGTAACAATTTTAAATTTTATGTTCATGAGGTGTGTCCTTAGTTGCGTAACGGCCCATAAGATTACAAGCAGCTCTAGTTTCGAAAAATGGCAATTTTTTTCTACCGCGCTGGTTCGTCGACTAAGGGCAAATACCATGCGCCATTTTTTGTTTTCATCGCTCTGGAATAGAATGGCTCTCAGGCCGACCGCGCTTGCGTCGGTATGCACTCGGTCGGTCTGGTGGCGTCAAACGCCTTTAATACCGGCTTATCACTCAAAGTTTATTTCAAGGCTCCAACGCCTTGTGCGCTTCATCGTTCCAGCTGAATTCCTGGTTCTTTCGTAGTAAATCGAATAGCGGTGTGGCGAGATCGGCGAATCGCGGCACGAAGCGTCGGAAGAAGCCGGCCATACCGAATAATCGTAGTACCGCAGTGAACGTTTTCGGAGTCGGATATTCTCGAATGGCTTGCAACTTATCTCGTGCCGGTTGGATTCCTGATTTGCTTATTCTGAATCCCAGGTATTTTTGTCTTGTGTGAGTTTACACTTCTTAAGGTTCAGTGTGAGTCCTGCTGTTTTTAGTGCATCAAGCACTTGGCTTGCTTCGCATTTCTGTCCAGTTCCGGGCCGGGATGAGGATGCCATCCAGGTAGAACATTGCTACTTCATCACGTAGCGGTTCTAGTGTTGGGTTCATCATCTCACTGAAGTAAGCGGGCTCATTTATTAAGCCAAATACCATCCTCGTAAATTCTACTTTCTCCTCTGGCGTGATTATCGCTGTTTTGGGTTGAGCCTCGGTTGTGAGAGGAATTTGCAGGTAGCCATATGCAAGATCGAGGACTGAGGCATTTCGCAAAGGATAGTGTATTCGTTCTGTTTGCTGATTCAATCTTCGATAGTCGACAACCGATCGTGGTTTCCCGTTCTTTTTTTCACTAGTAGGACAGGACTTGGTTACAGCGATTCCGTATCCTTGACAATTCCTGCAGTCTTCCATTCTCGTATTATTTCTTTGATAGTTGCTCGTTCGGCTGGTTTGGCGCGATACGCTTTCGCAGTCACCGGGCGGCTGCGCGCCTTCTCGGTGATGCTCATCTTCATGTCGGTTGATTTCCCAATTCCTCGTAACTCTAGTGCCACGAACTTCCGAAAATCATTTAGTAAATTAACGAGATCGTTAATTTCCACGTCGGATGTTCCTTCTCCCACGTTGATCTGGTTTTTCTCGATTAGCCTTCGGTAGTTCCGTTCGACGAGTTTTTGTAATTTTTCGATTTTCTCTCTTGGGACATAATCCTCGGTGTTGATGACCCGCGTATTCTTTCCTGGGTTCACCAACGGCGATTCGTGTATCGTGGCTGCGTGGACTTCCAGCTCTTTCTGGATCTTTGCCTCCAGGATGTGCTGTGGTTGCTCGGGCTCCATTTGCTGGAGGTAGATTTCGTCGTAAGTGCCGAAGGTAATTTTTCCCTTTCCTTTCGTGTAAAAGACCCATGGCTGGCCATGGCAAGTTCTTCCCAATATGACGTCGTGCGCCTGTAGTTCGTCTGCTACCAGGCAGAACGACGTATTTGGGAATAGCACATTGTTCACATTAGCACATTAGCTCGGATTTCCTTCATCGTGCAGGCTCCACTTCCTCAATCGATGAGCACTTTCATCACGATTCCGTTGATACCCGCTTCTCCTTTTCGCAGGTGTCTATATTAAAATCGTTGTTGCACGTCACCGTATTTACAGGTACTGGCCGGTTAAGCTCTACTTCGGGGCAGTCCTTTTTCTGGTGGCCGCTTCGTCCACACCCGTAACATATCGCCTCCGCTTTTGGTTGAGGACATTCGCGAGACAGATGGCCGTACCGGTTGCAGTTAAAGCATTTAGGCTAACCTTCTGCGTTTCTAGCTGGTAGTCGAGTAGCATTCTCTCGTACACACGGTGATTTCGCTCGCCAGGTGCGGGGGTGCTCACTGCTTCTTTTGGTGTCGACGTTCTCGAATCCGTCTGAGGCTTGCTTCATGCGGCTTTTGCGTACTCGCACGCCCTTCAGTAATGCTACGTATAGCTCGTCGGTATCTTGACAATATTGTGTTGCGAGGCCGAGCCCATCTTCGCGGTGCCTTAGTCCTTGCAACACTTCGGGCTTTGTTTCTTCCGTATCGAGTCCTAGCCGCGAACATAGGCGCTCCTTTGTATGAAAATATTCTTACAAGGTTTCGTGTGCTCCGTGGACGCGCTGGGCCATACGCTTCCAACGTTCTCCGTGTGATTCGGTCCTGCTGAATGTATGCATAAACGCCACTTTAAACTCCTCCCACGTGGATTTCCTGGCCCTGTACCGGCACTATTCCCTGGCTGATCCGGCCAGTTGCATGCAAGCGACTTCCGGGGAGTAGTTAGACGGCCACCGTTGGACTTTACTCATTCGCTCGATATTCTCAATCCATTCCTTTGGAGGCACGGTCCCCTCGTTTCCCGTGAATGTGTCCATGTTCCGCGACAGCTCAGACACCAAATGATATGTGGTTTGGCTCTCACGTCGGCATTTTGCTGATCGACCCCGTTCCCGTAATTCGCCGTTCAGACTGGCATATCGTACGCTATCCCTCGGCGCACTCGTCCACAGCTCAATCCCTTCTGTTATGTTGTCCCTTATGTTGCCCGTACGTTTTTGTTCTTCGCGTTCGAGTCACTGTCGCGTATGCTATTGTTATCGTCTCATTCACTCTGCGAATGTCATCGCGACGCCCAAATTTCGGTTGGTCGCGAAATGTTCCCCCCTTCGCATTGTCCATCAAGCACTC
Organism: Cylloceria caligata; assembly: GCA_963942595.1. Taxonomy (NCBI): domain Eukaryota; kingdom Metazoa; phylum Arthropoda; class Insecta; order Hymenoptera; family Ichneumonidae; genus Cylloceria; species Cylloceria caligata. The sequence continues at coordinate 9,343,427 of OZ012711.1, read as the reverse complement.
GCCGTGTGTCTATTTGTATGCATCCGTCGCGTGGTATCTCACACGTTTTCTTCGTTCCAGGCACTTCGTTATTATTATGTTCATCGAGTCGGACCGCGTATTCGTCGACGCGCGCACCGACATTATGCGAGGGTGCTACGGGCGGCACTCCCCACGCCCTCGTTGGAGATGCGGCGGCAGCCACGAACCGTATACCCCTTGCAGACCATTGCTTGCGCGGGCGTGGCTGGTGTCGCACCCCATTGGTCGTGCCCACTGCGTTGGTCCGGTCATCTACCGGTCCTTGGAGGTTACTTACATATCCCATAATATTGGGTTGTTGTCCAACCGCATGGCCCCCTTGTTCCGCATGGCTTTGGTTGAGGTTGACGAGATCCGGCTGGTATCCTTTCTCGCTGCCGGAGATTCTTTCCTCCTCGTTCAAGGGCTGTTGTTCCGGCGGTGTCGGCTAACTCGGGACTCTATCCCCCTGATCGACCAAGTTCGCCTGAAATTGATCGAAGTCGGCCTTTTTCATGACGACAGCCTACTCTTGTTACCCGTCAAGGTATTGTGCACACACAAATTATTTGCGATGCGCATTCGTAAATTCTTCGCAATTCATCGTTCAAAATACATGTACAACATTTTTATTTTTCAAAATTCTATAGTTTATTGTTCACACAGAAAATGTTAGTTTCGGATCGCACGTTTTGCGAATGTTTTAAATTTCTATAGTTTATTGTTCACGCACAAAATGTTCGAAGCAATCGTCGCGTGCTGATTCGCGTGTTCACTTATACTGGCTGCCCGCGCGTTAGACATCACGTTTAGCATACGCGTGGTGTCTCAACGCCTTCCCGACCCGCGCGTCATCTCGCGTTGTCGTGTAACCGCGCGTCCCTAATGGCTGACGCCAAATTAATTGCCCGTCTGGCTGCTTAATCGAAGGAGCGTCTAGCCTCGATCGATACTGAATGATCACTGTTGCTCGGCCGTCCTCGTTGGCACCTGTTGCCACGCAGGGGCATGGGGGGGGGTCATGCGTAGCCGGGTCGATTCGCGTCGTGCGTTGTCGGCTGGCTCCGCGGGTCAATATGTGCGGTGCCGACTGCGTACGAGACCCTGCCGTTAACAACCGAATAGCAAAAAGCAGACATTTTTATGAAGGCTCTTGCAAAAGATTTGTTTAACAGGATGCGTATAAATTTAGGCTTATGCGAGAGATCTACCGAGTACTCAAACGGTGGAAGTCGTAGAGTTAGTTTTTGTACTCGCTACTATGTTTAAAAGGCGCGCACATCATGATGCTTCATGTAGCGTCTAACCAAAGCGATGTCATGTTCATTCCGGACGGCGCAACATGAGAGAATTGAAATCGCACCGGCGGTAGAGAAACACATTTTGCCAGCAATATAATAAAGAGCTTATTTGTCAAAGGAAATCGAGAAAAAGAATACTTCTTACCATTTCAATTGCAACAATCCCTGCACAGATAAAAAGTCAACATAAAAGAGAGTAGGTTCTACCTTCAATTGTAGGTCGCCTGAAAGACGGAAGCAAATAGACGATGAACTTGAATAATAGCTTAATGTCTGTTTTTTATACAAATTAAATTAAATTATAGAGACTGAACCCTCCCAATTTTTGTACTATCTATACCAGATGCATTTCAATACTATATGTTGAAATAGTATTTTTTCTGTAATTAGAAAATAATTACATGCAAGATTCATTTCTAATATCTGCAACATTTGATACACTAACTGCCAACACCTCTTGGCGTGTAAAGAAATTTCAAATGCGTTCAGCTGAACTCTGCATACGTTTCCCCGCACTGAGTCAATGCAGTGTTCAATGCCTTTTGTCGCTCACGAAATTCACGAACACTTTCGGTCTATCATGTTTTTTGCACTCAACTCATGAGAAACCCATACATCGGGCTACTTCTTGTAGCCAACTTTGTGTAAATGGTTCAAAACACTTTTGTGGTCATGCCTAGCTCCATACCAATATCGACACTGCTGATATACTTATCTTGCTGAACTTTTTTAAGAATTTCATCAGCTTTTTCAGTGATTGGACGATCAGAGCGTGACCCATCTTTCACATAAAAATTACCAGAACGAAAGCGAGCGAACCATTTTCGCGCAGCAGATTTTGATAAAGTACCTTCACCGTACACAGCACACATTTTTTCAGAAGCCTGCACTTCATCCTTTGTCGTAATAATATTGCAAAATATAGCGCAATATTTTATTACTTTTCTCTATTGTCAAACGCAAACAACTTTCGATGTTTATATACTCAAAGTAATGCTCAAAGTGTCACCTTTCCAACGAGCGTTTAGTGATGTCGCTGCGGTCTGTGTTTCCTGACTTTGTGGCCACCATCAGCAACTTTGGCGTTTCACCTACTGTCACGCCTCTACCTATGAACAGACCAACTAGTCTACACCCTATATTCAGGTGACCACTCTTGGGACGATTGACTAGGGACTTGCCGATAGACTGTTAGCTACGGCACATATATCGGCTTTACGTGGTTCGTGGAATCTAGCCTGGCTATAACCTACTTTCCAACCACGTTAAACTTTGTATAAATCATTCTACCAGTTCGCTTGTACATAAAATTAATAAATATACGTTTCATCATATCCACTGAATAATTGAACATTTATTACTATAGTTAAGATAACTATAACTTATTTGCAGTTCATGGCATCTATCGGGAAAAACGCCACGAACTTTTTCCCGAACCCAATATTTAGCCCACAAATCCTGAGTTTCCCACCCTTCCACTAATACTCCTGGTTTATCTCTGCCTCTTTAGAGCGAGACTAGAATGGGCGTATTTCTGCTCCATTCGGCATCGAACTCTCCCCTGGAAACTCGTGACAAAATAGTACATAATGCTACAACGGAGGAAAGTGCCCGATTTCGAGCGTGAGTTTTGTTGCCCAAATGCAGCGAGGGCAGTACTCACATGAGGTCGCAATCGAGCTTTCTCCCGCGTAGTATACAATATATTTTTTCCGACATCGTTGAAATCACCATATTGTTATTAGTACATCAGCGCTATTATTGTTACAATCAATGTAAGTTAATGGAAACTAATGAAAACGTGGCCACTCCGCTCGTGCTATAGGTTATGTTGCAAATCGTTCAGCAGCAAAGCCTTGGTGGGTCCAAGGGGGAAGCCCCTGTAGGGCCCATGAGCGAACCCCCGATGGAGAGTTTGGGGGTAAAACCGTGAAACCTCCCCCAAAATTGAAAATTTAAGCGTTTCACGGTAATCGTTTTTGGCCGAATCGTTTTTATTATCATTTTGGTTAATCGCTTTTCCATGAACAATTCCGAAACGATAGCTAAAATATTATAAGAGAGCTATCACAAATTTTTTCGAATAAATTTTTATCTATTTTCGGCTGAAATTGAATAACAATAAAATTTAAAAAGCGTCGCTCCTGGTGAGTTACATATTTTCTTTCCTTTTCGTTCACCTGTCTCGTAGGCGTTTTGCAGCTGCACAGTTCAGGTAGACGTTTTGTCGGTTGAATATTCCGCACGAAAGCGTATTATTAGAAGGAACTTTTTTTTACCTAGAGTAGAAAAGTAACAGCTATCTAACAAGTGCGCATCCGCACTAATCATAGCTCGAAAAGTGCTACTTTCGGCTCGCGTTGCACGTATGATCATTTGAGTTGTAACGTAAATTTGTCTCCTCAACGCACCACGTCACCTATAGCTGGCCCAAGCTATTTTTCCTTCCTTTTTATTTTCTCTTACGAGATGGGCGCCAGGCGCTTACGCGCCGAAAGGAAAAATAACGAGATGTTCGGCCAGACTCAACCCAGGCTAGCTACAGCTGTTCAAGGCAGAGTGGGTGGTTCGGACTGTCAAGCTACTAATTAGTCAAAAAATTAAAATACGAATAAGACCAATTAATTGAAAGAAGTCATTAGAATTACTGAACAAAGTCCAATAATAAAATAAGGTTAATAAATATACCAACTACGAGCAATAAACGAGGTTTAACTAAACAAACAATAAATAAATAAATAAAATAATAACAGTAAATAATTTAAATAACAACAGCGGGTACGGGACTCACAAGCTTCTTTATTCCTGGCGAATAGATATTAATTTCCAATAAACATCAATTTAGAATTCAAATAAAATGTCCCGTAAAAGTAGTCTTTCCTTATTAACAATTTTCCAAATTTAGTTAGCTCTCTTGATTTTAATCTTTAATTCGGCGGTAGCAGTTATCCCACGCTCTCACTCACTCCCATACACGGCATATGTCGTATAGCCGATCTCGCCTGCTTCTAATTTCCCATAATATTCATCGATACACTCTCAATGTCTGGTAGTCCTTACGCACCGTCCTCGATACGGCCTACCCCGAGCTAATCCCACATACTTTCAAACAAAACCAAAACAACGGGACGTCGAGAGGTCACGTACGCGAAGCGACCCACGGCTGGCTATTACAATTCCGAATAAAATATACCGTGTAAAAGTCAAACCGCCGGGATTTTCTGCGGTACGTAAGATATCAGATACTGAGTAAATAATGGTCAGTAATTCAATAATAATAAAGAATAATTACAATAATAAATAATAAATAATAAATAATAAATAATAAATAATAAATAATAAATAATAAATAATAAATAATAAATAATAAATAATAAATAAATAAATAAATAATTAAATAAATAAAACAGAGAAACGCCGATTAATGCGAGCGGTACGTGACGCGGTATATAAGGTGCCAGTCCCTTCAATATCAAATTCCCAACGGGACGACGTACTAACACGCGCACGACCTTCCAAATCGAGACGCAAGAAAACTCAAATTAACTCATCCGAATCAAAGTCTATAATCTGGTCAAAACCTGTGACACGGTCTATTCCGTTCAAATCCCACACATCCCAATTCACAAGTTCCAAACACTCCGGGATAACGGCCTAACGCGCGCACGGTTTAACCGTTAACAAAATTAATTAATACATTGACTTTTCCCCGGTTTTTATCCGTTACATGATCTCGAGGTTACATGCCTCAGACGCCGCAGTTCCCGATACAAATTACTACTCTGCACGTAGTGTACGAGAGTCGCAGGGGTGACCAAATTCCGTTAAATTCAGAATACGTAAGTCCATGAACAGAATAATAAACGGAAAGAACTATAAATATTAACAAAAAGACCGTAGAAGGGAGAAGAGCTCACCGGAACGATGACGAAGCGATGTTCTCGTGATCCGAGAATTCTCGAGAGGACGTAGAGACCGTGTTTCCTCAGTTTCTTCCCTCCGGTAAGACCGTAGACGGTAATACGCCAATATGTGCGGTAACTTAGAATAGCGCGGGACACCGGTACTAGTAACACCACGTCTACCTCGCTCAAGGATCACCGGGAAAAAAGCCCAGAGGTCCGTTGGGCACGCATGCCCGTCAACTATGACCCCCACTTAACCCGCTAGACTCGGTTAATTGGGGGAACCTGCCTCGCACGATGACCGCGACTAGCGCCTTAGCTGGACAACGCATAAATTAGCCACCGATAATGAAAGTAGTCAAGTACGTTAGAAAGTAGCTTCGTCCGGCAGATGGATCCCATGATCTGGATGGACTGCTGCAAGTAGCTGATAGCTGACGATGGATAGCCGCGTACCGTTGGTAGATGTACGTCGAGCGGGACAGCTATATCTCCCAACCGAGAAAGGTGTCAAATATCGGTTTTCGTAAAATATCGGATCCCAAAGTCCGCTATCGATGGATACGGCGTTATCCTCCTCCTCCTCTCTCCCCAACCCTTCCTCGGTCGTGTCGCTCGCATTATATAGATATATAAAAAAAATAAAACAACAAAAAAAAATAAAAATAAAGAATAAATAAATCCTGGAAATCCACTCTACAACCCTGCGTGATCGTGTAGGCATCCATTGAGCAAGAGGGACGCAGCCCAACTATTCCGCCACGTTACACAGTGCAGTAAGAAAAAAAATGTTGCACCCTTCATATTATTCTAGCTGTTTCAGATCTACCCCCACCCATATCCCAGAAAGGAAAGCAGGCTGTAACAACCGACATGCCAAGACGCCATATCGACAGAACGCAGTCTTCTGATGTGCTGAATGCCAGGACTTAGCTTACGTGGTTCCAGCACATTGCAACAAACCACAGATCTCACTACTCATTGTCTCTCCAAAGGTTATACTCAAAAATCACATTCATCAATGCCAAAATGCTTCGGTCGGCGTAGGGCACGCTGACAACGCCGTACGGCGTGTGGTTCGCTACGCGCCTGCGAGGCTCAGGCGCGAACCCGCGTACCCTCAGGCAACCACTCGGCAACGGCAGTGAACGACAGGTTAAGCTCGACGACGGACGCTAGCCTGATACCTTACGCACAACAAAGGCACAACGGCCGATACGACGCTAACAAATGTCGTGGACCACAGTACTACGGCACGTAGTCTACTGGCTACGAAAGAAAACGAAGACTCATGACGAGACACGAGTAGCGAGCGCATGTGCCAGCCCACGCTTGCCAAGGCCTACAAGGCAAACGAGTGACAAAGTATCGGTAGTGACGAAGCAACCGCGCGTCGAGATGGTCACACGATGGTCGTGGAGACGCTAGAGTAAGCGTTACGGCCTTTGTTCAAAGTCGACGCCACGCGAGGCTACACCAAGGACGGCGAATTTACTAAAGAGTTTATTGATTGTATTAAGCTATTAATAGTATTTTCTCTACAGTGTTAATGTGAATAAAGAGAATCATAATTCGTTACATCTAGAATCCTCTCTCACTTCCATTGCGTTTGCGGATCCAGAGGCACGTGGCCGGACGTCTACCAGTTTTACTCTCGAGCTGTAACCTGACAACCGTGAACGTTATCTTTCAAAGTACACTAGAGACGCGAATATAGAGTTGCGAATTCTATGAAGTAGAATCGGCAGTATCTCTGATGGTAGATCGATGCAGATTCACGACATTTTATCAGAAGTGGGATTACATACGCTTGTGTAAGAGAGAGAGAGTCGCGCGAGAGTAGTCACAGAATTAGCGAAATTCCGCCGCGAAAGAGCGCGGAAGTGCGAGTAAAAGCGATAGAGACAAAGTGAAAAGAGACAAAGTATCGAACAAAGTGATAGAGACAAAGTGTAAAGAGACAAAGTATCAAACAAAGTGATAGAGACAAAGTGTAAAGAGACAAAAGTATCGAACAAAGTGATAGAGGCGAAGTGTTAAGAGACAAAGTAGAGAACGAAGTGTTGAAAAACAAAGTAAAAAAGAACAAAGTGTGTAAACGCGAGTGAAGGATAAGAGAATTAAAATATAAAGATAGAAAGTGCCAAAAGAAAGAATAAAACAAAAGGGCTACAATGTCCGATGGACGTTAACAAAGAGCCTGAAGGTTAAGTGCGAGATCAACAAGGTCACGGAAGGCGACCACCGAAACAACGTGGAACAAAGGAAGAGGTGCGAGGCGGAAAGTTCGGCACAGCAACACGTTGCTACGAGCCTGGACACAAAGGCTGCTATTGTTTACACTAGAAGCATCGAGAAGAACGTTTGGTCTACGTGATACAATTCGTGAAAAGAGAGAGCGAGATAAGTGCGCGAAGAGAGAAAAAAAAACGATGGCCGACACGGAAGATTTCGAAAATTTTCAACGTGGGAATATGGAGGCGTACCTGACGCCCCCGACCGGGAGCCACTCAGAAGAACAGATGGAGAGTGACGATGACGCAACGATATGGGAGGTGGTGGCCGGTGACCGCCCTGCGACTTGGAAGTCCGTTGAATTGAACGAGCGCGAGGACAACCAGGTGGGAGAAGGGGTGAGGCGACGACGCATCACGTCACGTCAAACTGTAAGTAGCACGCCTATTACACGAGAAAAGCATAACGACTCAGAGAGGGGGCGGACCGTGGCAGGTCCCGCCGTCCCTCCCAAAGAGACTAAATGACGCTAAGCGGGGCGCACCCCGAGACGCCACGGAAGTGCTTACCACAGTGCGCGACAATGGTATAGATTTGAGGAGTGACGCGACTCGACTATCGATTAACGCGAACGCGAACGTACTAGAAGTGGCTCGCGAATCAGCCGGCAGCCCCCGCGGACGACAGATACGCGACAACAGAGAGACATTACATGAAGGGGAAAGAGACAGAAAACATGCACGCGAACGCGCGAGTGCGGACAAAACCGGCGCGAAGACAATAGATTACGATATCTGACATGGACGCGAGACGAATGAAGGGAATACAAATCGCGAGTGTCGGTCTATATACATTTATAACGAAGAATCGCGGAGAATAAATTTCGTACGGGACAAGTTCGGGAGATTAACGCTACGTCCGGTGGAAAAGGATGAACGCACGCGTCATCATCGCGAGTTAAATATTAGCGAGGAATATATGAACGGCGAGGACTTGCTACCGAGCACACCGCTCCGCATGCACGTCACGCGCGGAATCATAATGTTGAGTTCGTAAGACGCGACAGCAAGTACGGAGAACCTCGACAAACGCAGCAACGTTACCACGACGATGAACACGAGAAACGCAGTGCGCACTATGATCGCGAAGTGTCGCGACCCGCGCTTAAAGGTTATTACGATGACGATGAATACGAGAAACGCAGTGCGCGCTACGATTGCGAAGTGTCGCGACTCGCGCTTAAAGGCTATTACGATGACGATGAACACGAGAAACGCAGTGCGCGCTACGATCGCGAAGTGTCGCGACTCGCGCTTAAAGATTATTACGACGACGACTAATTTGAGGGACGAAGGGCACGTTACGAACGCGACGTGCTGAGACGTATACGATAGCGAGATGCCGTCAAAAGTGACTATGATAGCGAGGACGAGGAACGCGATGTGCCGAGACATTTACGGCGCGTGCGCGACGCGATCCATGACGATGTGGACCACTATAACCAACACGAATGAGGAGAGCGGCAACGAGCGGCGACGAGCGACGTCGTCGATTGGTTATCGACGATCGGTATGCGAGCGCCAACACGTATCACATAGCGCCTGATTTGATTAAAAACATGGGCACGTTCTCGGACAGACATGACCTGCTTTCACCGAGGGAATGGCTACGTGGGATTACTCAGATGGCCAGAATACAGCGATGGAGCAAAAATTACCAGCTAGAAATAACAAAAATGAAATTGACAGGCCCCGCAAGAGATTAGGTACGATTTGAGTCAGCAGAGATCTTCACTTGGGAAGACTTTAAGAAAAGTTTATCGAAATGTACGCTACCGCCGATAGGTTTGGACAACGATGGAAAATCATGACGAGACGTCACCAAGGACCGATGGAGTCAATCCAGGAATATTTCCACGCAACACTAGGATTGTGTGCAAACCTGAGAATGTCAGCGAAAGGAATCAAACTGGAGATACTGGAAGGATTGCGACACCGAGAGGATGGCGTGGGCCTAGCCGCAATACCTCACAAAACCACAGGCGAATTTTATGCGGCCCTAGTGGAAACAGTAAAAATACGACAGTCACGTGAGAAGCGCTACACGCGAGGGAGGGAAGTTTTTATTCAATGAAACGAGCGTGAGGACACGCCACAAATTACAAGAACCAACGAACAAGCCAATAACCCGAAAATAAAGGACGAAGGGCGAAACCGGAGCGTCAGGAACGACGACGATAGGTGGAAATGTTTTAATTGACAAAAATTGGGTCATCTGGCGAGAGAGTGTCCGGAACCAAAAATCGAACCGTGTTGTCGCAGGTGTAAAAGCATGGGCCATCGAGAAAAAGATTGCAGAGCAGAGGCAAGCCGAGTGACTCGAACAATAAATCAAATCGATGTGGAAGTAAGTGACGATATCAAGAAATACGTCAAGACAATTTATGTGGACGGCAGGCCCTTGAAAGCGCTGATCGATATGAGTAGCGCGGTGTGTACTATCCGAGCGACACGTGTAATCAGCAAACAATTCGCGTATGAGCCGACGATAACGGAACTCCGAGGATAGGGACCCGATTCGTCAATCCAAGTGTCGCGGGGTCGAACTAAAACAGACGTCAGCATAGACGGGGTAATGGTCCTTGACCTACCACTATGTATCGTGACAGATGATGCACAAATGTATGATGTGAACATCGGAAGAACGTACACGGAAAGACCATGGGTCAACTACGCCAAAAGGGATGACGAACTACTATTCACCACCAACGAAAGTAAATACCTTTTCCAAATCACAACAGGAGAGCGAAGACCGACGACAACGAGTGTGAAGAACGAAAAAGTAGCAATACGAGCACAATCGATAAATTGTATCGAATTGAAGTATAATGACAAACCTACTGCGATACTGCTTGTGAATACGGGACAACGTTCAGAAACGTTCAACCTGCACGCTATGCGCCACGAGGGTCAATCGAAGAACTGTGGACGTCGCCAAAAAGAATATCATGTTCGCAAATTGAGAAAACGTAACTGTTAGTGAGAAACCACCAGGAGGATACCGTGAAGGACGATTTAACGCAGTTGTTGAACAGATACAGGGATTGTATCGCGCTCACATTAAAGGATCTAGGCAAGGCCAACGGACTAAAAATGGAGATAACGGAAATACCAGGAAGTAAACCGGTTCAAGCGAAACCTTATCGCGCAACGCCCAGCGAAAGAGAAGAAGCGGGCATTGTTGAAGAAACGGATTCGTCATATGCCAGTCCAGTGTTGCTGGTAAGAAAAAAGAACGGTGAGGCAACACTAGTGGTGGATTTTCGTCAATTAAATCTACAAACGGAGAGGGTACATTTTCCGCTCCCACACATTGACGACCATCTCGCACAAATTTGAGGCACAACGCTATTCACACTACTCGACCTGGCCCACGGGTACCTACAGATACCGTTGGCGGAAGAATCACGTCCTAAGACGACCATAATAACGCCGGATGAGACTGTCGAATTCACGCGGATGATTTTTGGATTAATGAATGGTCCTGCTTATTTCTCGAAAGCCATGTACAAAACCCTAGATCCGTTGAGAGACAACGTAGTTTTGTATTACCTAGACGATATTCTGATACCTGCGACGAGCTGGGGAGACATGAGGCCCAAGTTAATCAAGTGCTTGAGGCACTACGAGGAGCTGGGCTCACGTTAAATTTTAAAAAATGCCGTTTCTTGTTTCCCCAAGTTAGCTACTTAGGTCTCGAAATTGGACACGACGGAGTACGACCTGGAGAAGCCAAATCCAAGGCGATTGCGGACTATTCGGTTCCAACAAATCTGACCGAGGTAAGGCAATTTTTGGGAATGGCGGGGTTTTTCCGCAGATTCGTAATACAATTCGCACATCGAGTGGCACCACTTTTTAAGTTATTGGACATATTAAATCTTGAAAAGCGGTGCTTTTCAAGATTTGAAAAATTCATTAACGACAACCAGTCCTGCAGACGTTCGACCCAGATAAGGACACTGAGATACACACCGACGCAAGCTCAATCGGGATGGGGGCAATGCTCCTACAGAAGAAGAACAAGGGCCTCTGGCAATTAATGTATGCCATCAGTAGCAGGACCAGCAGCATAGAACGCAACTACCACAGCAGTAAACTAGAGCTGCTTACCATGGTTTGGGCGGTGACACGACTTCGTCCAATGATCGCAAATATTACATTCACCTTAGTTACAGATTGCCAGGCGTTGCTATATATTTGCAATCAGCGGACTCAGAACTTACAGATGATCAGATGGACGAATATGTTGAGTGAATACACGTTTAATATCGTTCATAAACCGGGCGACAAAATGGAGCACGTGGACGCGCTCAGTCAAATCACACCAGGGGAACAACGAGATTCGACATCGATCAAGGGGGCCGACCGAATAATGCACATCACCACTTTAGTTGATGAAGTGGCTGCCTATCAGGCAACTGATGAAGTCTTACAAAGAAAGAAACAACTTCTCGAGAAGAATCCCGAAGAACTCAACGGCAACGAGCGCAGCGAAAACAACACTTATGAATTGCGCGATGGCATCGTTGACAAAAGATTCGGGAACCAGCAACTATTCGTTGCACCAAGGGCCATGCGAAAGTCCTTAGCAATCAGATATCACGACCTACAAGGACACCCTAGAATAAGCCGTGCATACCCTAAATTAACTAGACAGATCTCTTTCCCAGGTGCCAGGCGTTATCTGCAATCGCATATCGCGGCGTGTTTCGCCTGTGTACTATAGGAGCCTATTGGTTATTCATATTTCGCGTCCTGCCGTATTTCGGCGTGATGGGTTGCCACCTCTACGACATATGTGAGAAATCGTACTTTGGACTGTCGTGCACTAGGGGAAGTGAACCCCGAGGCGAGTTAGTCAGTCAGAGTCTTCCAACGAAGCTACTAGAGGCTGGTCTAACAAAATCTTTCGCGTCATTATAACCACACAAGTCCTATAATGGTGATCTCCATTTAATGCGACGGGATATGGTCGCACGGAACCTCTCATTGGATCGCCAAGGAACTCCGCAACCGACTACAATATCTGATCGCCAGTTCCGACGAAGGCAATATCTTCGCGTAAAGGCACAGCTCATATGAAGGACGAATCGTTTCAACTATTGCGAATTCAAGACGAAAGGATTAGCGTGGAAGGACTCTGTACAGTCACCAAACTCGGGTATCTAATTCTATAAATTAGAACCATTGAGGTGAGCGAAATCTATCTTTTGTAAAAAAGAAACTGTGTTTGAGAATGCTTGAACATTCTTCTAAGCGTAGCAAGACTGCGCACTGCAGGCTAACATGGGCAACTGCTTGCTGTTGCCACTCAATGGCAGCACCACGCAGGAGCTGTAAATCCAACACTTGGCCAGCGTGCCAAGCAACAGGTCACTGCGCGCAAGCGCTCTTCGACTGCTTGGTGAGACAACGGCTGCTTCGTATAACGCAGCCATCTTGCGTTTTGCTCTTGCATGGTTTACACCGTCACACAGTAGACGCAGAGCCCGAAATCGTGGCAGAAAAGTCAGAAAAAAATTTTTTACAATCGGGATATTTGAGCAGGCAGTAAGGTAGAGGACTAATGGCTGCGTTAAATTGTAAAAGGGGAACCTTTTTCACCGTATACCTTCGTCGCTGCGTCAGTTGGAAGTTAGCCTTCGAGACGAGTGTTCGCATCGCGCGCTGAACGAGCGAAAACTACCGTGACTTATAAAATCGATAACTTTAAAGTGAAGTGTTTTAAATCAATCCGGAGACATGGATACGACTTCTGGAGGTATGTAGAAGATATTTTTACATTGGTTGAGTTTAAAATAAATATGTAAATTATTGAAGTGTAGTATAAACTACTGCATAAATAAAGTGAAAGAATTTTGTAAACTTATATTTTCAACTATCCGAAAAGTTATACTTTCTGCCATATTCTGCGACAGCCAATGTCTAGGCCTTTAGTTTATTATATAAGCTTGCGAAATTAACAGGAATTAGCTGCCTAGAGCTGCCTAACTTTGTCTATTATGGTTTTTGGCAACGTAAAACAGGCGGTTGCCGACCGTGCACGCGCGCGCGTCGCCATACGCCATGCCATGGGGCCATTGAACAGCTGCTACTTGAGCAATAGGACTATATCCATACATATACCATATATAATATATATATATATATACATATATATATACAAAATACAAATTCAAGTAAATCATTTATATATCTATTTTTGTAGACATACAACAATACATATATATGTAAGTATATACTAAAGTAATTAATTTGAATCGTCACATTTTATTTATATTTGATACATTTTTATTATATATATAGGTATATATGTGGCATTCCACGCCAAATCGGACAGTTCAATTTTTTTTCCCTTGATTTTGTCATATTTTCATGTACTCATCAAAAATCGGCTTCTGGTACATTTTGAGATGTTTTTGGTCACCCGTTCAAAAATATTTGTTTATGTTTTTTTGCTCATAACTTCTTTCATAATAGTCTAAATTCAATTTTTTTTTCATAACTGTTGTTTTTTATGTACTTTTCAAAAAAAAATACGAATAATTATTGCGGCTACTTATTTGTTACAATAATTAAAATTCATTAAAATTTTGATCTGATCCTTCAACACAAATTCTATACAATTTTATGTCTTTATTACAGGGTCCCATTACGAAGGAGTACATTTGACGAGGAAAGAATTATATCTCATTATAAAGGATAATTTGAACGATAATTTCGCTACGTTATTGAATTTCGTGGAAACTAAAATTTCCGAGAAAAGTGGACGTAAAGTTGTGGTGCCTGAGGACTCGAGAACCGCCTTTTCAATGCTGTTTAATAAAATAAGAACCAGGTGGCAAGAAGCTAATAGAACATCGGACATTTTCTTCAACAAAAACAGTAAATGGCTTAGCAGGCAGGTATATTTTGCCGTACCTACAGACACTGTTGAGAAAGACCCAGGTAGTAAAAGAGGCCGCCCGTCCCTTGAGTTTACATCGGCAAGTGAAAGGTCAAAACGAAAGAAGACCGAAGATATTCGTAAATCCTCAACCCCGGAAGAATTAGCATACGCTACTCAAATGAGCCTTCGCGCTTCGGGACAATTAGACGCTTCGAAAGTTGTTAAGGACGTAACAATGACGAGTCCTTTAAGAGCTTCTAAGTATCGAAAAGCTTATGCAGTAACGGGTGAAACCTCTTTATCGGAAGAGGCTGCACTTTCCGCTTTGATCGAATGTAAATTGTCAAAGGGAGCTTACCTAACGATGAGAAAAATATCGTTGGCACATAACTGTCGTCTATATCCGTCTTACGAAAAAGTGGTGGAAGCAAAAAAGCGTTGTTATCCTCGGTCTGACGCAATTACCATTACAGAGACGAGTGCAGAAGTCGAATTGCAGGCATTATTAGATCATACAGTTAAACGTATTTTACTCGTCCAAACAGAAGTCGTTGAAACCTTGACTAACGGTAATGCTCGTAATATGGATTTAATTTGCAAATGGGGTTGCGATGGAAGCTCTGGGCAAAGTGAATATAAGCAGACTTTTACTGATGATAGCAAATCAGATGCGCATGTGTTTTTTACTTCGGTTGTGCCATTACAACTCATCTGCATTGATCAACAAACAAAAGCAGAAATCATGGTTTGGAAGAACCCTAGGCCCTCGTCTCCACGATTTTGTAGGCCGCTTAGACTACAGTTTCTGCACGAAGATACAGAGTCCACACTAAATGAAGTTGGAATTGTCGAAGCACAAATAAAGTCGCTTAGTCCACTCCAAACTGTAGTAAGTGGAAAAGATATCTCCATAACGTACAAGTTGGCGTTCACCATGATAGATGGTAAAGTTTGCAATGCTGTGTCATCGACGAAATCTGCTCAACGGTGCTATTTGTGTGGAGCAACCAGCAAAGATTTTAATGCCATCGACGTTATGTTGCAAAAGGAGGTCGTTGAAACGAATTTGAAGTTCGGGTTGTCGACACTGCATGTGTGGATACGGTGCTTCGAGTATTGCATACATTTGTCGTACAAACTCGGCATTAAAAAATGGCAAGCACGAAGTTCCGAAGAAAAAAAAATTACCGAAGAAACCAAGAAGAGGATTCAACGCGAATTCAAGAGCGAATTGGGTCTAAGCATTGATCGTCCGAAGCCTGGATACGGCAACAGCAATGATGGCAACACAGCTCGGCGATTTTTTGAGAATTGGAAGGTTTCTGCTTTGATAACCGGGGTCAACGAAAAAGTAATTAACCGTTTCTACGTTATCCTACAAGTTATCTCGTGTGGCCACAAGATAAATTGTGAACTATTTGAGCAGTATACTATTGAAACGGCAAGAACTATCGTTGCATTATACCCTTGGTACCACATGCCCACTTCGGTACACAAGCTATTAATTCACGGTTCACTGATAATAGCTCATGCGCTTTTACCAATCGGCGAATTATCCGAAGACGCTCAGGAAGCTCGAAATAAAGATATTAAACGATACCGAGAAAACTTCTCGCGAAAAACTTCCAGGATAAAAACAATGCAAGATGTTTTGCACCGGCTGCTAATTTCTTCAGACCCGTACATATCTAGCATCCGGCAACTACCGAAGAAACCACTAAAAAGTTTGTCGCCGGAAGCTGTCGCGATGCTGCTCGCTCCAACTATCAATGCTGCAGCACATCAAGGTTTCGTCACAAATAACATCGAATCGGGTCTTGTGGACGATACAAGCTCGGTAGATGGTTCCGACATCGACGACGGCAACGGCGACTCCGAATCCGATGTTCCATTCGACTAAAAATTAAATTCGATTACACGATTTCGAGAATGATGTATTTTGAAAATAAAAATATTAATTCCGTAGAAGGCACGGCTCACGTTTATTTTATTATGATTATTATATTTTATATTATATCTCATCCATTTAACAGGATACGTTTTGTGTACCATAATTTGTCTGTCGGATTCGTGATCAGTGACCCTAAAAACCCGCGTATACCAATTTTTGTCAAGATCTGACACCTTTTTCCATCTATGTCCGCCATATTGGATCGGCCATTTTGTTCAAAATTGTTTGGCTTTCTGATTCGTAATCAGTCACTTTCACAACCCGCGTATATCAATTTTCTTCAAGATCTGACACCTTTTTACCATTTATGTCCGCCATATTGGATCGGCCATTTTGTTCGAAATTGTTTGGCTTTCTGATTCGCAATCAGTCACTTTCACAACCCGCGTATATCAATTTTGTTCAATTCAATTATAATAATTAAAATTCAAATAACTAATGCAAGTTATATATCATTGTATACGAAAACGTCATACTAAATAAGTAAATTATTTCATCCTTTTTTGAGTGGTACGGCAGGAGGGAGTTTTTTTGAAAATTTTCAATTTTTTTTAACATACTTGTCCGCCATATTGGATCAGCCATTTTGTTTACAATAATTTGGCTTTCGGATTCGTAATGAGCGACCCTCAAAACCCACATATAGCAGTTTTTGTCAAGATCGGACACCTTTTTAACATTCATGTCCGCCATATTGAATCGGCCATTTTGTTTACAATAATTTGGCTTTCGGATTCGTAATAAGCGACCCTAAAAACCCGCATATACCAATTTTTGTCAAGATCGGACACCTTTTTAACATCCATGTCCGCCATATTGGATCGGCCATTTTGTTTGCAATAATTTAGCTTCCAGATTCGTAATCAGCGACCTTAAAAACCCCTGCATACCAATTTTCATTCCGATCGGAGGTTATTTGTATTTACTGCCACGATTTCGGGCTCTGCGTCTACTGTGCGTCACCGAGTTCGTGCATGCTCATCAAAGTTCTGTGCATCTTAATTAAAGTTCTCATCGTTCAACTCGGCCGACCTACAGTCCCTACAACTCAGCCATCATATCAGCAGTGATATATCGACGTTGGCACACCAGTACATCAACATTTGGCTCATCTTGTCATGCACCCGGCGTCAGCTTCACCGCAAGGCTTGGTCGTGACAGATCTTCTCATCACTTGCACACGATTAATACAATCGTCTGCGGTAATTAGCTCACCACATTTCATTCTTATGTTTTTCTATCTTATTCTGTGCTCATTTTAATCTATTATTTTCTATATTTTACTTGTTTATTTGTATATTTGTGTCTGCTGCACTTGACAGGTGGAGCAATAAATGCTATTATAATCGACATCAGTGCACTGCGTTTTAATTCAAGCTTCTATATTACAGTCCACTTTCTCTCCATCATACTTAATTCTCGAACAAACAGTCTCAACGGAAAAATTAGAGAAAGGCTAACTAACTATGTAGAGCTCACATAACCTTGACCGGAAGCAAAAATGCACAAGAATTTAACGAAGCCGGGTTAAGAAATCCCGGCGATTATCATAACAAGTTTTTCTATAACCAGCTCGACGCTTTGTTTCGGCTCTCGCTCATTGTCGAGCCGGTTTGCTATGTCAATGTAACTATCAATATATGTCGATCTGCCGACGAACATGCTGTGAGAATGTACAGCTCTTTCTACCTTGGATAAAAATAACAAGTTTTTCTGTCCCAAGCTCGATACAAAGTTTTAGTTTCTATGTGAGATGAGCTTGAGACGTGGTAATTGCAAAATATCGATATCTGTCAATACAAAAGATTATAATATATGTAAAGAATTATAATTGTAAACTATCGATATCTGACAATACAAAAGATTATAATATATGTAAAGAATAGTAGTTCCAAACTATCGAAATCTGTCAATCTTTGCGATTCTATTTAAGACTAACCAATGTGATATTATTTCGATATTCGAACATTCAGATGGATGTATAACCTTGAATCTCTTCGCTGTATATCCGACATTGCAGAGAATAGTGTCTCTGAGATTTCTGCACGATGAATATATGTGATTCGATTAATTGAATTTAATAAAAGGAGAAAGCGAACTCCTAAAGTTTGACGATGGATTGTACCCACTTACGTCAAAGATTGTGTGAGTAATGGAACAGTGATTCCAAATCATTCTACGTATGGAACAGTAGCAATGTGTCGAGAGTTTGAGCTCTTACAATATTGAATTTGCATAAATTGATGAGCTATCAATCGGTCAATACTGTACTGTCGAGCTTTTACCACTATATAATGAAACTAGCGAGACGAATGATTATTATAAATGTCAAGAACTAAATTTGACGACGACCTATCGTCTTCTCTAAGCGGAATTGTTCTATTACATTACATGATTTAAAAGGGGTTCATAACTTTATCTAAAGATATATATATATATTGTGTGTGGCTAATCGGCTACTATCGGACCTCACTGCTATGAGGCAAGTTTGATATTCTGGCGGGATCTAGTATGTGATATGTATAGTTAAGGCAATTTTTCTTGTACATAGGCCTTTGTTTCACAGTGGAGGCGAAATAGCAAAACGATATGGAATTGAATTGTGTTCAGTTTTCGCACCTACCAAGCACACACTCAACTCATGCACACGCTACACTCACAATCATCTGACGCCTCGCGTCATATGGTATAGCTCGCAGGTATGCTAGATCGATTTATCGACCGCGCACTCAAGCACATTGTCCATCAGCTCACATCCTCGATCGAAGCTCACTCAAGTGGCCAACGCTGCTAGCGTGGCCCCAACGGCAAGACCACTCACAAGGCTCGCTTTCCATCGCTGGTGGCGAATCACAACTCAACCAAGCTGTGACGCACGTCCGCCCTCTTGATAATCTGCCTCGTGGTCGACAGATGTGGCCATTGTTCTCACTAGAGTCGCTCGCGCTACACGTTCCCGCATAAACTCACAGAGATATTCAGTCGTTCCACTCACTTTAGTGTGCATTCAGTATTATAGTGTATTACATTCTTGATCAAATCACCCGTGTGTCAAATCAGTGTCAGTACAAATCACAGCAAACCAACAGGACTAGTGCAGCACTCACATAAACGTCAACGGCGTGGTTCGTTCGTAGGCAGCAGAGACGCCATTCTGCCTCGCACCGTTCATTGGCGTCAGAACACTCACGAGCCTGCCGTGTGGCTTTACTAGAGCTCTACAATCAGACCTTATCACCAGGATCAACCACATGGAATTAACAAGTCAACTCAGAGGCCTGAGAACCTACTCACCGCCAGTACATCAACACACAGGCCAGAACAAATCAAATTACATTTCTTGTGTATCCACCAGGTATTTTATGCAATCAGTGTTAATTAATTAAATAAACATTGAATCTATTATTGTTACATACTGAGTGCATTTAATTATTTATACTTGTCACCAGGATCCTTAACCTTACTATTCGCATCTGTCACTTGACATGCTACGTGCGAATGCATCGACCTGCTATCGGTCGACAGATTAAACATACTCAAACGACACACGTTCACTGCACAGAGCACTACATTCATTGCCATTTATTATGTGTTACTCAGGCTGGCTAGGCGCTCACTCTGCGCACTTATCAATTTCTCTTATAGTGCTCTGTCGCATCAGATAGTTTTTAGTTGTTAGAGTTCTGAATAATTTTATGCGAACCATTATAAATACATCAAACTCACTCACACTCATTATCATACAAATTGTGATTTGGTAGTTTAGACCTAAAATGTTCCGATGAAGATCTCTCACGAGAGAAGACAACCAATAGTCAGGTGTATTTCGTGGACCCAAAACTATAAAGAATAATTCTCCATTCAAATACTGTCTCTGTTTTATTTATAACAGGAAAAATAATCATAACATATCTCACTTGTTGCCCTGCCATTTCAACTAAATAAACGCGGAAACAAACAGGAACGATACAGTACTAACGAAGCCCGAGACGGGTAAGCCAAGCGGAAAATTACATCCCATTCCGCCGGGTGAACGGCCATTTTCGATAATCCATTTGGACCACGTGGGACCATTCGTCACATCGACTCGAGGTCGAAAACACATTCTGGTGGCGGTCGACAACCTCACCAAGTACGTATACTTGTATGCAGTCAAAGACACGGGCACGGCACCGATCGTAACGGCGTCGCGCAAAAACGTCGGGAACGACGGACCGCCAAGAAGAATAATCACGGACAGAGGGACCGGCTTTACGAGCCATAAATTCGGACACTGGTGCCGACTACACGGGATTCACCATACCCTAAACTCGCCCAGACAACTTGGGCGAATGGACAGGTGGAACGCGTAAATGGACTCCATGCTAAAAAGGTCGCTGGGTGAGGAAAACGGCCAGCGTTGGGACAAGCACCTTGACGAAATACAACGATACCTCAACGAGGCAATTAACACTACGACGAAAGAATCTGCTTTCAAGGCACTATATGGTTACGAACCCGATCGCACCCCCGGAGTGGAGCGCATCCTCACGGAGGGCAACCAAGACTACGAGAACCCCTCGATTGTGCAAGACCGGATCAAGAATAGGATATCCGAACGGCAAAAGACATGGTGCGACTACCATAACAAGCACAGCATACAAGGGCAACGATACCAACCGGGAGACATAGTTTTCATGGCAACGGTTCCGCCGGCGACTGGTGATAGCACCAAACTCGAGGTGAAATGGAGAGGACCTATGGTAGTCATCAGACAAAGCGGCGCAGACACCTATCTGGTAGCCGAGTTACGCCACCAAGCCGGAAGGAAATATTCAACGACAGCACATACATCTCAACTGAAATTGTGGAAGCTGCACAATTATCTCGAACACGACGAACCTGGAAATGAAGAAAACTATCTCGAACACGACAAACCTGGAAATGAAGAAAACTATCTCGAACACGACAAACCTGGAAATGAAGAACACTATCTCGAAAACGACAACCCTGGAAATGAAGATAATTATCAAGAGAGCGACGATCCTGGAAATCAAGATTATCACGAACCCCACGATCCTGGAAATGAAGGATCTCTCGGACACAACGACCTCGAACTCGTCACACACGAACCAGACAAAAGGAAACGCAGGAACACGAAAATTAAACCCCAAGACGACATAACCGGCGGTATCAACTCTGAAGTCGAAGTCAACGATACGGGTCAACGACAAAAAACAACGAGGTTGCGTCGACCACCGGCGCATTTAAGGGACCATTACATGATGGTCCTCGAGGACGAGGATAGGCCCAGGATGGCCGATGTCGTGGACCACGGTACTACGGCACGTAGTCCACTGGCTACAAAAAAAAACGAAGACTCACGACGAGACACGAGTGCCGAGCGCATGCGCCAACCCGCGCTGGTCGAGGCCTACAAGGCCAACGAGTGACAAAGGATCGGCAGTGAGGTAGCAGCCGCGCGTCGAGACGGTCACACGACGGTCGTGGAGACGCTAGAGTAAGCGTTACGGCCTTTGTTCATGTCGACGCCACGCGAGGCTACACCAAAGACGGCGAATTTACTAAAGTGTTTATTGATTGTATTAAGCTATTAATGGTATTTTCACTACAGTGTTAATGTGAATAAAGAGAATCATAATTCGTTACATCTAGAAACCTCTCTCACTTTCATTGCGTTTGCGGATCCAGAGGCACGTAGCCTGACGTCTACCAGTTTTACTCTCGAGCTGTAACCTGACAACCGTGAACGATATCTTTCGAAGTACACTAGTGTCGTAAACTTAATATTTTGCCGGATTCCCGTGGTACGATGTGTCGTGAACGTCGATATTCAGGCACGTACGCCGAATACGACGGAAACGAGCGAGAAAGCACGACAAGGCGCGAACGAACAACGCATGCGCGAGCCCGCGCTCACCACTGCCAACGGGACGAACCTCGAATACCGGGACAGCAGTCGGGTAGCAACGCCTCACGATAGCAGTCGTGTTCGCCCCGTGAGTCAACGTGCCGAGTAAACTTGTTAACATTGTAGCGTGGTGTACACGATTGTAAAAGTTATTGCGCTGTGTGCGCCTTTGATGTAGTTATCGCGTTGAGTACGCCTTTGATAAAGTTATAGCGTTGTATACGCCTTGAAATAAGTCTTGCTAATAAATATTACGTTGCGCTGTGTGCGCGTCAATTAAAATCTACGTCCGCTACTATCTCCCTCTCTCTATTGCGTTCGAGATCCAGGCTGCCCTGAAGGTGCAGTATCCTGACGCATCTAACATCGAACACATTCCTACCGCACTAAGCTCGTGCATAGTAAGGCACGCCGTAACCGAGAATAAAAACCATATTCACGACAGATGCGTTACTGACCTCGACGAATAAGTACTTCGTTGGTTCGAGCGGACGCCTCGCGGCGTAGGCCGGGAGTCCAAGTCACGCGAACGTGTGTGAGAGAGAGAATATATATACAGGGAACGTTATTTATTTAATACACAGGTTATGAATGTTAAATGCACAGGTAAGTAATTAATAGAATATCATACAATGCGAACAGCAACTCTGTAATCAGCGCGTTATTCAACCTAAGGCGTAACTTATTAGTTTACACGTTATACACGCAACAAAGAATCGTTAATCTAAGCGTAAGTCAACGTGACCGGAGAATCGTTAATAACCACGTTATTCAACGTAACCGTAATACTTTATCAAACACGTTATTCAACGTAACCGTAATACTTTATCAAACATGTTATTCAACGTCAAACGTAATACTTTATCAAACACGTTATTCAACGTAACCGTAATACTTTATCAAACACGTTATTCAACGTAAACGTAATCTTTATTCAGCGCGTTATCCAATGCAAACGTACTCTTTATTCAACGCGTTATACAACGCAAACGTCATATATTCTTCAACGCGTTATACAACGCAAACGTAATATATTCTTCAACGCGTTATACAACGCAAACGTAATATATTCTTCAACGCGTTATACAACGCAATAGTATTATGTGTACAAATAAGTTTCCGCCGTTTGACAAAAGATGGCGCCACCAGTAAGTTATTGTTAAAATTGTCAGATGTAAACGGCATTATCGTAAGGTTGGACATCAGGCAACAACATAATCTTAAAATATTAGTGATTTTTTATCAGTATAATATATTTTTTTGTGTGCGAAAATGTCGATTTTTGAGCCGAATAAGCGTCATTTGCGGGAACTTTTGATTTACTTCTTCAATTTGAAGAAATCTGCAGCTGAGGCGTATCGATTGCTTGTAGAAGCATATGGTGAGGCTGCCTTAAGTGAGAGAAGTTGTCGTGAATGGTTTCAAAAGTTTAAGAACGGTGAATTTGACATCGAAGACAAAGAACGTAGCGGAAAGCCGAAAGTGTACGAAGACGCGAATTTGGAAGCATTATTGGATCACGATTCGTGCCAAACGCAAGAAGAACTTGCACTTACATTAGGAGTGACTCAACAAGCAATTTCACATCGGTTGAAATCATTGGGAATGATTCAAAAACAAGAAAATTGGGTTCCATATGAACTGACGCCGAGAAACGTTGAACGCCGATTTTTTACATGTGAAATGCTATTTGCCAGGCACAAACGAAAGGATTTTCTGCACCGTATAGTCACTGGTGATGAAAAATGGATCCACTATGTTATAAACGCCGTTTCCCGAGTTCGATCGGCTTCGACGCAAGCAAAACGACGAACAAGAGACTCACGCGGAGGGACAAAGGCGCGACGGCCCAGACCCGAAACAACGTATAACGAGACGAAAGACGCGATTGTGGACCTGTGTGGCCATACGAACTATATTACCAAGAGTATCGAGTGTTTTCTTTACAACTGTTCATCATTTATCATTTTCTAAACTATTATACTGTTATTCGCTTACCCTTCTATTTTTATAATAACCTGTTAAAATAAACGCATTCATTAACCCTTGTAACTACGACGAGTTATCTCGGAACGCTGACTGTTATTTACTCTCGACTAATATTCCCCGAGCATCGGCAACACGCGGACTAACAACGATAAATAGTCGTTCGTGACCGGCAGACGCCTGACAGCGAGAACGTGAAACCACGAAAGGTGTTCGGATCAGAAGACGAATCTATTTCGACCGATCATTAATAATATCACGAGATAAATTACCGTGCTCTTAACAATCAGAAGTGGGATACTTGGGGATCCGTGAGAAATAAATAACGTGTTAACAAACGTGGTCTTTCGCGTAAAGTAAAAAAGCATCGACGCAGACGGGCACGTGCAACGTACGACGCGAATAAAGACATAAGTTGTGAAAAACGTAAACGAACAAAGTGCAAATTAACGAGAACAAACAACGGTATAAAGTTTTGCAACCGGACAAAAGTGATACATTGTACGAGCGTTGAAAAGACGGTTAGCGCCCGAACAAAGACAGAGGTGACAGATATAAACAAGAGTGACCTAAACACGTGCCGAAACGCGCGCGAAGGCACGCGTGGTTATCTCTACGAGTGCGAGTGAGAGGACGAGCGACGTTCTCAACCAATGGCGAACGCCGACGCATTCAACAAGTTCCAGCAGGAACACCAAGACGTGTACAAGACACCACCGACGGGTAGCACACACGAGGACAGCAGCATGGAAGTCGATGGAGACGAGACGCTCCGAGCTAGCCCGACTGCCGACGAGTCACCAACAAGGGACCACGGGCGAGGAAGGGGAGCGTGACAGCGAAGCCACTCAGCACGAGACCCCGTAAGTAGAACCGAAGGTAAAATCGATAAAGTGACAGGTGGTGGTGGGGCCGCTAGCATCGTGGCGACGGCTCACGCAGAGAGGGGTGCCAGGCGCAAACAATTCCCGCTAGACACCACTAAGGCAGGCGGGCCGTGGGAGGTCCCGTCTGTCACCACCCAATCACACATTGATAATCAGTGCCTTGTGCTTGAAGACGAGAGTCGCGGTGCGCGCGATGGTAGGGGGAAAGCGAACGCGTTGCCGAGTGCCTCAGTGCGCGACCATCGAGGGGAGAGCAGGCATAACCCCACCGGGACAGTTCAAAACGCGCCAAGTGACAGAGAGCGTTGTACGCGCGGGAACAACGAGAACGATCGAGGCAAGAAAAACAATCGTGAGAGTGTTACGCGACTAAGTGACAGCGAAGCCCAGCACGAAAAGAGAACGGGCGACGCGTCACGCGACGAAAGAGAGTTATTAAAGACGTTGGAAAAATTAGGTTTTCGTCGAAACACCGAACGGGCCGATGACATCAAGCGGCGCAACGATCGGCGCATACGCGACGCGAGCCATAGTGACACGAGCGATCACGACGGACGCGAGCATCGACGATCGCGACACGCGAAAAATCGGGCAATCAGTGAGCGCGATGACATCAAGCGGCGCAACGATCGGCGCATACGCGACGCGAGCGATAGTGACACGAGCGATCACGACGGACGCGAGCATCGACGATCGCGACACGCGAAAAATCGGGCAATCAGTGAGCGCGATGACATCAAGCGGCGTGGCGATCGAGGAAAACGAAACGCGAAAAATTCGCACGCGAAAAGTTACGAAAGTCGCGAGAAACGTAAACCGCGTAACAGAGACACGAGCGAAAGTGGTAGCGAATCAAGCGAGTACAGCGACGCGAGCCGCGAGTCAAACTGTGTGCGACAACGACGCCACCGCCACACGAGCGAAGAAAGCAACGAATCAACAAGGGGCCATACCTATCATATGGTGCCAGAGCTGGCCAAAAACTTAGAGACATTCACAGGCGAGCAGGGAACGATCCCACCCAGAGAATGGATCCGAAATCTCGAGCGGATGACCAAGATTCAGCGATGGCCGCCAAATTATCTGATGGAGGTTGCAAGGATGCAGCTATCTGGCGCAGCCAAAGAATGGCTACACTACGGCGCAAAGAAAGTCCACGCATGGAACGATTTTAAGGACAAATTTATAGAAAATTTTTCTACATCCGAAACGTATGGGGAAAAGTGGAAAAAGATGACGAACCGCGTACAGTCCGCCACTGAGTCAGTACAACACTATTTTCACGCGAAAGTGAGATTGTGCGACGGCCTGAAATTGAACGTACAGGAAACAAAAAAGGAAGTGATAGCTGGACTCAGATACCATGAGGACGGCATGGGCGTTGCTGCCGCATATCACCGAACGACTGGTGACGTGTGCCGGGCGTTAATGGAGAACGCAAGTTCTCGCGAAACACGCACGACATGTGGCGCGGGAGGACAGAGAACAGCCTCCAGGACGATTACAACGACCAACAACAAGCGTGACAAAAGAAATCACCAACGAAAAGAAAAAGGAACACATGGAAAAGCGACCGGATCGTAAGGAACTGCCAAACCAGAATGCCGAGGGACAATTCAAGTGTTTTAATTGCAATCGATACGGGCACCTATCGAGAGACTGTCCCGAACCGAAGAAGCAAATTCGATGTCGGCGGTGCGATCAAACCAGGCACTTAGAGAGGGATTGTAGAACAATCACGCCAAAGGAACCCATTATCATCAACACAGTGTGCGAAGAGGCCAGCGACGGAAATAACATGCACGTCAAAGCCGTAACGGTGAACGGTCGGAAAATAACAGCGTTAATCGACACTGGAAGTGCGGTGTGCACAATCAAGTCGTCAAGCGTCATCGACGTAAGACTACCATACACACTGGCTCTCACGAGGCTGCAAGGGTGGGGATCCGCCGCTACCGTGCAGATCTCTAACGGAGTGGTGATTGCTGACGTGGCGGTTGACGGGGTGCTAGTCCCGAAATTGCCACTGTGTATCGTACACGACGACGCACAACTGCACAACGTAATAGTCGGACGCACCTACACGGAAAAGCCCTGGGTCGGTTGCACAAAGAGAGATAAGACCCTGACGTTCCACGCCAACGACGAACACAAAGAAGCGTCTGTTGAAAATGATACGAACAAAGAAAACGAAACAGAAAGAAGAACAATGAACGAAGAAAACGAGGATGATGCAAAAACGATAAATGAAGAAGATGACGAACATGAAGAAGCGTCTGTTGAAAATGATATGAACGAAGAAAACGAAATAGAACGAAAAACGCAAAACGAAGAAAACGAAGTAGAACGAAGAACGAAGAACGAAGAAAACGAAACGAAACGAAAAACGCAAAACGAAGAAAACGAAATAAAACGAGAAAACGAAGACACAACGGAGGAAAACGAAGCAGCAACTCTGCAAAACGAAGTTAACAACGAAACAGCCAACCTGAAAAACAAAGAAATCAATGAAGCAGCGAACTGGAAAGACGAGGAAAACAACGTTACCGTAAACAAAAACAAAGAAGAAAACGAAGACGCAACGAAGGAATACGAAGAAAACGATACGGAACGAAAAACGAAGAACGAAGGGAAACTGAACGACAACGTGAACACAAGAAGAAAACCAAACAACGGCATTAGAAATAAAGAAGAAGAAACAACGAGAAACAACGATAATAGTGAAGAACGGAAGAAGAACGACAACAACACGAATCATAAAACCGTTAATGATCAAGAAGACGACTACACAAAATTAAGGAGGCAACAACAACAACAACTAACAGATTCACGAAAGCCACGATTCAACGTACGGACGTTTGATCCGGGAAAGACGACGGGAGAACCATCGACACATGGCCAACCGGCCGTGAGTCTAGACGACCCAAATCAAGAGGATAGCCGAACGGAGAGACGGCACGCCGAGGGACAAGGTGAACCCGCTACGAGTGCGAAAACTTCCGGTAAAACTCCGGGACTATACGACGAGTTTCCTCGAGGACGAGGAAAAATAGGATGGCCGAGCTGTTATAAACGCCGTTTCCCGAGTTCGATCGGCTTCGACCGAGCGCGCTTCGGAAGGCGACGCGAGCAACGCCGAAAGACGCAAGGCGCAGGCGCGAGCCCGCGCACCCGCAGGCAGTGGCCTGGCAACGCTAGTTCGAGTTCGAGCGTGGCTAACGACGCAAGCAAAACGACGAACAAGAGACTCACGCGGAGGGGCAAAGGCGCGACGGCCCAGACCCGAAACAACGTATAACGAGACGAAAGACGCGATTGTGGACCTGTGTGGCCATACGAACTATATTACCAAGAGTATCGAGTGTTTTCTTTACAACTGTTCATCATTTATTATTTTCTAAACTATTATACTGTTATTCGCTTACCCTTCTATTTTTATAATAACCTGTTAAAATAAACGCATTCATTAACCCTTGTAACTACGACGAGTTATCTCGGAACGCTGACTGTTATTTACTCTCGACTAATATTCCCCGAGCATCGGCAACACACGGACTAACAACGGTAAGTGGCCGTGCGTGACCGGCAGACGCCTGACAGCGAGAACGTAAAACCACAAAAGGTGTTCGGAATAGAAGACGAATCTATCTCGACCGATCATTAATAATATCACGAGATAAATTACCGTGCTCTTAACAACTATGATAATCCAAAAAGGAATAAATCATGGGGGCCACCTGGCCATGCTTCAACATCTACAGCTAAGCCAAATATTCATGGAAAAAAAGTCTTGTTGTGTATTCGGTGGGATCAGCTTGGTGTCGTGTATTATGAGTTGCTCAAACCGAACGAAACCATTACTGGAGCTGTCTACCGAACACAATTAATGAGATTGAGTCGAGCATTCAAGGAAAAGCGAGCCCACTACCACTCCAGACACGACAAAGTTATTCTCCTGCATGATAATGCTCGTCCACATGTTGCTGCGCCGGTCAAAACCTATTTGGAAACACTGAATTGGGAAGTTTTACCCCACCCGCCGTATTCACCAGACATTGCTCCTTTTGATTTCCACTTGTTTCGGTCGATGGCGCATGATCTATGTGAGCAACAATTCACATCATATGAAGATACCAAAAATTGGGTCGATTCGTGGATAGCCTCAAAAGATGAAGTATTCTTCCGACGCGATATACGTATGCTACCAGAAAGATGGGAAAACGTACTGGCAAGCGATGGACAATACTTCGGATAAAACATTAGGTACCGTCCTTTCACAATAAATTCCCAATTTTTTATTAAAAACGGCGGAAACTTATTTTCACACCTAATAATATATTCTTCAACGCGTTATACAACGCAAACGTACTATATTCTTCGACGCGTATCGACCGGCATCCGCTAACTCGAGCTCGCTGCGTGGTTAGAACAATTCAACTCTTTGTCTTCGGATACTACAATCGAGCACCCCGAGAGTCAAGCCTGCGCTTGACCCTCTCGTTGCTAGCTAACTCTTCGCGCGTCTTGGCTGCTTCACCGGGCTCGCGTTGCGCGGGTTGCCGCATGCGCTCGTCGCTCGCGTCTCCTCGTTGCTCGTCGTGGTCGCTCGCCACGCGCTGATCACGTGCCTGGGTGCCGTAGTTCACGACGCTCGAGAAGCGAATATAGAGTTGTAAATTGTATGAAGTAGAATCGGCAGTATCTCTGATGGTAGATCGATGCAGATTCACGACACGCAAGAAAGTACAACGCGATACGGGCTACTACGCCACAAGGGTACACCCCTTATTATTAGTTATCTTATATTAATACTTAATCTTATCCATTTCATTAGTTATATTACATTCAATACTGTTTAATAAACGATCCTTCGATTGTACGCATTTTATACCACGTTACGTTGTCACACTCTCGCCACGAATTCCACAAGTATCGCCACGTGGGCCGACGAACCCGTTGACCGACGACCACTTGATCGCTTAATACTAAACGATCCCGTTTGAACTCGAACCAGCACGAAGTAAGCCTGCGCTTGACCCTCTCGTTGCAAGCTAACTCTTCGCGCGTCTTGGCTGCTTCACCGGGCTCGCGTTGCGCGGGTTGCCGCATGCGCTCGTCGCTCGCGTCTCCTCGTTGCTCGTCGTGGTCGCTCGCCACGCGCTGATCACGTGCCTGGGTGCCGTGGTTCACGACGCTCGAGAAGCGAATATAGAGTTGTAAATTGTATGAAGTAGAATCGGCAGTATCTCTGATGGTAGATCGATGCAGATTCACGACACGCAAGAAAGTACAACGCGATACGGGCTACTACGCCACAAGGGTACACCCCTTATTATTAGTTATCTTATATTAATACTTAATCTTATCCATTTCATTAGTTATATTACATTCAATACTGTTTAATAAACGATCCTTCGATTGTACGCATTTTATACCACGTTACGTTGTCACACTCTCGCCACGAATTCCACAAGTATCGCCACGTGGGCCGACGAACCCGTTGACCGACGACCACTTGATCGCTTAATACTAAACGATCCCGTTTGAACTCGAACCAGCACGAAGTATTTCCTTCGACGATACAAATGAGAAACCCAGACACGACGTGTACCCGATCGAGGACGATCTCTAACAAAACATCTCTAACAATATTAACCCTGAAATTGGCTTTATCGTCTTTCGAGACCTAAATAAAGACCTTTTGGTCAGATGTTCACAAAAGCTGGCCTAATTGAACATACATTTTCAGATGATTAAAAAAATAGAGATGTGGAATCAGTGAGTTTTGCCTCATATTATGAGGACGAATGTATTTGCCTTCTTCAAAATGAATGCTTTGTATGACATTTTCATAACCAAAGTGTTGGCAATAGATGAAGCTTTAAAATACTGCAAGAATGCTTTGCAGTCAAACTATTTTGCAACAGCTTAGATTCACTAGTGTACTGAGTGCCCTCAAATCCTGAGAAAGCTTAAATATGGGTAACATAATTGTTTACGTATGGTGTTCATCGGGTCACAACAGGTAATGAAACTAGATAAAATGAACCTTTTGAAGGAAAACAAATAATTAGCATTTTTGCTGATGATAGATTAAGACGCTATTAATTTTCGTTTTCCCTTAAATGTTTAAAACAAAAAAAAACATTTTTTGTTAACAACTGATACGTCGTCTTAAGTCACACAAGAAATATAAAACAGGATTTACAAAAAATAGAATTCATTATTCATGTACAATGGAAATTAAATCTTTTTGTTTATTTAATGTGATGCAATACAAATGTCTGTTGAGCTCTCTCGCCGCACTGCGATTGCCGATGGCACTATTTCACTCATACTCATGATGGCCCCGTTGATATAGCACATCAGCTTAAATACGACCCTTGTATGAGGCAGTTGAAATACTATATTCTACAGTGAGTCTATGTTGCATTATTTTATCCTAACGACCAGATTCACTCGAGGATAAGATTCTTCAGGGGAGAGACTTGTTTTTTTCAATCACAATACTTGGTGTCACCGAAGCATGCTAGATGAACGCTATTCTTTATCACGGATCGCATACGATCATCGCGCATTATAGCTGCACCAACGGTAGGCGTTAGATTGTAAAGCAAGTAGATGCAGCTCTCGAGGGATTGCGTTATTTCTTTGTCGAATACGGGCGTCTCCGTCAGATCGAAGTGGAGTTTCAAAAACGCCGTATATAGAGTTGTACAGTGCGCCGGAATTCGAAGTTGAAACATTGAGAGAACAGTTTCCGAGGCCTGCGCGGATTCCATAATTTGTGATTTAAACTTGACAAAATTATAGTTCAGACAGATGTTATGAATTATATTTACGTGCAGCGTTGCTTTCAGTGTTCTAAGATCTGTATGATTTCCGCAGTACTCAGCAAGTACGCGAATCGATCGTTCGCACCATTTAGCACAGCCGACATTCGTGAATAGTTGAGGCAAGCTCATCATGTAAGCACGACGAAGTTCCAAATTTACCTCGCATTCCATATTGTCCAATAACGTCTCTATTACATCATCTCTCTTCGTCCACTGTGGAAAAAAAAGACATTGTCTACTAGAATGAAATCAAGTTACGTTGCAAAGTAAGATAATGGTTTGTATTACAAGCTCAAAATGATTTTAACACAATTAAAAAGCAGAATGATTATTAATTTTCAATAATTAAATAAATCAAATGGGGCAATGGAATGAAATGATTTTATTTAATTACATTTAATTCATTATATTAAGGAATTGGAATTAAACTTAAGGTGCTACTAATTTCGAATTCTAATGTGCCAAGAAGCATCATACCAGATATCTCACCTCAAAACTGTTTGCAGAATTGCTGCAAAATTCCATTGTCGAGAGTATACTTGCAAAACATGTATACAACGGGATTATGTACCGCACCTCTCGTTCATGAGTCAAACGTTCAAGGGCGTCGCATATTACATCCGCATATCCGTTTTCCATCAACTCGGTTTTCTACAGGAGAAAGTAAACCAATTTGACCTAATAAAATCAATAAAAATAATACAATTCTGTTTTCTGGCATTAATCCCTTATCAACATCCTTTACAAATCTCTGTCAAAACGCTTAGTAGGGAGACCTGTAAACTCCCATGGAAGTTTGAAATGAAATCTCATGGGCTACTAGCTGGGTGCCAACTTCTCATCAGAGATTATTTATAGAATCTTCAGTTGACTTTCAAGAAATTATTTAAGACAGGTTTCCTTTTTATGTCCGTAGAATTCACACATACTTTGTTGTGTATTTTGTATAAGTATTTTCGTATTTTGTTTTTAACTCGTTGAATGGATAAATTTCTGCCTAACTTTAGACATGGAGTTAAGTTTTTTTTGAGATATAATTTTTAAGTTGTCGCGAAAGACGCATCTAATAGTTTTATGCAATTATTTGGATATCGCAGGGATTTAAAATTTTTAAGTGCTCTTGGCCTATAGAACTCTGTTTGTAATTTTGTAGAAGGAAAAAGGGTTTTATCTGCAATATGTAATCTCATCTTTTAACAGATACAAATCATTTTTGATTACTTTCCAAAATCCGAGTTTTATTTTATTAGTTTCTAATTCTAAAAGATCATTGATTTCGTACACTTTCACAAATGTATCGAAACGAAAATTATTAAAAGCAAGTAACTTATGGCTGATAAATTTTAAGAGGGTAAATATATAAAAGGTAACACAAAGATTATAAGATTTAAAAAAAAACACAAATTGATTCTCGACATTTTTTTCCACATTAATAGTTAATTTTAAGTCTATTTTTTTTATTTAGAATAAATACAAAAATTCTGAACATAGATGGAAAAATTTATATAAAAGTAGATCAAGTGTATCGAATTTGAAAATTTTTACAGCAAATCCCAATGACACTAAAAATGTGATTTTTATGTATGGCAGATAAATATGTATGCTGTCTCTAGTAATGTTAAATTACAAAAAGTAAATGCAATCTGAAGAACCTTGAGAAAATAAATCTAATCAAAGATATCTACCATATAGCAGTGTTGAAGAATGTGATAAATACATTCCAGTCCTATAAGTCTGTTCTCAGGCACAAAGTCATCAAAGATTATTAGAGCAGTGGGAAGTACATGGCTAATGTGCCTTGTCAAATCAGATTCTTGGACCTGACGCAATAGCCACCGGTAGCAGGAGACCGCACCAGGATGAGTCTTCCAAGTTTCTTTCAGCAGCTTGGGCCTCAACATCAGCAGAGCTGCGCCAAACTTGTTATCAGGTCCCATTAGCATGCTTGACATATTATCGCATTCAAACAAGCTGCACAGAATTTGCAGTATATCTTTGGCGATAATCACAGATTCGGCGTTGTTCCACAAACTCTTCTCGCTCTGCTCTCCGACCAGCATCAGAGTGCAAATTCCAAACTCTTTAACTACTTGGCTTTCTCGGTTTATTTGCATGCCTGTCCTTATGGAATTTCTTTCCAGAAGCCGCAGAAGAGTTTGAACATTTAGCAAATCTCTATTAACCGTGATTCTGTATTCCCTGAAATCTTTTTCCTCGCAGGGTCTCTGAGATCCTATTGATCTTTGAGGGACACAAGCCTTCTGCACTGATTCTATACATTTTAGCCACAGTGCATCGTCCATTATGCTGTCAGAAATTTCCAGCTCATCCAGCTCTCCGGCAAGATTATCCATTTTTCTCGACTCTTTTATTCTGTCGATAATATATTTACGATTTAAAGAGAATTCCAGAGAATCTCACGATGGAAGGAGACTCTACTACCCATTCTTAAGGACACACGCAGATAGATAATTCTCCGCCGACAGTTGATTTATCGTGACGATTTCTCGATCTATGTTTGCGAATTTATAATATCAACGTGACACTTGCCGCCTGCAGCTATCGAGCTATTGAATCGAGAGTATTTTCGAGGTGAGAGCAAGATTTGGATCGGAGTTATTGACCTAGACTTCCTGTAGCGAAGATGAAAAGCCGAGAATGATTGAGCGAGGTCGCATTAACCTGCGATTAAACAAACGGTGCCATTTTCGAGCAATCTTCTTGTTCTTATTCCCCGATATTGGTATGTCGGATTAATCGCCGTAGTTTATTGTACTTTGCCGAGACACAAAATAAGAGTATAAGACAAGAGGCAATTAAACCGGGTGTCCTATATCCAACCTAATTCTCGTTGCGTTGAAGAACGCGGTTGTACCAATCGAGTTTTGCGAAAACCGCGTTCGACTCCTCTCAACTGCCGCGAATATAAGCGTATATTCGATTTTTTTTTCTTTCTTTTTAGAAAAACTACTGCCAATGCATAGACTATCCAAATTTTAATTTGATATTCAAAAGAGAAAGGAAAAATATATTCATATTTCAAAGAGAATTTGACATTAAATAATTTCATCATTTCATTTCTTGCTTACTTATTTTATTATTAATTTGTTTATAAAAAAGTACGATAAAGGTGTGACTAGTTGCAACGGTCACATATGTAAGCATATACTCGATTTTTTCTACATTATTAATTTGTCTTTTAAAAAAGTACATCAGAAATTAGTACAGAGCATAAACTTGATTCGTTATGATAGAAGACTCAATTTTTAATCGTTTTCTGATCAGTCTTCGAAACAAGTGACGTATTAACCCTTTGCACTCCGTTGTCGCCGTATTTGCGACATTAAAGCCTCTATGCCCTACTAGGCTGGAGTGCAAAGGGTTAATAGAAGAAAAATATCGATATGCCTTCATAATAATTTCATAATTTGAAATTCACATTTTCATCCATACTGTCGGTAAACTTAGGAGTTGATCTCTTTTTATTACTACATGTAGAATTTAATTCATTTTATATTGGTAGTTCCATGCCTCAAAACGAAACTCTAAACTACTAGTACACCATTTTATAATTGTGTACTCAAATTGTTCTTATTTCCATCAAAGTCCCGTTGCCATAAAATTTTATTCTATTGATACGTAGTTCTGAATTACGATTGGTCAAAACTGTACGCCGTTTTTTACTTTATCATACAATCGAGAAATTTGAAATAAAAACATGAACACTGTGTTATATGGAAACAGTCCTTAAATGAACAAAGTGTATTACGGAACATTATAGATATTTATATTTTTTAAAGTACAATTTCTTTTAATGAATTTCCGTACCACAAGCAATAATATGGCTTACAAAAAAAGTTGATACTTTTATTGACTTTGGTATACAGGATTATATACACATTATCAAACTACGAAAACAACGTCGAGACGTTAAAGATAGTACCTACAAACTACCACTGCCTGAGTCTTTCAAGTCATATATCATATATCGCACCCGCAAGGGCGCAAATAAGGATGATATGGTTGCCCGAAAGTTATGCAGACCCTATTCGTCCTAGATACGATCCAGTGCTCAAGTAGAAATGTTCAACATGTTCACAGCCAGTCTTTGAAGGTTCTTAAGTAATAAATTATCACACAATTACAGTCGCTTCTTTACTTTGTTATACTATTCGCGACAGAAGCATCTCTAAATGTGGGACAAGCGGTAGTAAGGCATACATTCAATGAGCTACTACCGACAGCTGACCACCCTTGGTAAACGTATAGCAACATTCGTAAAAGGCCGTGTTCCAAAATCGCTCGCGACCTCGCAGGTTTATCTAAAAGCTATGAATCCGCAATTAATCTATAAATTCTATCGAACCCAAAATAAGAACTTTCGAATATTCGTCGAACCTGACATGTAAAAAAAAAATATCTCAAGTAATTCATAAGAAATGTTTGCTATTAATTTATAGTATGCATCTAACTCATTTAATCTCATAGATAATTGTGATCAAATATGCGTATAGAAATTGCATCTCCAATTTAATCGATTCGAACATTTGATTTTGCCCGTACCGGACTCTGAACCCACGAATAATTAGAATGAAAAAATATGATAATGCACATTTGTTCGCTTCTCGAATGTGTAATTGCGAATGTGTAATCACGAAATCGTCTCCAAAATATCGATTACTACTTCCAATTTGAAAAAAATGCACATATTGATAGAAACTATCGATTACGATTTTCGTGAAAAATCTTAGTATATTTCCGCCATTATAAGAACGATTAGAGAAGACCATCCGGAGAAGGGATGACTGCCTTTTCCCTCACCGTAAGCATCCCCATAATTCTCCCATACGTAACCTGTTCGTTTGTACTGCCCTAATATATTCTTAATCACATACTCCCTCAAATCCACGTATATCTTTTTCGCTCTTGTCCGATAAGGGCCTTCCACCTCGGAATAATGATGCAAAGCTCTCAGTGTCAAGTAATTAAGATTGATCCAAATAGGGCCTCTCCAGTATGGTGCATCGTGTTCGGTATTGTATTCCATGTAAAGTGGCGAAGTTTTCGCGAGCGAACGCAATCCGTACTTTGTCCAGAGAAGCTCCGTGTTCGTAATATCCTGGAGAATCTTGTCGAGCTGCGGAGAATCCGGATGAACGACCTCCAAAATAAAAGGAAACAACGTAACGTATCCAAACGACGAATCAACGTATCTTAATTTCGGATCCTCGAGAACGATTCTAATCTTCTCGGAGGAAGGTGCGTGAGATCTAGGCGGGGGAGCAGGTCGCCGCAATTCAACTCTATCGGTGTGTAGTCCAAAATCCGAATAACTCTGAGTATTCGGAGACCAGTGAAGTTTATTCAACAACTCGTTGTCATGGAGATAACTGTGAGTATTTCTATACTTTTCCGATGGTTGATGGAGTATTTCGGCGAGACGAGCCATAACGCCAGCGGCAAATCCAATCCAGCATCGAAGATCCACGTGTCTCTCGTCGATGTTTGGATGAGACGCTCGCGGATAATCGTCCAAACCAGAAGTGAGAGTCTTGGGATTGAGCTCGCGATTGGTAGAACTATCACGGCCACGCCAGCGGTAAGTTCCTGGCGAATCACCAGCCTGGGTCGTATTGAACCACTCGAACCAAGCCTGAAGACGTGGATACAACTTGTCGAGCAGTTTGTAATGTTTCAGTAGTAGTTCATCCTCGCGATGTTCCAAAATAAAATTGAGAGTTAGAAAGAAAGTTGGAGGATTCGCGTTTGTGTTGACTTGAGTAACGAATTCTTCGGGAACTTTAGCGAGGGCCTCTTGTCCCAGAATCATTTCTCGGGGAATCCAGCCTTCGACGTTCATAAGGTCGAACCAGTGGCTCATTATGTCTATCTCAATGTCGAGGTCCCAGGCTGAAAGCAGCAGCCCGTGGAAACCCTCATCCCATAGAAAACCTCGGGGAAAGAAGCTTCGGCTCGGCACAGCGCTGTAAAGTGGAGCTTTCCAATAGGGCACCGTAGTCTTTGTATAAATACTCTGAACCTGGGAATTTCCATAGAAATAGCCGATAGAACCGATCATATTGGAGAACGCCATTTTTGCGAATTCCACGGCCTCCTCGTTGTATCCTTTCGATCTCAGCTTGAAAATTCTTTCGAATTTCGAGTCAAACTGATGCTGCTGATCATGGAGCAACTCGTCGTAAGCTTTGCCTACAAGTTTTTCAGTCCGATCGACAAAACTACCGGACTCGAAGCTTATCTCGAATTCGAAGGGAATTTTCGCTGTTAGTTGGGTGACGACAAAATTTGGCTCCATCTTTTTACCGTCTTGGGAGAGGGGCAGCTGCTCGCCAGCTAGGATTATGTGCTTTTTCGGGGAGCCTCTGTGCGAGGCCACTCGGAGATTGTGAAGAACTGTTTCCTTGAGTATATCGAGGCCCGGAGCGACGGTTGCCAGGTAAGAGTTCTCCTCGACAAAACCTTTTGTTGGGTTGAGATTTATTCTAAAGGAACCGAGGCCACGGGTGTAGCCCTCCATTCCTGAAAGTTTGTGCTCGTCGCCTATGCTCGCTTTTATACGCCCATGAGATTTTTCCTCGATCGCTGTATAGAAAAGTAGAGAAATATCCTCGCCATTTCTGTTTGGGTTTTTGGAGGTAACAGTAATCCTAGTGGACCAGTCACCTCCATTGCTACCACCTAGTTTCTTCACAAAGCTTGTTTGAAGCACAACACCCCCATCGATTATTTCTTGAGTACCAAAGTTACGACCATCGTGCTCCAACCAGGCATAACCATCTAAACGATCACCCTGCTCGCACCAGTGACGAAAACCTTCGCCTCCTTGACGCAGGTACTGGGGAAAGTACCACATCAGACCAGTGACCAGTGAGTGAGGGTCTCGGGTTTTGAGACCAAAGTAGGTGCCAGGTCTGTAGGACCCCCAGAAACGATCGGGCTCATTCAGATCTGCGACTGTCACCAGCTAAATGTCAATAAGATTTATCATTATTTCCAGATTATTACGTTTTTACATTATGATTGAATATCAAAACCGATACAGAAAGAATGGATTCAAATATTAAT
The DNA here is from genome assembly GCA_963942595.1 of Cylloceria caligata. NCBI lineage: Eukaryota > Metazoa > Arthropoda > Insecta > Hymenoptera > Ichneumonidae > Cylloceria > Cylloceria caligata. The sequence goes on along the minus strand of OZ012711.1, from coordinate 9,304,378 downwards.
AAAGTATTTGCCAAAAAAACTAACGATTGTAATTTCACGTTTTTTGAGTAAACTTGATGTTCTTACAGATTGAAGGTGCCATGTAAAAAGATGAAAAAATCGAGAAAGGAACATGTGCCTAAGGTAGATTTATTTTTAAACAAACAGTAAAAAAAACATCTGGCTGTACATTTGAAACTAATACTATGACAAATATAAGTCCTAAATTAATAGATACCACATTAAATTTTAATAAGACAAAGTCGCTCCAACATTATGGTCTTCAAAAGTCAATGAAAATATACCTCTGGAGCTATTGAGCATCCATAAATGTTTTTAAAAGTAGTAAGAAAAGGTTGGCATTTATATTGTTAAATAACTGTAAATACTCCAATACTCTATTATACAATAAGTTGTAATTTCAGAATAATTCAGCACTCATAAGTTATACAGGACTATCGAGTCTCAATGAGATTATTCGTTTCTATCTCGTCTTATAAAAAACTAGTAAATATAATTTACAAAGAAACAAGACAAGCATCAAATGCAAGAATGATAGAATTAAGAAATTTCAATATTACTACTATTCGACAACCTTTTCCATATCGTAAGGTGTGTTGACTCTTGTTTCCAGATAACCTTTGTAACTGAACCATGCTGCAACGCTGATGCAGGCAGCTGTGAGGAAGCTCTTTAACACAGGTATTTTTATGGTAGTCTCTTCTATGGTATCGATATTACTAGCGATTTTGGATCTTGACCTCACTGGTCGTTCGTGAACTTTTGACTTCACCATTGTCTTGTAAAAAATGTTATTTCATTACCAATTTACTACGGCGTTATAGCGAACCAACTCAATTGATGGCGAGTAATTCGAGGGATCTACTAATCAGAACTTGCCACGAGCGAAGTGATAAAAAGCTCGTTAAAAATGTTGACGTATAACGCGATTACTCAAGTTCATCTATCTGGACGCGATGTTTCTATACACCGAAAAACTAACAACGGCCCTGTCGAGAGGTTATATTTGCAATCTCTCGCAGGTGGCAACGAAGGTGAATCTCATTGGTGGGTTAGGCACTCTTATTCTCCAACTTTTTTAGTGCCTCCTGCCACCATTCCGCGACCCTTCCGGTATAAGTATATATCAGAGAACATAGATGTACATACATTTCTGTTCTCTGTACATGCGTAGACTCTCCCTTGCCCCTCACCTTGGCGCCGACCATTGCTCTTTGTTGTAGCATAACCGAAGTATTGAATGTCGATCCACATTCTTGCGGTTACGCTTATGTTCAGCAAGAAGGTATCTTGTACTTATTTATTTCAACACAATTTTTTCGAAGAAGATGGAGGCCTTTTTTTACTGGTGCTCTACAGATCGATATAGAGTGCACGAGCACTACGAAGTACACGGGCCTAAATTCATGCGTCCCGTCTGTTAGTCTGGCAAAGTTGCCAGTAAGGAACCGTAAGGAAAAGAATTATTCTATTTTTAAAGTACCAACAAATATAAAAAATGGTAAACGGTAGTTCGAGGTATTTTTTGGACAAATTTGCGTAACACAAAATCGATAAAACACGACGTGAATGTTCGGATTATTGCTTACGTAAGTTTATTCACCTCATTTGTTTCTGCACTATATAAAACGACATTTTATGTGCTGTTTCGTCTCTTGCATGTCACTTTTCATTACTTTGACTTTTGTCTACATACAGGTGTCAGTTGGGCACGTTTGCTATTTCAACAATATTTGAGAGCGATATGAGGCAGTGTAATAATTGGCAGTCTCTTTTGTTTATAAATGCAAAGATTAACTGATGGAATGCTCTTATTGGTACCCCGAAATATTGATAATTCCCGGGTAAGAACCTGTGCATAGATTAGCCTTTCCATATATGGTATATCATAAACGATAGATAATTATTTTTTTACAATTTTTGTTCATTGTGATACACTGATGCTAGCCTTAAATAAAAGAAGCAACACCGTCTCATCATTAAGTAATTGTTGGATTTGCTTAACGTACTTGACGCAACGTATGTGTGTGTGCAGCCGAGGCTTCTAGATAAGCCGAGTATCCCCACTCTCGATGCGACGTGCAATACCGCGATCTCGGCGAACAAAGCTGATTAGTCTGTAGTTGACCGCATGAAAGTTAGTACGCGCGTCATTCTGTTCAATAAACCGAGACAAAGGTGTATTTTAAACAGTGTTCTGATAATTCATTATTATCCCTGCTCTCCTTCCTTTCTAGTAATTCATACAGGTTCCAAAGAATCGCTAAGATTCAACAGTAATTAAGAAGAAAAGTTTAACAACTATGTACAGGAAATCCCTTACACTGACTTCTAAGATGATCATAGGTGAGACTGGAACCAAAAAAAATAAAGTTTCTAATAGTATATGAAATACGCCTACAAGTAGATTTTTCTTGCTGGATTGACTGGAGGGGTATTTGGAAAAGAAGGAATTCCAATTTTAATAAACAACGAAATAATATTTTTAAAAGTATGCAAATTTGCACCTTGCTTTCACGTGATTCTTGTATATCTACTGTTCATTGCCGTTCGTAGGAACGTAATGATCCTGCCTTTCGTTTTACTGAGAAGCAGGTCGTTGGTATCGGAAGGTGTCGGTGAAATAATAGACCTTTTTTTAAACAAAAGATTATCTGTACTATGTTTATAATCCACGATAAAAAATGTTACTATGTTTAAGGTATTAGTTTATGTTGGAGGTGTTGTAAGGTATTAGAATATATTTTCGGAAGCGGTACGCTCCGTTGGTTTTTTTACGTCTCTTCGCTAGAACGACTTCTAACGAACTCCCGGTCTTTCGCTCCGGGATCGAGAAAGCAGCCTACGAGGGCGGTCTTATCCCTCTAAATTATTAGAAATTAGGTAAAGATTTAAGGAGGATAGACCCTCGCAGAAGGAAGCTACGACGCCGAACCTGGCTTACTCGAATTACCACGAGTTTAATACGAACAAATAATAAATAAATAAAATGATAAATAGTTAAAACAATTCAGTATATACGGCGAGAGTATGTTTCCGATGACAACGCAAACCCTCGACACAGGTAAGTCCTTTGCGGATGTTTCCGAGATGACGAGGGCATATGGGCCATCATCGTATGCAATAAAAAAGGGATCCGAAGCGAGTAGCATGGCAAACAGCGAACTTTACAATAGGAACGAATATTCAACTTAGAAATAAAAAGGAACCTATGCTAAAACCGTACACAGTACATACAGGCTTCACTTGCACATTTGTAACACCTACAAATTCTTCTCTGTGACTAATGATAATAGCAATTCTGGTTTCCTCATAGGTCAAGTGGCATTAAAATTTTCTATAGAATTAAATATTTCGTAAAATTGCAAATTTCATAAAACCCCATGATCTGTTATCTACAAATTTAAGACCATATATCTTTGTCCCGTTAGCCAATTCGTATGCCATGTTTCGATTCGATAGATAAAAATTTACGGAAGTTACAGCAAATATATATTTTTTTTAATTAAAAAAACTGATATTTCTATAAAATCTGAATATTTTGATTTATTCTTTCTAAACTCAATACCGAACAACATTGTCCCCTAGCCCATGTTCGTGGTAAGCTCTGAGCTTAATAGCTCAGAATTAACGAAAGTTAGAGATGGCAACCATTTTTTGAAAAATTCAAACTACCATAAAATGAGAAACCCGATAGCGATTAAGGCAAAAATTGTGGCTAACATTTTTTCTAAATATGTTTTCTCGACGTTTTGAAACGACACGAAATCAAAACTTTTTCGTGTTCTTGGAGCATCTAATCCGGTAGACCAAGAAAAGCTGTTGACGCTAAAAATCGAGCGTAGCAGCATGTACAACCATTGAAGCTGTCAGAGAAGAAGCCGACAAACTAGCGTATATTCGTATAGATACGTAGGATGAAATATGCTCCCCTTAGAAGCTTCTAGCTGCACAAAAAACTTCGCTCGCGGAAATAATCTCAACTGTATCAAAAAAAGACACTAACAATCGGCGCTGCACAAAAGACTGGATTACTGGAATATGTTGTGCATCTTGTTGATTATAAGATTATCGAAATGCTGCCGTTTCTCCGTCGGTACGAGAGTAGTAAGGTGCAGGTATGGGGAGACGACTTTGTGGCGTCACCAACACGCCAAACTTCACCACCTATTGCCGACCAAGCCAACTTACCCACGCTACCAGCGCTGCCATCCGCCACACAGCATGCGTGCACCTCGGATGCACCGCCACGCCACCGACGGAAGCAATTGCTACTTCCACGCCCGGACTTCTAGCGAGATTATCCTCGCGGTCCGGTAGTCTAGTCTCTCGTTACGAAAAGCTTCCTGTTAGTCACTACACTTGTAGCGCACCGCGCAATCTGCACATCACCCATTATTCGCGTCTCTTCTCTAACGCGTCTTGCTAATTATCACGCACGACTGTTGCAATAAATATTCAGAAGAGTGATAAATCTAAGCGACAATGACTTGACCAAATTTTTGATGGAAATTTTCTGGCAGTTCGCAACCCGGTTAGAGTCAGCGCCACCTAAGATCCCTGTGTTATCGATCTCAGAAAGATCTTTTAACAATCGAATCATTAATTATTTTTGTCAACTCTGATTGCCTCACTCATTCATTAAGAATTAATGAGGCAACCAGAACTGACGATTTTTTACTTTTTAAAGAAATCGTGAAAAAATATTGCCACAGCCCGGGTTCGAACCGGGAACTCCAGAATTCTAGCCTGGTACGTTACCAATTACGCCACCGCGGCCCTAGCAACATCAATTCACGATCTCTATTTTAATGTCAATTAATATACCTTTGTTATTTTATTATACGCGGTCATATGTTTCTCAAGAGTGATAAATCTAAGCGACAATGATTTGACCAAATTTTTGATGGAAAATTTCTGGCAGTTCGCAACCCGGTTAATCGTCAGTTCTGGTTGCCTCATTAATTCTTAATGAATGAGTGAGGCAATCAGAGTTGACAAAAATAATTAATGATTCGATTGTTAAAAGATCTTTCTGAGATCGATAACACAGGGATCTTAGGTGGCGCTGACTCTAACCGGGTTGCGAACTGCCAGAAATTTTCCATCAAAAATTTGGTCAAATCATTGTCGCTTAGATTTATCACTCTTAAGAAACATATGACCGCGTATAATAAAATAACAAAGGTATATTAATTGACATTAAAATAGAGATCGTGAATTGATGTTGCTAGGGCCGCGGTGGCGTAATTGGTAACGTACCAGGCTAGAATTCTGGAGTTCCCGGTTCGAACCCGGGCTGTGGCAATATTTTTTCACGATTTCTTTAAAAAGTAAAAAATCGTCAGTTCTGGTTGCCTCATTAATTCTTAATGAATGAGTGAGGCAATCAGAGTTGACAAAAATAATTAATGATTCGATTGTTAAAAGATCTTTCTGAGATCGATAACACAGGGATCTTAGGTGGCGCTGACTCTAACCGGGTTGCGAACTGCCAGAAATTTTCCATCAAAAATTTGGTCAAATCATTGTCGCTTAGATTTATCACTCTTAAGAAACATATGACCGCGTATAATAAAATAACAAAGGCAATAAATATTCGTCAATCATTATCCACGAGTGTCTACTCAATTATTATATGATAGATGAACCAAATATCTATAAATTGGTGACCCCGACGTGATGTGATCGGATTGCCGTGCCGCGCGAGAACACGCGGTGTGCTTCGCCGCTCGTAAAACGCATTTACGCACTCAAGCGTCTCAGCGACCGCATCGACACTAACTATTCGCGTAATAGCACGCAAACAGTGTTTCACGGCTTTTTCTCGCATCGCGTGTGAAAATTCATTGTGAACTATTGGTTTAGCCGTGCCTCGTTGACCGCGAGCTAACCTAATTCGCACAAGGCTAACATGCCCCTGCCGCGTTCACCCACCGGTCGGACCGACGACATGCCGCTCAACGGCGAACCTCCCACACCGCCGCTGATCAACCTAGCTGCACTTGCAGCCCCCGTCTCGGTGAAAGCCGTTGTGAACCTCAAAATTCCACCGTTCTGGAAACACAACCCCAAGCTATGGTTCCTCCAGGTAGAGTCGATGTTCCAAATTCACAGAGTCACAAGTGACTCGCCAAGATTCAACTACATCGTCAGCTCGCTGGACGCAGAGACGATCATGGAGGTTGCGGACATACTCAGTGATCCACCTGAGTCTGAAAGGTACCAGTATCTAAAAACTGAGATTATAAAGCGATTCACTGACTCCGCAGACCATCAGCTGCACAAAGCCCTGTCGGAAGTCCAACTCGGTGACAAGAAGCCCGGCCAGCTTCTGCGGCAATTGCGGACCCTGGCTGGCGACCGTGCGTCAGAGGACGTGCTTCGCGTTAGGTGGCTCGCACTGCTTCCACCAGCCATCGTGAGGTGCTTGAAAATCCTTCGCCAGGCATCACTCAACGAGCAGGCTGAACTAGCAGACGAGCTCATGGAGAGTCAGACGGGCTCCTCTGTCATGGCCACGCAAGTATTACACCCGCCACGATCAGTGTCACCTAACCACAGGGGCACTGACCCGTTGCTCACTGGCTTGGTCCAGACTGTAGCACAAATGCAACTCGCTCTGTCCGAGCTTCTAACACTCACCAAGGAGCAGTCACGAACACGCATTTGCAGTCGACCACTCGATTCACAGCGTGGTCGCAGTCAACAGCGATCGCAAACCAGGCAGGCTTCACCCTCACCAGCACGACTGTGCTTTTATCATCGAAAGTTTGGTGCTGGTGCTCAGCATTGCACGTCACCCTGCACCTACGACGCCAACCAGGGAAACTGACTTCGCTGTCGACCGTACAGGCGGCCGGCGACAGCATCACCACCAGCACGCGGGTAACCAAAAAGCTTCGCCTACACATGCACGACCACACGACGAACATGAGGTTCCTCGTCGACTCAGGATCCGTCATCTCGCTGGTTCCCAAATCCGCCGTTCGCCATCAGTTGGCACGAGGTGACCTTATGCTGCACGCTGCCAATGGGACTAACATTCACACATATGGTGAGAAAGTTCTGACGCTCAACTTCAATCTCCGTAGAGCGTTCACTTGGTCTTTTGTCATTGCAGATGTTAATTCAGCCATCATCGGTGCAGATTTCCTGGTCTATCACGCACTGCTGATCGACTTGAGGGGGCGCTGCCTCATCGACTCTATTACCTCTCTCACCTCTAAGGGTCAACTGTCCGAGGCTGTCATTCACAGCATCTCCACGATCGACCAGGCAATCTGTCCCGGTGCTGGCAGGGAAAGCTACCTGAAGCTTCTTAACAGCTTCATCGACATTACCAGACCAAGCACAGCACTTGTTACTGACAAGAGTAACGCAGTTGCTCATTACATTGAGACAAGTGGACCACCAGTATTTGAGCGTCCACGGCGTCTCACCGGCGACAAACTCAGGGTCGCTAAAGAAGACTTCGACCTTCTGCTACACTACGGTGTCATTCGCCCGTCCAACAGCCAATGGGCTAGCCCCATACACATGGTGCCAAAGAAACTCGGTGGTTGGCGCACCACTGGGGACTACAGGAAACTAAACGCACACACTGTTCCGGATCGCTACCCTGTACCCCATGGAGATGACATCTTCCAGCGCCTCCACGGATCAACCGTGTTCACCACCATCGACCTTGTACGAGCCTATCACCAGATACCAGTTGCCGAAGCTGACATACCGAAGACAGCGGTAACGACGCCATTTGGTTTATTCGAGTTCCTCGGCATGCCACCAGGTCTGCGGAACGCTACACAGACCTTCCAAAGACACATGGACAACTTGCTACGAGGTCTAGACTTCGTTGGATGCTTCATAGACGATTTGATTATTTTCTCTAAGTCGCATGAAGATCATCTCCAGCACCTGACGGCCATCTTTGAGATTCTACGAGCCAACCGACTCACCATTAATCCAAAGAAATGTCAGTTCGCGAAACACGAAGTAACCTATCTTGGTTACACCATTAACAAGCATGGCTACGCTCCACCAACTGAACGAGTTCAAGCCATCAAAGACTATCCGAAACCTGATACTATCAGTGATCTGCGCCGCTTCCTTGGTGTGATAAACTATTATCGCAAATCGATACCATGGGCAGCCCGGGTTCAAGCACCGTTAACCGACTTCCTCCAAAATGCGAAGAAGAACGACAAGCGCAAAATTCCCTGGACACCAGTTGCTGAAGAGGCGTGGGAAGAGTGCAAACGAGCCATCATACACGTCGCACGCACAGCCTTCCTTGCTCCATCAGCCAGCCTTTCTTTGAACACTGACGCTTCAGACACGGCAATTGGAGGCGCACTCGAACAACTCCAGGGCGACACCTGGCAACCACTAGCCTTCTTCTCGCGGAAGCTCAGCCCAACAGAAACGCGATACAACACCTACGACCGCGAGCTCCTTGCAATTTTCACAGCAATTAAATTCTTCAGACACATCCTCGAGGGACGGAATTTCATCATCCAAACTGATCACAAGCCGATCACTTACGCCTTTTCCCAACGTGCTGACAAGGCATCGCCTCGTCAACTTCGCCAGCTGGATTACATCTCGCAATTTACGACTGAGATCGTCCACACGAAGGGGGCGGAGAATGTAGTAGCTGACGCGCTCTCGAGAATCAACACCATCAACATGCCAACCAAACTCGACGCCGAAGCCATCGCCGCTGCACAACAACTCGATGACGAGCTACTAACGCTGCAACAAAACACATCACTCCAACTGCATCGACTCAGCATCGAAGGTCATGTAGTTCTTTGTGACACTTCAAATGGCGTTGTCAGGCCTTATATACCAACTGCTATCAGACGAGTAGCCTTCAATACTATTCACGGACTGTCTCATCCCAGTGGAAGAGCCACTGCAAGACAACTGAGAGACAAGTTTGTCTGGCCAGGCATCAAGAGGGACGCACTTCTCTGGGCCAGGCAATGCATTCCCTGCCAACGCGCAAAAGTACATCGTCACAACCGTCTCAAGCCGAACCACATCGACATACCAGACAACCGCTTCGATCACATTCACTTGGACCTCATAGAGCTTCCAAAAATTGGTGACTTGCGGTACTGTCTGACCATCATCGACCGATTCAGCAGATGGCCACTGGCCATCCCGCTCAGCAACATGACCGCCGACACTGTCGCGGCAGCTTTCTACTCACGATGGGTCTGCCAATTCGGCACACCGCTTACTATCACCACAGACCAAGGAGTCCAATTTGAGTCGTCCTTATTCACCTCGCTATCACGACTACTTGGCATTCAGCGAATTCGGACAACACCATACCATCCTCAGTCCAACGGCATAGTAGAGCGATGGCACCGCACACTTAAGACTGCGCTGATGTGCAACGCGCAAACGCCTTGGCCAGAGCTCTTACCAACTGTCCTGCTTGGACTTCGCACTTCCTACAAAGAAGACTTGAAGGCCTCTCCTGCCGAAATGCTTTTTGGCACACCGCTTCGCATACCCGGTGAATTTTTTGTTTCAGACAGCATTCCAGCGGACCCCCAAGCATTCATCAGAGGATTTCGACAACACATTCAGACGGTCAGGCCAACTACAACAGCTCACCACGTCAAGCCCAAGTTCTTCATTCTAAAAGACTTGGACACCTGCAGCCACGTCTTCAAAAGAGTCGACTCCATCAGGAAGCCGCTCGAACCACCATATACTGGCCCACACGAAGTGGTCAGACGCATCAACGACAAAGTCTACATCATCAAAACCAAAGGGGCAGATAAAGCAGTCTCAGTAGACATGCTTAAACCTGCCTACATCGAGGCAACAGACAACCAACAACACCAGGATCAAACACTGACACCTGCCAACACCACCACCAAGAAAAGAGTCTCGTTCCATTCTCTTCCAGAGAAAGTCACTGGGGAGGGAGTGGATGTGGCGTCACCGACACGCCAAACTTCACCACCTATTGCCGACCAAGCCAACTTACCCACGCTACCAGCGCTGCCATCCGCCACACAGCATGCGTGCACCTCGGATGCACCGCCACGCCACCGACGGAAGCAATTGCTACTTCCACGCCCGGACTTCTAGCGAGATTATCCTCGCGGTCCGGTAGTCTAGTCTCTCGTTACGAGAAGCTTCCTGTTAGTCACTACACTTGTAGCGCACCGCGCAATCTGCACATCACCCATTATTCGCGTCTCTTCTCTAACGCGTCTTGCTAATTATCACGCACGACTGTTGCAATAAATATTCGTCAATCATTATCCACGAGTGTCTACTCAATTATTATAGATGAACCAAATATCTATAACTTTTTCCTCCTCCATAGTCCCGTCTGGCGCCAGTCTCCCACTACAGAGTGTGAGCCGTCGGGTGTGTTAATTTGCATAATGTCATAGTCTTTTCCGGTATAATTTTCCCATCTTGTAAAAAAAAGTGGGCCTAATAATTCCCCGACCTCTGTTGTGGAACTGATTTGCATAATGTTTCGACTTCTGATTGGCCTGAAAATGTTTGAACCCTTATGACTGTCTAGTCGAAATGGTGGGTCTAATAATTCCCCGACTTTTGACTGTTAGCTTAGTTTTCCCACCCTTCTAGCTAACAAGATGTTTCCACAGTGGTGGAATCAACATAAAAAATTTCCCCGAACCTTGATTGGCCGGTCTAATTTTCCTATTCTGATCCTTTATTTTCAGAGACAAATTCTTTCGAGCTGAGAGCTAGAGACGTTATACAGGTAGTAAATTATCGAGAACATACAGAAAAAATGTAATACACCAATATTAAGTACATAAGTTTATTCATAAAAAGTCAAAATGCGGATACATACATGGTTATCTTATACCAAAAAGATGAATAATAAAATTGACTATACTATAATGAGGTGGAAAGGGCGATACTAATGAGAATGTAGGTAGAAATAACTTATAATACAACACGATATGAAAAAGACTGCCACTTAGTGATTGCGATTTATATTACAGATACGATACAATAAGTTCATGATAATGCGTTATTAAAGTGTTCATTTCTTCTTTTCAACAAGTGCTTTCCTCACTTCGTTTGTAATAAAAGGAGTGCACAATACTATTAACTTCAGGAACACGATGCCGAACGTGAGATCGACAAGCAATGGATCCAGGCGAAGTTGAACTGCTTCTTTCCGTGTCTTAACATTATTTTGTATTAAATCTTTGACACGTACCTCATCGACTTTTTCGGGTGAATCGTTAACCAGAATATGCAGTAATAATTCTGCACAAAGTAGATCGACGCACTTTTGTACATGGGAAACGTTTCACTGCAGGCGTCTGAAGCATTCATTGGTGCATACCATTATGTTTCGTAGTCCATCGAACGATGGCTTCTACATCACGACAGCGGGTGAATAATTTCTAAGTTTTTTCTTCTGAGGGCTCGGTTCTTCATTTACAATTTGGTTAGCTGTGGTTTCTTAAATACGACAACGACGACGGTCGAATACAATGAATTTGGACCCATAACTCGATGTAAAGAGTAACTCACATTTTCCTATTTGTATAGGTGCAGGAGGGCGCCAGCTTGCTGCCCGGATTACCATCTATCCATCGGTGAAATATTTGGAAATTGTCGGTAGATGCGTTTATAGTAAACTCCAATCCGCCGATTCGAACACAGTACCGCCTGCAGGGGTATTGTTTTGTAGCTTTATGATAGGCTGTATACCTCCATCGTCACGGGGTTGCAGTCCAATGCTAACCTTTTTTGTCTCCAACTGGTTGAGTATATATGTTATACCGAGAATTAGCAGTGCTTCAAGATGTTTCTTTTCGTCATCCGACAGCACGCAATGCATGATTGCTGGTTGCTTGCAGATCGTGACCACTGATACATTGACTCGTGTTGAACAATAGGTCGGCGAGGGGCTTCAGCAAAGTTGTAGAAAAAAACGTGAGCTAGAGACTAGGCACTCGACTCTAGCTTCATCGGAGCTACGGGCCTAACTGCCGATGTCTCCTTTTTGATCGAGCTTATATGTATGGCTATGCGACGTTGCGATTGCGCTCAACCGTGTTGGAGGGGGTGAGAATGAATTTTCGACTCCAGTCACGTGTAGGGGTCTATTGTCATATTGGCAGGAATTTCCAGGTCGTCTGGTCGAATCTTAACAAATATTTTTACTGAAAGAAAAGACTGTTAGATTCTTATTAGTCATTTACATATTTTCCACTAAAATCTCTATGACAGGACGCCCAAACAAAAAAGATATGGATCTTCTGACGTAGTCGTTCGATGCGTGACACCTGCATAGATCGAAGATAAGATTGCCGTGGTTCACCCAACTAGATACCATCGGCCACTGTAGGTCGTAACAATCAAAATAAATAGCTGTCAAAACAAAACACGCTTGTGTTTATGTCTTGTGTAGATGTCTTGTGTAGATGTCCAAGCTATATAAATGTAGCTTGGACATCTTGTTAGAATTTTCTGATCGTAAAATATTATGGAAATCGCTGTAGACGTAAGATCAACGAAGGGTGCATTTTTCGTAGTTATAAAAAAATATTTAAAGATAGCGGTCTAGCAGCATGGTGGCTAGATAATCGGAGACGCCTCAAGCCCTGCATCAAGACAAGTATTGTTTTCATGCTTTCTGTGAAGCCGTATTTTTTTCCAAGGGTTGTTACCTTGACCACCTCAAAGTTTTTGTCTGTACCAATGTTACGGTGTTTTGAAGAAGGCAAACAGACTGCAAGTCAGCGTCAACAATGTCCAGCAATGTCAAGGGGTTGTATACTAAGGACGATATTGGTTCTTAGTTTTTTATTATTCTCTGCAAGTAAAGGTAATAGAGTGGGAGGAGGGTGGCGAAAACTATACAATCTTCGTAAACACGGGTCTGTTACAACTCTCTCTCTCGAGAATCCGTTCGTGACAGTTCTTGTATTTCCGTGTTGTTTTACGTAACTTTACGAAATCCATTTAAGAACATTTTTTGAAGACTATTTTATAAAAATCAACATTATGGATTGCGACCGTGCACGTTGTGTTATCAAAAAATGTAAACGATCTTGGACGGCCACTCACGGGGAATTCTATAATCTCGATGCGTATAGGCCGCACAGTGTTGTGGGACGTGGCTCAACAGAGGGCGGCACGGAGAGAGAAGCGCTCCGTGGCGACTGGAAGAGCCGGACGCAGACACTTCGTTAGAGACATAGCTAGAAGCAACTTGTATTTAACCTTTCGCTCCCGCTATCGAGTCCCCTCCTAAGATACCCTTAAGACGCTCAAGGGATCGTAAAACATGGTGTCAGAAGTTGGGTATTAGACCAACACGTTCTCGGATCGGCAGAGGAAAATAAAAGTCTCGTCAGCGCAGTTGCAAGAGAATATCAACGGTTGAAATACACCAAGCAAAATGGGGACTGAAGCGCCTCCCGCCATCCAAGTCAATGCCGCAGTGGCTAATAACCTGCAACCGCCAAGTAACTTCGACTTCAATAAGCCAGAAACCTGGCCAATCTGGAAAAAGAGATTCATCAGATACCTCAACGTAACGGATCTGTCGGCGAAAACACCGGTGGCGAAAATCGATCTCCTGCTGTACGCGATGGGTGAAAAGCCGAAGAGATTCTCACCCAAATTATGCCAGTCCCGGAGGGAAAAAGCTTCGAAGACGTACTAACCGCATTCTCGAATCACTTCGAGCCAAAAAAAAACATCGTGTTCGAGCGCTCTCGCTTCAACGCTCGATCACAGGTCACCGGAGAAACAGTCGACCAATACGTCACAGCCTTGCACGTAATGGCGGCGAAGTGTAACTACGGCCAGCTCATGGAAGAATTGATAAGAGACCGAATCGTCATGGGTTTAGCAGACTCTCGAACAAAAGAAAGACTGCAACTGAAGCACGATCTAACTCTCGAGTCGGCTGTGATTATAGCTCGCCAAATCGAAGATCAACGCCGACAAATCAAATCATTGCCGATAGCGCCAGAAGTTATCGAGATCGACCACGTGAAAAAGTCACTGCAAGAGCTCAAACCGCAACAGAGAAAGAGAGAAACACCGATTGCCAGAGATGCGGCCTAAAGTTCCACAAATACAACAAGTGCCCAGCACTAACCTCCAAATGTCGTAACTGCCAGAAAATAGGACACTGGGACAAAGTTTGCAGAAAAAAATCTGTCAACTGTGCTCAAGCTTTCACAAGTAAAGGCGCAGACGATGAAGAGGACGCGAACATTTACTTTCTGGGGAACGTCATGGAACACGGGCATTCGGATGACTTCGACGTAGAAGCGTTCGTTGAGGATTTTCGCCAAAGCAGGAGGTTTCACATAGACACTGGGGCGGACGTAACGTGCATGAAGTATTCTGACGTCCCAGAAAGCGAACTCGGTAAGATAGTAAAAAAGAAAATGAATGTACAGGGACCCGACGGGAAACTCTTAGAGGTAGTCGGTATTCTGCGCGTAAGGATAAAAATTAATAGTCTCAGTAAACCGGTACAATGTTGCGTGATTAGAAATCTTCGAAAGAACCTCTTCGGTAAGGACTCTATTAAATCTTTCAATTTGGTACGAATAATGGGTCCGATCCAAGCTCCTCGCGACTCATCGGTCTGCATTGAGCGCGAATTTCCGGCAATTTTCAAGGGGCTCGGTAATTTCAAACAAGATTTCAAAATTCATTTAAAACGCGACGCCATTCCGTTCTGCCAATCGGTACCTCGTACGGTCCCGATACCGTTGCTGCCTAAACTGAAAAATGAATTACAAAAGATGGAAAAAGACGATATAATAGAGCGTGTAAGGGAACCAACGACGTGGTGTAGCCCTATAGTATGCATCCCGAAAGGCGAAACTGTTCGAGTTTGCGGGGACTACACTCGGGTAAACAGAACATTCTAAGACCCGTGTTCCCAATATTAAATGTTGATATTTCACTGGCACGCATGAAAAACGCTAGATTTTTTAGCAAACTCGATGCCAAATCCGGGTTTTATCAGCTCAAGTTAGACAAAAAGAGTCAAGATCTGACAACTTTTATAACCCCGTTCGGAAGATATATGTTTAAGAGAGTACCATTTGGTATCAATTCGGTACCAGACTTGTTCGCGGAGGTTTTCTCGAGAATTTTCGACAATATGACTAATGTAATAGTTCATATGGATGATATATTGGTTGATGGCGAATCCATGGAACAACACGACGCGACTCTGAGAGAGGTTCTAAGACGAATTAACAAAGAGGGAATAACTCTAAACCAATCAAAATGTAAGATAGGGGTGCAAGAGGTGCAATTCCTCGGGCACCTAGTCTCAGCTCAGGGTATTAAGATCCTGCCAGACAGAGTATCCGCGATCAGGAATTTTCCGGAGCCTACGAATAAAACATCCTTAATGCAATTCCTCGGAATGGTTAATTTCGCGGCCAAGTTCCTGCCAAACAGATCCTGTATTCTAGAGCCTCTAAACTCTCTTTTGAAGAAAAATTCAGCGTTTGTGTGGGACTCTGCTCAAATCACCGCGTTTCGATTAATAAAAGAACTCATGGGGAAAGCACCCGTTCTAGCCCTGTACGACTTTTCAAAGCCCATATGGAATCAAGCAGATGCTTCAAGCTACGGTATTGGTTTTGTTCTTTTGCAGGGCAGTAGAGAGAAACGACAAATTGTCGCGTATGGCTCCTGTACCCTAACCGCCACCGAACAGCGATATTCTCAAATCGAGAAAGAGGCTCTAGCCTTGACGTACGCAGCCGAACGATTTTCAGACTACATAACAGGAATCCCGATAACTCTCGAAACAGATCACAAGCCATTACTTCAAATCCTTCAAACAGCGCCACTGGACGAGCTGACCCCACGACTCCAACGTTTTCGTCTTCGCCTTATGCGATACAGTTATATAGTACAATATAGCCCCGGAAAGTCTTTGGTTCTGGCGGATGCGCTGTCTCGCAACCCGGAGGAAAGCAAGGCGAGCGCTAATGTAGTCGAACAGGATACCTCCGATTTTGTAATCGCTACGATTAGAAATCTCCCGGCCTCAAACGACATGTTATTCCGAGTTCGCGCTTAACAAGGAAAAGATCCTATATGTCAATTATTAATAAAATACTGCTCGACTAAATGGCCGACTAAAAATCAGATACCGAAAGCGTTGATAGAGCACGCTCCGCTTAAGCATCACTTCTCGATTGGCGATGAGCTTCTGCTTTATAACAGCCGTTTGGTTGTCCCGGGGAGTCTCCAAAAAGAACTGTTGCTACGACTTCATGAGGGGCATCTCGGCATTACAAGATGCAGAGACAGAGCGAAGCAAGCCATTTGGTGGCTAGGATTGTCGACGCAATTAAAGAACTTAATACTTAACTGCCCAAATTGCATCGAAAATCGAGTTAATCCCAGCCAGCCGTTCATGCATGAGAACTCTCCGTCTAGACCGTGGCAGAAAATCGGCATAGATCTCTTTAAACTTGATCATTGGTACGTCATTATTACAGATTATTATTCTCGGTTTTTTGAGCTCTCTCAACTCACATCGTTAAACTCGAAAGCAATTATTGACTTTTGTAAAGAAGCGTTCTCGAGATACGGCTTGCCAGATATTGTTCGCTCGGATAACGGGCCACAATTTACGTCAGAGTTCAAGCTATTCGCGGACCAATACGGTTTTCGCCTGATAACAAGCTCTCCACATTTTCCGCAAAGCAACGGAGCGGTAGAAGCAGCAGTAAAAACGGCAAAGAATTTAATAAAAAAAATCCAGAGATGACGACGCTCACTTAGCCTTACTAGCTTACAGAAGCACACTGCTAGAAAACGGGTACAGCCCCGCAGAACTTTTTTTTTCAAGGCGCCTTAAGTCAAACATTCCAATCTTGCCAAGCAAGCTCCTACCAGCCCACGTTGCTACAAAAGTACTTCAAGAAACAGAAACAGCTCGAAAGATACGCCAGGGTAACACCTTCAATGATAGGCATCACGTGGTTGAACTATCCCCACTTAAAGCGGGCGACCCTGTTTGGATTATCGATCTCAGGATGTATGGTAAAGTAGAAGGTCCTTCGCAGGAACCTCGATCCTATTGGGTTTTAACAAGTAACGGAAAAGTCCGGCGCAACCGTTTTCATCTCATCCCGGCACCATACAAAAATTTCGAGCAAAACTCAGTTGATTACAACCCGATAATGATCGATGATCCAAGCTCCGGTCAAAACGTGGAAAGAAAGGACAGGGGTTTAGACGTAGCAGATCCACAGTACAATCGAATAAAGACAGAAAATGCGCCCCAAAAGAAAGCGATCTCGGTCAACGAAGAAAACGGTGAATTAACCCCGGGAAGATCATCATCAGGCGGTTCAGCGGAAATCGAAGCCGAAACAACGATCGAAGAAAATGATAAAAGCCAAGCGGCGTCTGCAAGCAGGCCACGTAGAGAAACCGTAAAACCATCATGGTGGAAAGACCATGTGTTTTTTCCTTAAGTCGATATTAATACGCATTAAGAATTCTAGCTTATAATTATCGGCATTACAATGTCAAGTACGTCGAAGCTGTTCGATTTTGTTATCTTAATGCGAATGTGATGATATGTAAGAAAACTATTCTGGTAAATAAAAAAGGGGAGATGTTGTGGGACGTGGCTCAACAGAGGGCGGCACGGAGAGAGAAGCGCTCCGTGGCGACTGGAAGAGCCGGACGCAGACACTTCGTTAGAGACATAGCTAGAAGCAACTTGTATTTAACCTTTCGTTCCCGCTATCGAGTCCCCTCCTAAGATACCTTTAAGACGCTCAAGGGATCGTAAAACACACAGTATTCCTCGATAGTATGAATTATTTTCATATGCGACTTAGCGCTCTTCCGGAGGTTTTCAGTTTCAAAGATAGTCTGGGTAAAGGATACTTTCCACATCTATTTAATACCTTGGCAAACCAGAGATATACCGGTGTACTATCCGCCGCTAAGTACTACTCGCCTGATACAATGAGTGCTGACGAACATATAGCTTTTTACGCATAGTACACCGGGATGTCTGCATCAGGTGAGATTTTTGATTTCTAAATTGAGATCATCAAATATTGCAACCTCGACGTGGATATATTAAGGCGCACTGTAGGAAATTTCGAAAAACATTCATCGAAATCAGTAATGTTTGTCAATTCAGTGAAGCAGCAACAATCGCGTCGACTTGCTTAAAGGTATTCATACGTAACTTTCTAGCTCCCCGAACGATAGGTCTTATACTGAACGGTGGGTACAGGTTCACGGATCAGCACTCGTAGCAGGCCAACGAATGACTTTTATGCGTCGAACACTGTATAGCTCGGGAGTTTAGGTTACCTGAGGGACCACGCGTTGATGGCTACCTGCAGCTAGAGGACAATCGCTTTGTCTTTCAATTTCACGGATGTTATTGGCACGGTTGGCCCCGCTGCTTCTCTGAGAATCGTACTCAATTGTCGCGTGCCAACGATGAGTCGTACGAGTGTCGTTACGGACGCATGCTAGCAACCGATGCAAAGATTCGGGCGTGCGGCTATCAGTTAAGATATGTGGGAGTGCGAGTTCAAACAATTCCGTAAAGTGAATCGGTCACTTGACGCGTATCTGCAGGGCCATCCGCGTCTAATATCTGAATTTTTTTATCCTGGCGATGGATTTTATGGTGGTCGCACAGGTAATACGGTGACGATGTACGATACTGCGAAGGATGAGAAAATCAGTTATATTAATATCTGCTCGCAGTATCCATATACAGTAGCGGACAAAAGTTTAAGACGGAGAGGAAAAAAAAAGTAATCGTTGATTTTTTTATGAAAAGAATTGACTCAGTGGATTTTTTTTTGTATTAGCTAATTAATCATTAATTCATATATTTATTACATAAATTCAATTTTGCGCGTAACAACATTAGATACAATAAACAAAAAAAACATAAATTTGTTGGATATTTTCGGGGACAAAAGTTATCATTTTTGGTAACGAAGATATCAAATTTCTGGTTTTGCTTTCTCATAGAGGAAGCTTTGTTTTCGTGGAAACAATTTTTCTCTAGATTTTGATGTCAGAGTACTTAAAATGTTCCAAAAGGTGTCTCTTTTTATGGTTGTTTAAATTTTTGGGAAAAAAGGTGTAATCTCTTTTACTTTCATAAACTTTGAACTATCAGGCTAAAACTTTCTGCAATAATAGGCCAGGGGCAGTGTTGTTCAGTATTGAGTTTATCAAGAATCGATTAAGACGTTTAGAGTTTATAGAATGAGTTTACGTTATTTTTTTTTTTTAATCTATCTTCCCTCTAACTTTCATAAATTTTCATCAATCAAATCAAAATTTTGCATACGAATTGGCTAGGGCACAAGGATACTTATGAAATTTGCACTTTTATGAAATTTGCAATTTTATTGAAAGATTTAATACTACTTCCTCTATGAGGAAGACTCAAATGAAATAACCATTATCACAAAATTTGAAATTTGCACGCTTTTTTGTCCATGAAACGGGTACAGATTTTCTATTTAAATTCGATTAAGTTGCGCAGAATCAAGAAATTGATGTGGTCCAAGATTACAAAGCCTGCTATGTGAATAAATGCATTTCCTAGAATTTCACTTGGTATTAATATACATTTTCTACAATTAAACTTGGCAAAAGTATGTTTTATTAAAATGAACTTGTTACGTAAAGATTGCTTTGACTAAAACATTGATTCCGGTATTAATTGAATTCATTTGTTTTTTTTTTTTTTTCTAAAAGCACTGTAATACGATGAATGATAAGAGTCGTTGAAAAAAGGTGCTTATGGGTATTATTAATATATTAGTAACAATTGGAATTTTTCGTGAATTGAAAATATTTCGGCACATCGTAGATCGTAAACTATTCGGTTGGTTAAAGGAACTATAATGTCGTTCATAGAATATTAATAGTAACGATTAACAACTAAGTTTACCAACCTGAACTCACCGATCGGCTGGTACAACCAATTTTAGATGGAAAATTGGGTTGTAGCGCGATACTTCCATAATTGAAGGTTATTTGTTCACAATATTTTACTATTTACTTACCAAACATTCAATAAATGCGCCATGCATATCCATTTATGTACATTTGTTGCTTAAAATATTGGCATCGTTTGCCCAAAGGCAAACTTTTCACAAATGAAAAAAGTTTGAGCGAGAAAAGTGATTGGTAATGGGAACTAACACGTAGGTTGCCGGTATCGTCCAAATGTTTATTGTAACTACTTCCGACGTTAGTCGCATTACCTCACGTCTCGTGATGATGACAGAACTGTGATTGGAGGAACCAAGTCGTTGGTCTTACTTGCTATTTTTCGTTAACCAGTCGAAAATAGTTGAGAATACTTGTTTGATTTGGTTTATGTGGCTAATTCGGACAGCATATACTAAAAATTCATTTTCTAGCACAGCATATGCTGAAAATGGTTATCGCATCTACGTTTTTTCATGTATGATACATAATTATCTAGTAGCAGTACCATATGTTATCGTTACCTGGAGAGTCAATAACGGCACACCCTCCAACCGTAAATCATCAAACATATTCTCCGCTTCCAAGTACACCTCAGAACATCAATCAATGAAGAATGCCTCTCAGCTACCAGCGCTCGATAACCGGAACCAACCAATATCCCCATTGGTTCCATGTGTTATCGAAGGAGGCAAACTCCTCAGAATCCTGGAGTAAAGGGGAAAGTTGTAGGAATCGAAAGGTCAAAAGGAAAGCAATACCAAAAACAATGTAGAGACGAGTCACCTCCCATAAAAATAAAGTACACTCGAAAATATATAATTGATACATATTATATATATTATAATATAATAGTAAAAAGTTCTACATCCACATGTTTTTTATTTACATATCCGCTAAATATATCATATACATGTAGATGTCGATGATGAAAGAGAAACAGAGTGGGAGCAGCACACTCGAATAAAGTCGTGAATTTCGTTGCCATTGATGTCAACTCGTTTCTGTCAGTTTGTTGATAAAAAAAGAAAATAAAGAAAAAGAAACGAAGATCAGTCAAGATAAAGTCAATAAAAGTCATGGAACTATTGAACGTTTTCTCTGAGATTGTAGCGTTACCTATTTAACTTGAATTGCTTATCTCTAGTGTTGAATGTTAATGTTTAAATGATTAAAAGTCAATTAACAATGCGTCGTGAAAGTAAGATCACCGGTCCACGCATAATTTCTGGCCCTTCTCCGACATTTATATCTTTATGATATATTGCTCTGCGAATATACAGTAGCGGACAAAAGTTTAAGACGGAGCGGAAAAAAAAAGTAATCGTTGACTTTTTTATGAAAAGAATTGACTCAGTAGATTTTTTTGTATTAGCTAATTAATCATTAATTCATATATTTATTACATAAATTCAATTTTGCGCGTAACAACATTACATACAATAAACAAAGAAAACATTAATTTGTTTGATATCTTCGGGGACAAAAGTTTAAGACTATACGTAAAAAAATATTTTTCGGTAGAAAATATACAGATATTTTCCTCCCTTCAATACTTTGTCCACAGTCCATTATTTTTTATCACATCAGCACATCTTTGAGGCATTGAATCAATTAATTTTTTGCAGTCGTCCACAGTTGTTTCATTCCACGTTTTTTCAACCAAAGAGTACAAATCGTCAAAATTTTTTGGTTTATTTCTTTGAACCCTTCTTTTTATGGTACACCATAAGTTTTCAATTGGATTTAAATCCGGCGACTGCGACGGCCACGGTAATAAAGTGATTTTTTCATCTTGAAAAAAACTTTTCACTACCCGAGCCGTATGCTTTGGGTCATTATCTTGTTGATAATAATATATTTTTCAATATATCCAAGTATTGAAAACGGTCCATGATTCCATTAATTCGGCGTATTGGTCCAGGACCATTGCGAGAAAAACATGCCCACACCATTACGTTTCCACCTCCATGCTTAACTGTCGGTAAAACACATCGAGGATTTAAATCTTCGCCAATTCGACGTCTTACATACAGTATCCCGTCAGAACAAATTCGGTTGAATTTGGATTCGTCCGAAAATAGCACATTTTGCCAATCCTCACTTGTCCAATGCCGATGAGCCTTAGCAAATTGCAGTCGTAATTTTTTATTCTTTTTACTGAGCATCGGCTTTTTCCGTGGCTTTCGTGCTTTCAAATTGAATTCGTCTAATCGTCTTTGGACAGTTCTTACACTGATTTGTGCATTATTATTACTGGATATTTCAGCTCTGATATCGACTGCTGAACGAAAACGATCTCTCTCGCTTAATCGATGAATCCGACGATCCAGCGTTGGCGTGGTTTTCCGCGGTCTACCGTTTTTTGGTCGATCAAAATAGTCCCCAGTCTTCACAAACTTGTACCACGCTTGCTTACAAGAAGTTTCTGATCGATTCATTTGAGTTGCAATTGAAGAAAGTGTCTCATTTTGCTTCCGTAGAGACACGATTAGTTTTCGTTCAGTTGATGACAAATTACGGGCTTTACCCATACTCTTTTCGTACGTAATTAAACTTAAGACACTGGATGATACACCACAAACTATTTACAGTATTAATATATCAAATTATTGCGTGGATCGACTACGGGTATCTTGTTCGACAGATCGTCTTAAACTAATGTCCGCTGTTTACAGATGGTTGGAAGAAAAAAAAAATTGTATAATCTATATTGTTTACATTTGACGACCGAGACTTCTACATTATGAAGGTCAAACGTACACATGTATTGTAAAAAAACAACAAGCCGAAAGAAACGTTAGTACTTGTATGACAGATCTATGAACCAAATTGTAATTCATCGTCTTAAACTTTTCTCCGCTACTGTATATCAAAAACTCGATGATTTCCGATAGGTCACTCTAAGGTACATGTAGATACAGAGTGCGATACACTGCTGAATGGATCGTGCGACGCTCTGAGTATATCGGTCGGCGGAATGATGCAGTGTTTTGCCACCTCGTAATCTCTTCCACCCTGTGCTACCTGTACGCATGCATGAGAAGCTCCTTTCGCGTTGTACCGTGCATGCGTCGAAGAGCAGTTACTGACAGCGTGTCTGCATGAGGACGTAAACGAGCGCACGTTTACAGGTACCTGGGTAGTAGATGAGGTTCGAAAGGCTCTTGAGGTAGGCTATACAATCGTAAAAATCTCGGTTATTTGGGCCTATGAGATGACTCAGTACAATCGCGTAACGCGTGAGGGTGGGCTCTTTGTCTAGTACATTAACACCTTTCTGAAAATAAAACAGGAGGCTAGCGGTTGGCCTGCAGAATATCCTGACGAAGACTCTTAGGCAAAATATGTCGATGACTATGAACGTGCTGAAGGGATACGTTTAGACCCTAAAAATATTTAAATATAAAAGTAAGAACTCGGACCTGCGATCCGTGGCAAAACCTGCTTAAACTCATTTTGAGGTAAATTCGGACACTGAGATAATTTGACGCAAACATCAATAATCGAAAATCGAGAATAGCTGCTGCTGCTTAGGCGATGATGAGAAAGAGGTGCAACGCTTATTACCCGTCAATGACAATGTCTTGTACGCCAATTGGGTGTCCCTAGCCGAGGCAGTCGTACCATCTGCACAAATGAGTGTCATCATATCACCGCATACACGACGGCTCAAGCCCGTTTAAAGCTGTATAGTTATCTTGAGTTTCTAGGTAGGCGCGTCCTGTACTACGACACAGATCGGTTATTTATGTCAGTACAGGAGACCCTGGTGAATGTTCACCACCACTAGGCAACCTTCTCGGGGACATGTCAAACGAACTGAAGGGGCGTACCGACTATACCAGGTGTACAAGTATGAAATGCGGATTTCAGACAACAGATGACGCACGAATGCAGTTTGTGCTGTAAAGATTTGACACTGCGCCATTTTGTTGTGTCATCAACAAGTGTCAGACGCGCACGAGTGATAAATTGGAAAAGTGTGTATATAGTGTTGTGTTGTTGTGTTCAATATGTCGAAATTTATACCGAACAAAGAGCATTCGCGGACAGCATTAATTTTTTGGTTTTCATTTGAAGAAAACTGCTGCTGAATCATACCGATTACTTCGAGAAGCTTATGGTAAATATGCTTTATCGTAAGATACGTGTGAACGATGGTTTCGACATTTCAAAAGTGGTGACGTCGATATTGCAGACAAGAAACGTGGAACGCCGTCAAAAAAATACGAAGATGTGGAATTGCAAGCATTGTTGGACGAAGATTATTCGCAAACACAAAAACAACTCGCCGAGCAATTAGGCGTTAGTCAACAAGCTGTTTCCAAATGGCTACGAGAGATGGAAAAGATTCAGAAGACCGGTAGATAGGTACCACATGAGTGGAACGACAGGCAAATGGAAAAGCGCAAAAACGCATGTGACATTTTGTTCGCTCGGTAAAAAAGGAAGTCGTTTTTGCATCGTATAGTTACAGGGGGATGAAAAGTGGATTTATTTTGAGAATCCCAAGCGTAAAAAAGCATGGGTAGACCCAGGCGCACCATCCACGTCGACCGCAAGACCGAATCGTTCTGGCGGAAAGACAATGCTCTGTGTTTTCGGTGGGACCAGAAAGGCGTGGTCTGTTATGAGCTGTTAAAACCTGGGGAAACGGTTAATACTAAACGTTACCAACAACAATTAACCAATTTGAACCGTTCGCTGCTTAAAGAAAGTCCACAATACCGAAAGAGGCAACACAAAGTCATTTTACTGCATGACAATGCTCCATCACATACGGCAAAACCGGTTCGCGACACGTTGGAAGCAGTCAGCTGGGAAGTTCTACCCCATGCGGCTTACTCACCAAACTTGGCTCCTTCCGATTACCACTTGTTTGCATCGATGGGTCACGCACTTGTTGAGCAGCGCTTTGGTTCGTACGAAAATGTGAAAAAATGGCTCGATGAATGGTTCGCAGCAAAACGGGAAATTTTTTACTGGCGTGGTATTCACAAATTGCCCGAAAGTTAGGAAAAATGTATAACAAGCGATAGAGCATTGTACACCTGGTAAAATCGTTTGTCTCCGGAGGCCCGAAGTTTTATGGTTATCAGTGTAACGTGGCAGAATACTCGAGCTGCGTCCTCCTCGCTCAACGGCTACCAGCACGATCGCTCAGGGCTGCAGGGGGTGATTTCCGTATTTTATTTATTCTTTATTTTTATTTTTTTTTTTGTTGTATTTTTTTATATATATATAACGTGTCCGATACGGCCGAGGGATGGAGAGGGAGTACGAGGAAGAGGAGAGCAACTGTAACAACTGGAAACTTCGGACCGATATTCTGTCTTTCTCGAACGGGATATGCCATTTTCCCGACGACGTACCAAATAATACACGGCCTTCTATCCTTAGCCGCCGTCAACACGGGAATCTATATATCTCTGAGAGTCATCTGCTGGGCTACGCAACGTTGGTATTGCCTGTCGCTAATTAATACATCGTCCAGCTGAGGCGCTAGTCACGGTCGTCGTGCGACACAGGTTCCCCCAATTAACCGAGTTTAGCGGGTTAAGTGGGGATCATAGGTTACGGGCACGCGTGCCGGCAGGACCTCGAGGCTTTTTCCCCGGTGACCGTTGAGCGAACCAGACGTAGCGTACTGTCTATCGGTGTCCCGCTCTATTTTTCGAAGTCCCACAAATTATTATCGAGGCAAGGAACAGAGTGTGGTTCCTCAAGCCAGCATCAGAACGCTAAACGATCAACTTTCGTAACTCGAGGAAAATCAGGAAGACTCCTCCAACATCTTTCGAGGTTTCCCGGATTTCGAGGAACATCGCATCGTCATCGTCCCGGTGCGCTCTCTTCCCTTCTGCGGTCTTTGGCTAATATTTTATTATTTTATTATTATTTATCATCTAACTGGTGTGTTCGAAATTTATTCGAGCTTGGTCACCCCTGCGACTCTGGTACACTGTGTGCAGAGTGTCAATTTGTATTGGGAATCGCGGTGTTTAATAAGAGTAACCTCGAGATCGTGTAACGTATAGAAGCCGGGGAAAAGTCATTATATTAATTAATTGTTTCTGTTGACGAGTAAACCGTGCGCGCGTTAAGCCGTTATCCCGGAGTGCTTTAGAATTGGTTAATTAGTTTGTGTGGGATTGGAACGAAATAGACCGCGTCACGGATTTTGTCGAATTGTGGGTTTTGGAGGTACACGAGTTGGTTTGAGTTTCCTTTCGTTTGAATGTAGAAGGTCGTGCGCGAGTTCGCCCGTCGTCCCGTTGTAATTTGGATGTAAAAGGGACTGGCACGGCGTAGACCGCGTTGCGTATCAGTCAAATTAATCGGCGTTTCTCTGTCTGATTTATTTATTTATTCGTTATTTATTTATTTATTTTGTTTATTTGATTATTTATTTTTTATTATTATATTATGATTGTGTTAACGTTAACCTAGAATCGCGGAGAGCGTAGTCGGCCGTCGTCCCGTATTTTAGACGTGGATTCAAGGGATTCGTACGGTCCGAGGCGTATCTCGCGTAGTTCGATTGTTTGTTACGTTTTATTATATTTCATTCCACGAACTAATTATTGACTGACATTATTATTCTGATGTTAATTATTTTATTATCATTATTATTTTGGTTATTATTTAATTATTAGTCGTCATTTATCCGTTATTTTATAACTTATGAACTGCGGAAGATCCCTGGGTTTATGCCTTTTACATGATATATAAATCTCAGGATTGAAATATAGAGCCGTCGGTAGCTTCGCGTACGTGACCTCCTGACGTCCCGTTGTTATGGTTTTTTCGATGTATGTGGGATTAGCTCGGGATAGGCCGTATCGCGGACTGTGAACAGAGACTACCGAACGTCGAAAATACATCGATAAATATTGTTCGAAATTCGAGGCGAGCGAGACAGGCTATACAACATCTACAGGGTATGAGAGTGAGAGAGAGAGAACGGGATAACTGCTATCTCCGACTTAAAGATTAAAATTAAGATATCCAACTAGCTTTAGAGAATTGTTATGAAGGAGAGACTAATTTTACGGGACATCTTATTTGAATTCTAAATTGGTGTTTATTGGAAATGAATAACTATTCGCCAGAAATAAAGAAGTTTGTAAGTCCCGTACCTGCTGTGGTTGTTTAAATTATTTACTGTTATTATTTAGTTTGTTTATTTATTATTTATTGAGCCGACTTCGTTCATGGTTCTCGTTTGGCTTATTTATTGACCATATTTTATTTTTGACTAATTAGTGACTTGATAGTCCGAACCACCCACTCTGCCTTGAACAGCTGTAGCTGGCCTGGGTCGAGACTGGTCATCCAACTCGGTATTTTTTCCTTCCGGCGCGAAAGCGCCTGGCGCCCATCTCGAAAGAGAAAATAAAAAGGAAGGAAAAAATAACTTGGACCAGTCATAGGTAACGTGGTGCGTTGAGGCACAAATTTACCGTTACATCAGATAGTAAAATGCGCGAAGCCTGAAGAGGTTATAAAAACGGAGTCTAAAGTGAAGGGCTTGAGTCTGAATGCTCGAAATGCACAAAAAATCATTTTTAATCTATTCGTCAAATGAACGAAAGTGATTTACCAAACGTTAATAAAGAGTCAATTCAGCTGAACTTTTCCTCAATTCAACGAATGGTCCTTCACGTCATAACGCGTAACGTGTCAAACACTTGTCGTGTTGTAAGTATGTCGTAAACGGCGACATATTACACATAAATTATCACTGCCGTTTGGGTTTAAAGACTAGCTTCTAAACAAGCCTTTGATATTATTGTTATTGTTACTGTTCTCGCTGTTGCCTCGTATAGATAATAAGAATAATAATTTAATCTGATTGTACATTATAATCTAGAAGTTATAAGTTAAACGTATTTGTATATCTGCGTATGAAATTTTTATGTACTGTTGTTGTTGTTGTTGTTGCTGTTATTATTAGTATATTATATGTGTATTATGAATATATTTATGTGTCTTCGCTATGATGATTTAAAATGAAAAACAATAAAAAATATTCCATATGTGTGTAATTTTTATCCTTTATTCGTAAGCTTAGCATCAGCACATGCACCGTACAAGCTTAAGGAGGGCATGATTTTGTGATTTTAAAAAGATTTTGAGACACTCAAGTAAGCATATCTTTAAAAAATAATAAAAATCTGTGTATTCTAAAGGGAAAAACTAACCCCTCATGGTAATGGCCAATTTTAAAGATAGAGGTCTGACGTTTTTAGGACACTTATTTTTAATTATTTGGAGTCAATCTGGGGGGCGGCCCGGTCAAAATTCATCTAAAACTCATATAAGGACCACGTTAGTATATATTGTAACGGTAATTTTTCACGTTAGCATATATTTTTATTTTCCGTGGGAATTCGGGCTCGATCACAGGACTAATTATTTTAGACTTCTTAGTGGTTGACAATAGGCTTTTATTCCAGGAAAAACAATTTTTGTAAAAACGTCACTTTTGATTACTGTTAATCGAATTTTACAGAATATACCTCTAATTCCGCAATTTTCGCAGCTATTTCGACGATTTTAATTTATTTCATGTTCACCTCTCTCGGTACACTCGAAGGCTTATTATTGTTCTCGCGCCGTTGAGTTATCGTACGCTCGGTGCACAGATTCACACTCTTTGCTATTTCGCTTCGCATTCGCTCTTTTTATAGGGTGTATGAACCCTATTCACAATTCTTTGTCACTCACCCTTCTTCCACTCATTCGCTAGTACTTAGCTGTTCTATGTTTAATGCTACGTATCCTAGATTTAATTAAAATTAGCCTATTCACTACGTTACTTAGTTCTATCTTCTTGGACTCGAAAATCAGGGAATTCCCTCGATTTTAGTTGTTATTATTTCGGCTTATTCGAGCACAAATTCTGGGAATCCGCGGGCTCGAGCTTCGGTTCCGCACTCACACCTTGGCTTCGATTCGTTTTCCGCATCTACATCGCCACACGCACACATTCGCTACTTGTACAGAGTGTATAAACTCTGTGTACAATTCTTTCTCACTTATACCCGTCTATCTTTCGCTCTGTCGCTCTTCCACTCGCACAACGGATTCGGTCCCTCGATTACCGTTCGTTTAAAGACCGCACTGTCCAATTTATGTTTATATAACTGGTTCTCTTATTTCGGTGCACTATTCTATATTAATAATCCTTATCAACTACCGAGTTTCCTATATCCGACTGCCTATCAATCCACTAGATTATCCTGTTTAACGTTCTAATGAGAAATCTATTAATCTGGACAGTTCCGAATCATATAATGCTACTCACTGTTCGCCGATATTTTCATGCTCTCATTAGCTTTTCACTCGACACTTTCTCTCACAATCGATACCCTGTAAAACTTGCTGAACTGCCTTAAAGACAAGAGAGCTTCTCTTCCGGTTCAGGCGCTTTTATAGCCCTATCCCCACTCTAGTTCCCCTTACGTCACTTTAGATTTCGATTTAAAATTTGTCCCGTTTCGCTCGATTATATGATTCCGTTGTCACGCCCCCCTGGCTCTCCCTCGTCACCGAGCAAGGCCATCTGGTCGCTGACCGGTTGTTTTCGGTGACGAGCGAATTCCTGAAACGTGACGTCACCAGTTTTTATGCCAGGTCCGGGTTCGTCGGCCTAGCGTCCGCTGTACTTCTTGCTCGACATATATAATATCGGCTTCTCTAGCCTATCGGAAATATAACTTCGCATTATCGCGTGTAACTATGTTACATTATCCCCCGAGATTCTTTGGACAAGTTGCTTTCGCAACTCGCCCAAAGATCTCCCACCTGATTTCACTATTTTCTTTTTTCTTCTTCTTTCCTTTCCCTTTTTTTTTTTTTTAGTGTTCTTTTATTTTATTATTTTTCTTTTCTTCTTTTCTCTTTTTTTTTTCTTTTTTTTTTTCTTTCTTTTTCTTTTCCTTTTTCTTTTCTTTTTCTTTTATATACTTACGAATCCAAATCCGGACAATTTCCGCTCCCGTCTGCTCCTTGTACTCATGACAACTTATACTATTTCGCCTCTTATTTCCTAGATTCTATATTTATCTTAACCTATAGAAAATATACGCCAAATAAAACACTAACGCCAGCATATTTTATTTCGAATTTTTTTTCTTTATTTTTATTTTTATTATTAAGAATTTTCGTATTTATCGTCCGTCACTGTCGTTTGATCTGTCTTCGTCGCTGTCCGTCGCGTAATTGTCTGTAGTTGCAACCACGTGCCAGGTCACCAGCAACTCCATCGTCTCTGGGTCGGGCTCTGGCAAAGACAGCTCCTCCGGTGCCTCTTCTTCTTCCTCAGAGGTCGTATCTTCCTCTGACAAGGATCTTAGTTCTCTTAGGAGCTCCTCCATGCGATGGCTCGTGGCCTGAGTCGATGTTCCCGGTTGGTCTCGCCTACTGCCCTGTCGAACGCTCGTATGTGACACTCCCTGGGCCCTCTCGAGTCTTCTCTCCCTTCGGAAGTGTTTTCCCAGACGTCCTCCTCCTCTCCCAAAACGAAATTCAGGGTTGTCCTGCTCCTGCCGGGCATCATGGCTCAGGCACAATTGTTGGGCCACATTATACCCCTGACCGTTAAGCGAGGCATGGACCTCTACCCAAATCGCCTCGATGACCGGGTCTATCTCGTCGATGTACATGTCGATGACCTGACTTGCCACCATAGACCCCATCCGATTTATCGCCTCCTTGGTCCATGCCTCGCCCCTCGGCGCAAGCTGATGCAGGCCGGCTGCCACGGCAAAATATGTCTCGCCGAGGTATCTCCTTGGAGAGGTGTATAAACTGTCGAGGGCAACCGTGACCCGTTGAGCCATGTCCCCTAGCCATAGGTCGTATTTATCCTCCCGTTTTTTTATTACGGTGGCTCGTAGGAAAGTCCAGGCCTCCGCGTCCCCTTCTTCCTCCAGGAGCAAAAGCACTGCCCGACCCGCATATGCCTCCTCCTCCAGAAGACGGTGTACCTCCGGATGATTCCTCCTCGTCCGCCCCACCATTTTCAAAAACTCCTCCCTCCTCCCTTCGTCCCGCTTCATCCACACATAGAATCTTCCAGGGTGGTCCAGGTGGATCACCTCCGCCTGATATGGCTCGCCGGGAGTCAACAAATATACAGCGTACTCGATGAATCTTTCCATCTTCCTGTTTCGTTTATTCTTCGAAAAATTTCGCGGTGTTTAACCCGTTCCCACGCCAACGCTTCCTTTTATAGCCTCTCGCTCCCTCCGTCGTGCCTCTGTCCCTTGCTATAACACCGGTGGCCTAATTCTCCTCCGGTAGTTCTCCTCGGCCAATTATATGGGCCGTTTCTCTATTCTCCTTCTCCCTTCCGCCTTGTTTCGCCAGAATTCGAAGCATTCTTCCTAGAACGGTCGTTCGGCGTGACGTCAGGATTCCCATCGCGTGATTCTACTGTAGCAGGTTCGATAGCCTCATATTCCCGTGTTGGTGTAGCTTCTATACGGCTCCCTTGTACCTCGTTGTTTACACTCCGAGTACTCGACCTTCCTGTTGTCTCACTTCTTTCCTTGCTCGTCGTAGCCGTCGTACCCTCTCCTTCTCTCTCTGTCCCGTCCGTCTCTGTCTGATACTTTTTAAACATACTGGCGTGGAATTTGCCTCTCTCTACCCCATTCCCTACATCTACAAGTAAATAAGTCGCTAAACCTACGCATTTCTTAATTCTATATGGCCCCTCGTACAGAGGCATAAACTTCGACGTTAATTGTTTTAAAGGATCTGACACATTTAACGCTTTTACAAGCACCAGATCGCCTACTTCATAATTCGTTAGTCTATGGGTTGCATCGAATTTTTCTGCCCGACGCAGGCCTTTCTTTCTTATTCTTTCTCTCACAATTTCGATTTTCGTTTCGTATGTTATTCTGTCATCTTCGTCTCGCAATATGCCCATTTGTTTATTCCAGTCCCGTAGCGGCTTCCTCTTGCATTGTAGTTCCAACGGTGTAAATTCTGTCGTGTCGTGATGGCTCTCGTTGATACAATTTTCGATTACTCTTATCCACTTAAACCAACCTGCATGGTTATTTGTTAAGAAAACTCGGAAAAATCTTCCCAGTTCTCGATTCACTCGTTCGACGATATTTCCTTGGGGATGACGAATTGATGAGAATATCGCCATGATGTCCTCGAGCTTTTGTAACCAGTTCCTAGCCGTGAATTGCGTTCCGTGATCGAACTGAATTCTCCGTGGCTTTCCATATTTCGGAATATAATCGTCGAATATTCGTTTAATCACCGTCGACGTGTTCGCTCTCTTCATGGGATATAGAGCGACGAATTTGCTAAATGCATCCAGTGTCACCAGGATATGTTTCACTCCACCCACCGAGACAGGCAGAGGCCCGTAAAAATCTATGGATACTAGATCTCCCGGTCCTTCTGGTATTATATTTTGCATCGCAGCGTAACTAGTCTGCACCGCGATTTTATTTCTCTGGCACACATCGCAAGTGGCTAGAAAATTTCGTACCATCTTTGCTAGATGTGGATATGTGAAATCCTCCTCTAGTATTCGTAAACACTTCTTCGCACCCAGATGTCCATACATGGTATGGCACGCCTGTACCATCTCTTGAATCATACTTTTTGGTATTATCACCCGCCAAATTCCGGTCTTTGATTTTTTTTGTAAAATTCCTTTTTTTAGTCGGTACTTCTGCTCTTCTGTCCCTTCTCTTTCGACGGCCAGTAAATCCATGATGATCCGTAAATCCTCCTCTTCTTTCTGTATGCTTTTTATGTTCTTCAATTTTTTCGCTAATTCGCGTGGAATTTTTTCGGCCAAAATTCCCGCGATCTGCACAGTTCCATCCCTCTCAGTCAGAGATGCATCTCCGTTGTCTCTCATTCGGCTCAATGCATCTGCCACCACATTCGTTCTTCCTGAGACATGTTCGACTTGTAGATCATAGTCCTGTATGGCTAACGCCCATCGCATTAGTCTTTCAGCGGTAAATCGGCAGGTCTTCAAAAAAATTAACGCTTTGTGGTCCGTCTTAATGAATATCCGGGCTCCTTTCAAATATGTTCTAAATTTTTGTAATCCCCACACAATTGCTAGTAATTCCTTTTCCGTGGTCATATATCCAATTTCTGCTCCTTTCAATGTTCGACTTGCAAAAGTCACCACTCTTACTTCTCTGTCCTCATCCTCCTGTGACAGAATCGCCCTAAGCGCGTAGCCACTCGCGTCCGTAGTAAGAGTATATGGTTTTCTTGTGTCCGGGAATCTGAGTACCACATCTTGACAAAATAAATCTTTCACTTTTTTAAATGTATTTTCCATGGCCTCATTCCACTCCCACCGTATCCCCTTCCGTAGGAGATTCACTAATGGTGCTGTCTCATGCGCGTGTCGATTTGTAAATTTAGTGTAGAAATTTATAAGCCCTAGAAATCCTCTTAATTGCTTTATCGTCCGAGGTTGTGGGTATTCGTGTATCGCTCTAATCTTTTCCGGGTCCGGCTTTAGTCCCTCCGTGGTAAGGATATGCCCGAGAAAAATCACTTCTTTCCGGAAAAAATGTGATTTACTAAACTTTAAAGTCATCCCATGCAGATGAAATCTCTCAAATAATTTCTGTAGATGATCCAGGTGTTCTTCATATGATGTTGACATGACTAACAAGTCATCGACAAAATTTATAACAAAATCCAGACCTTCGAGAACGACATCGAGGGCTCTTATTAGACTCGCCGTACTGGTTTTCAAACCGAACGGTGTAACTGTAAACTCATAGCACTTCCCGTTGTGTTGAAATGCTGTATATTTTCGTGATTCCGGATGAAGAGGTATTTGCCAGAAACTACTCGTTAAATCTAGCGTTGACATTATTGTTTTTCCACCACACCGTTGAAAAATTTCCTCAATGGGAGGTGCATTATTATAATCATTTATTAAATAATTATTCAGCTCTCGTGCATCTAGACAGAGGCGAACCGAATTATCGCTCTTCGTGACAGGCATCAATGGATTTATGTATACACTCTCTGACTTTTGTATAATTCCCATTTTGAGCATCCGCTCAATCTCTCTCTGTACCCTCTCTCGCTGGGTCAAAGAGACGGGATATGAACGATGGAAATACGGTTCCGGATCCTTCAACAGCAGTCGGTGTTCATACTTCGTCATCCTCCCCGGGATTTTATCGAAAATTTCTCTTCTTCCTTCGATGATCCTCTTAAAATACTGCTTAATTTCTGGCCGCAAATCCTGGCATTCCTCCATCTTTTTTTCGAACTCTTCCTCTGACAGGCTGATCATCTCTTCCCCTTCAAGGTTATCTTTAGCCTCCACGCCGGCACACATCTTACTTGGTGGAGCTGAGCGAAAATTTTCCGGATCCACGTGTCGCCATCTCCCTTCCTTCAACTCTGCAACCACTCGGTCCTCTACTGCCAGAATCCTCTGTTCGGCGTCGATTGATATTCTCAATGCCAGCATACCGTCGATACCAATCAACACTGGTCGCACCAACTTTGGCACAACCAGGACCTGTAGGTCACCGCTCGCCCCATACGTTTCCATATTGACCATGATTTGTTTTTTAATTCGAGCAGTCTCCCCTGCAAACGCGCCAACCACCTGCGTCGACGTCACCGGTAGCATCGGGCATCTTTTCAGTACTTCTTCATTTTCTTTGAAAAACCTTTCTGAGACGCACGACACTTCACTTCCACTGTCTATTAAACTCATCTTTGATATTCCAGCTACAGTGATCGGTATTTCAGGACATCTCGGATGCTCCTCTTCATACCATTTACTCTGTACCCCCTCGACCTCTTCGTATAACATTTCTCTAGGATCTTCCAATAGCGTTGCACACGTCACCTGCTTTCCTTCTTCCTCGCCGACCACCCTCGGTGCTGGCCCTCTGATATCTGGTACTGTCTGAACTCTGGCAACGTTTTCAGGGCACATATTCTCTTCATTATCACATGTGCCTTTACCGTCTTCCTGAACTCTGTTTTCCCCTGATTCAGCCTGCCCTTGCCGTATGGTGTCCTTCCCTTCAACCTTCCGCACCGCCCGTTGGTCACCACAGCAACGTTCCTCTTTTCTTCGTAAATTCCTCACTTTCTTCTTCTCCCTCTTCCTAGCGTTCATTTTCTGACGAATACTCTTCCTTTCTTTTTCTTCTAGCGTTGCGCTCCGTTCTTCTAAGTCGTTGTTTATTTTTCTCTCTTCCTCGGGCGCAACGCTTATGCGTTTCCCGAATTGCAGTTTCGTGCTCCCGAGCATTCTGGTACTGGTTCTCTTGGAATCGTGTGTGCCACGAACGGACCCTGTATACCACGATTTATACTGTGCACCTGACTCTTAGGCTGCTGCTCCTGTTCCGGCAACTCAGGCCCCGCCGGCCTGTTGTTTTCCGGCCTCTGAACTCCTCCTGAACGATTTTCTGGCCAAGCCGGTCTCGATGGTTGCCATGGCCCGCTATTTTGCCATGGTGGTCTATCCCCCCGACCACTTTGCCGTCCTGGTGACAATGGACCACCGTTGCCGCCATTGTTTGCTGCATTTTCCCGATTTTCATACCGATTATATGGGCGTGCCGTCTGCTCACGCACCGCTCCTCTATTAAAATTCCTCTGCGGCTCTTGAGACACGTATCCCCCGGTACGACCAGTCACTCTTCGGTAATTTAGTGGGCCTGCCACGTCCGTGCTCTCTAGGAGTTCCAAAAATTCGTCGATATCGCAGATTTGTCGAACTCTTACGGCACTGCGTACCTCTTCATCAAAATGTTTCGCGAGACGACGTATAATATCTTCATCGCTCAATTTTTCACTTAAATCTCGAGCGTTACCAATCACACGTGTTGCATACTCGGCCCGTGTCAACGCTTGACCTTCGGTATAGAATGATCCGAATTCCAAATTCCTCTTAACTTTGTCCTGCATGTCGCGAGCCCAGTACCTTGCACGGAATTTTTCTTCAAATGTTTGAAGGTCGTGTACTGCGCCCTCCACCACGAGCCACCAATCGTTCGCAACCCCCTTCAATGCCGTGCCGATCGCGTGCCGAATTTCCGTATCCTCGATCCCCCCTGCGATGCAAAATTCTCGAAATTCTTTTAAGAATCGCATCGGTCTTTCCTTTCCGTCACCATTATAAGTCGGTGGTTTTTGATCTGTCGTATATAATCGTGTGACATTCAAACCCCCTCCAATAGTTTGTCCGAAACTCATTGACGTATTGGTTCTTCGTGTCGACTCTTCTAATTTTTCGATCCTTCTATTTTGGTTCTCGGTAATCTCTTGTGCTGCTCGGATTTCGGCCATCATTTCCTGTGTCCTTTTTTCCAATTTTTCCATAGTCACCTTCTGACCCGCGACCTTTTGTTGGATATAGTTATTCGTGACGTTCTGATTTTCCAGTATGTTTTCCTGCGCTTCTTTGATTTTTCTATCCGTCCGGCACTCTACTGCTGCGATCCCTTCTTTCAAAGTGTCCTTCGTGGACTCTCTCAGAATTGAGATTCTACTCGTACACTCGTCTCTTATTTGTTGCTGTACCCTTATCACCTCAGCGAATTTACCATCCATCTTTTCCTCCATCTTCTGGAACAGCTGTACGATCTGGCCCACCTCCACCGGATTCGGTAACACGGTCATTGTTCTGTCGGTAGGTATCGGTGTACTGCCGTCCTCCCCGTTTGTACGGCCATCCGCGAGCTCTTCTAATATATCCTCGTTTTCCTCAATCGATCTGATCGCAGAAAACCGCTGAATATTTCTTCTATCTATCCGCCGCCTGTCCTCTAATAGATTTTCCGCCGTCGTAGACTCCCACTCATATGTTGGGCCTACTCCAGCCTCGCCCTCCGGCCGATGCTGTTCCTCCATGCTCTCCATCATTCGCAACTCCTCGAGTTCAGTCGAGATATTTATATTTCCGTTAGATTCCATTTTCTGAATTTCGCTGAATTTATTTTCTTAACGCGCGTCCTATTTAACCACTGCAGTCCTTCTTAGTTGTGTCGAGCCCCACGTTGGGCGCCAAATGTAACGGTAATTTTTCACGTTAGCATATATTTTTATTTTCCGTGGGAATTCGGGCTCGATCACAGGACTAATTATTTTAGACTTCTTAGTGGTTGACAATAGGCTTTTATTCCAGGAAAAACAATTTTTGTAAAAACGTCACTTTTGATTACTGTTAATCGAATTTTACAGAATATACCTCTAATTCCGCAATTTTCGCAGCTATTTCGACGATTTTAATTTATTTCATGTTCACCTCTCTCGGTACACTCGAAGGCTTATTATTGTTCTCGCGCCGTTGAGTTATCGTACGCTCGGTGCACAGATTCTTCACACTCTTTGCTATTTCGCTTCGCATTCGCTCTTTTTATAGGGTGTATGAACCCTATTCACAATTCTTTGTCACTCACCCTTCTTCCACTCATTCGCTAGTACTTAGCTGTTCTATGTTTAATGCTACGTATCCTAGATTTAATTAAAATTAGCCTATTCACTACGTTACTTAGTTCTATCTTCTTGGACTCGAAAATCAGGGAATTCCCTCGATTTTAGTTGTTATTATTTCGGCTTATTCGAGCACAAATTCTGGGAATCCGCGGGCTCGAGCTTCGGTTCCGCACTCACACCTTGGCTTCGATTCGTTTTCCGCATCTACACCGCCACACGCACACATTCGCTACTTGTACAGAGTGTATAAACTCTGTGTACAATTCTTTCTCACTTATACCCGTCTATCTTTCGCTCTGTCGCTCTTCCACTCGCACAACGGATTCGGTCCCTCGATTACCGTTCGTTTAAAGACCGCACTGTCCAATTTATGTTTATATAACTGGTTCTCTTATTTCGGTGCACTATTCTATATTAATAATCCTTATCAACTACCGAGTTTCCTATATCCGACTGCCTATCAATCCACTAGATTATCCTGTTTAACGTTCTAATGAGAAATCTATTAATCTGGACAGTTCCGAATCATATAATGCTACTCACTGTTCGCCGATATTTTCATGCTCTCATTAGCTTTTCACTCGACACTTTCTCTCACAATCGATACCCTGTAAAACTTGCTGAACTGCCTTAAAGACAAGAGAGCTTCTCTTCCGGTTCAGGCGCTTTTATAGCCCTATCCCCACTCTAGTTCCCCTTACGTCACTTTAGATTTCGATTTAAAATTTGTCCCGTTTCGCTCGATTATATGATTCCGTTGTCACGCCCCCCTGGCTCTCCCTCGTCACCGAGCAAGGCCATCTGGTCGCTGACCTGTTGTTTTCGGTGACGAGCGAATTCCTGAAACGTGACGTCACCAGTTTTTATGCCAGGTCCGGGTTCGTCGGCCTAGCGTCCGCTGTACTTCTTGCTCGACATATATAATATCGGCTTCTCTAGCCTATCGGAAATATAACTTCGCATTATCGCGTGTAACTATGTTACAATATACATGTACGGGCAGCACCGCGTAATAGTGGTAAGACTATAAGAGACACCAAAAAACTTCTTCTTTTCTTTAGTGCTGAGTCTGGTTTACACACTAGTGGAAGATATATCTCAAAGAACTCGCCTTTGGACATTGCTGCATTAGACAGGGAATCAGCTGCTTTGTTTCCTGTGACGCCGCGTTAAGTTCAATACGGTGACTTTTATGAGACATTTGTGTAATGCAATGATGAACGGAGAGCAGTTGCTGGCATTTGACAGCGTGAGTAGAGATTGAATTGAACTGAGGGAGTCAGTGAAGATATAGGGGTTTGTGATTTGGTTGGATATGATAGTATTGATGCTATTTAAGATAGCCAAGAGCTCGGCCGAGAAGATGCAGGCGTAGAAAAGGATACGATATTTTATGGCAAGGCTTCGAACGGGTAATAAATGGCAAAGCCACCATAGTTGTCAGCATCGGATTTGGAGCCGTACGTTAAGAAGTGGGGAGCGTTGTTGGTATTGAAGATAAAAAGACAACATGATTTTGGGTCTCTCGAAGCTTAAAAAGCTGCCCGTATCGACGCCAATGGAAGCGGATGGGTTGATGGTAAAATTTCATAGCCTATACGGAAGGGGTGGGGTTCAATAGAGAGTTCAAGGTGAAGGAATTTCCTTGAATAGGGGAAGGTGAGATAATGAGGGATAATTATTTCGGAATCTTAGTGAAAGAATGAGAAGCGGAATCGAGAAGAGCAGGGGAGATTTGAACATGAGAAAATTTTAAGGAAGAATCTGTCGCAGAGTGATTGAAGCCGACATAAAAGTTAAGGTTTCCGTGATTCTGCTAAGACAAGGTTATTGAACGCAGAATTTCTGATTCCCAAGGTGACCCAAGGGCTTTCCATCGCATGGCTTCGATCTTTAGGCGTAGAGGGTGGTCATTGATTAGGATCGCTAGCGACCCGAATTCGATTAAATTTCGTATAAACGCTCTATATATTGTTAGGAGGTCACTACAAGATATTTCGTAGATTTTTGCACTTGAATAATAAGCTAGATAGTTGAGGATGCCATGATCGACGGTAATCTAAAATTAGGCCCAAGAATTTTGTTTAGAAACAATCCGGTACGTTGGAAGTATTTTTTAAACAGAAGGTATAATTTGAACGGAAGGTAGAGTGGGATTGAATATGTTGCGAGAGAAGACGACAAGCTGAAATTTAAAAGGTTATATTGAGAGGCCTTTCTCGCTTAGGTTGGTCAATGTATTTGAGTTGGTTTGGATAGAGAAGGTTCGATCTAAAAGGTGTTTTGATGTTGATAAAATGGTCACGTCGTCAGCAAACTGCAAGCAGGAACTGTAAAGGTGGAGGTGTTGTCTAGCTGATTCATGTTTAATATGTACAGAAGAGGACTTAACATACATCTTTGATAGATGCCTTTGTAGGTGTGATACGGACCGTAGGTTCAACCACTGGATTTAGAATGGATTGAGCGGGCAGACGTGATATTATGAATGAATTTGCCATACTATATGGACCAAGGTAGACAAATTCCTCTGAGAAACTGAATCAAAATGCCCGGGTCGACGTTGTCAAATGCAAAGGAGACGTCTAGGAAAACACAGACTGTGTAACCTTTCACAAAGCCGTTATAAATCTAAGTCGTAAGTATGGACTGGTCGTTGTAGCAAGATCTCGATTTACGGAATCCGGATTCAGAGGTGGAGAGCAGATGATTACTTCCCAGCCATTAGATCAAGCGAGTATGATCCCTTTCCATGAGTTTAAGGAAGTAAGACGCTAAGGAGATGGGACGCAATTTACCTGAGGTTCATTTGGACATAAAAAGCACCAAAAATTTACACCAAGACTCAGGAGAGTCCCGAGCTCAAGAGGGCGTTGGACAGAGATAGGTCATTTGGAGGGAATATAGAAATTTATCTCTTCGGTTCCAGGGACTGATTTGCAGTTACTAATTCAGATAGCTTTTCTTGAAGTTCTTTTAGTTCGACAAGAGACTCAAGGTAAGGGTTGTCGGCAAAGAGGCTAGGGAAGAAACGGGGAAAGGGCATATGGAGGCAATAAGATTGAGTTGTCTCGTAATTGTCGGTGTTGTTTAGTAAAGTAACAGGATCAAAAACGTTTCAATTGAAACATTCATAATTCTATTTCGAAATCTCTCGACCTTTTACCACATCCTGTTTGCTAGAATTCAAAAGTCGATGGTTTTCGTAAATTCAATCCCAGCGTCTTTTTTGGTCTTTTCGAAAGTTTTTTTCGCTGTG
Source organism: Cylloceria caligata (assembly GCA_963942595.1). Lineage (NCBI taxonomy): Eukaryota > Metazoa > Arthropoda > Insecta > Hymenoptera > Ichneumonidae > Cylloceria > Cylloceria caligata. Next base: position 9,263,613 of record OZ012711.1, on the reverse strand, counting down.
ACATCTAGCTTTCTTGACTGGTAAGGTTTTCTGTTTGCTAGGCAGTTGGACGACGCCCAAGCGTGTTATCGGGTTTCGTTAGTTTCTTCGCACTCCGAGTTCGACCAAATGGCGGGGCGTACTTTGAAGGTGCGAGAATTATTCTTATAAATCTGTGGACATGATTTGAGATCGATTCGTTAAGGAGGGATCCTGCTTTAGAAGGTCCAAAAAATCGTTTTTGTTATTGCCTAAATCGATAGATGAACTATCCAAGAATATTTTCACAAAGTTACAGATGCCAATTCGAAGTATTTTCAAAGATACAAAGCCGAACGCAAAGGGGCGTCGAGCAGGTGTGCGCGCGCTCGGCCTGCCTCGGGCGCGTTTTTCAAGTGATTTTTTGTTGAAAAACCCTTTTTTCAACCCTAAAAAAAATAATTTCATGATTATCACAACTTTTTCTTGGTTCACCCAGAAGAAAAATATATGATAATTGGAAATCTTTTTCGTATTTTTGTTTCAGACAAGAATTACGAACTACATCTGTCCCGCCAATTGGAAATTACAGTGGCAAGGCGCTCACGAAAAGGGCTCATTGCTCTGCAGTATATTATTGTATCTACTTAAAAAAATATATTTTTACACTTCAAATACATAAGAAAATATACCCCAAAGTTCACTGGACTAAGTTGTTTTTTCCCCTTCCAAAAAAATCCTCGAAAAAAAGCTATTTTTGGGTCTTCTGAAGCAGGATCCCCCCTTAAAAGCTTCAATTATGTTTTAATATTCGATTCATGATAAAGAGTTAGACAAGGAGGGGGCATTGAGTCCAGAGCGTCTTTGTAACGGTGCTTCAAAGAAGTCAACGGTGAGAGGAGAAAGCGAACATTGTAAATTCGATACCTATAGGGATGTTGTAATTGGAAAATGGTCGCTGAAGAGTGAGGCAGGCTTGATTTAGCATTCGCAAAAAGGGAGGAGATAGAGAGAAACTAGGTTGATGTCAATGGCCGTAGCGTGAGTATTTGGGTTGGTAGGATTAGTGACGGGAGAGTCATCATTAAAGCAAGAGGGGTTACAGTTTATGAGAGTATCAGATAAAGTGGACCCTGAAGTGCAGTCAAGGACGCAGCCCCAAGACGAGTGGTGACTATTGAAGTCGCGCCCGATGAGTACGTTTTCTACTGTTGTGGATGAATTAGTAAATCGTTATCATGTGATGGCATAAGTGTTAATCCCTCAGCTCCCTCAGCTGAAAATGGCAACAATGGTCAGTGCTCAGAAGAAGATGGGAACAAAGTATGTGAGGGTTTCTAGTTGGTTAGGAATGTGATAAGTAGACTGAATCTGGATGAACGCGATTCCTTCTTCGAGATAAATGACGAGATCGCCGCCTTTTTTGTTGGGTCTATTTGTTGTGATAACGTAAATGCCATTTAGTTTAGGAATTCAAGAAGGTGTGAGCCATGTTTCCCAAAGAATGATAGTGTCATAGGAGTGAGCTATGCTCATTTAAAATCTCTGTTTGTTGTTGAAGCCGCGTCTTCTCCACTGGTGGATTTTTAGTCATTTATTGGGGGCCATGTTGTAAAAGGCCCCTCTTTGAGAATAAGAAGAGAGTAGAGGGTCACAATGGCGGGGGTTACTTTGTCTGATAAACCGAGCGGGTATAAGGCTGGCATCAGCTGTTGCGTGCTGAGACGAAGAAGGGTAGGAATTAATTCGTGGATGCTCTGGACAGGGTTAAGGAGGGTGGTGTTGTTAGACGGAAAAGTAGACGGAGCTGGTGCGAGAAGCGATGGAGAGTTTTGGCCCCAGGTGAAATCAGTATAGTCTAGTTTGGTCTAGGAATGAAGGGCGCCCATGAGTAGCCAGAAGGATACTTTCGTGGGCGGCATGTGTAGCGAGAATTGAATCCAAGTCGATCGGTGTCGCTTTGATGTTTTTGCGCGACGGTAGGTGTGTGGACGTGATGGAATTTGTGAGATTCAGATAGGGATTTTTTTGCAATTGGCGGTGTTGGATTTTGCGACTGCGATTGTTGCTGGTGTTGTTAGCGAAATGAAGTTTTGGGAAAAAACGGTGAGAAGTGAACAAGAAGGGTCGACATAGCGTAGAAGGTGTCGATTGGGCCAGTATTGATCTAAATCAGATAATTGGTGAGATGTCCGGCCTCGAAAGGGATGATAATGCTGTTTTCCACAGGAAGATGCCTTTGCAATTTGCGCAGCACGGAGGTCGACTCAAGTTAGGGCAGATCTTGCCTACTGAATGTTTCCTGCCCCCGCATTTGATGCATTTGGGGCGACTCTTAATTTGTTTGGAGACCTAATTGAAGATAAAGCGGATAAAATCAAAGATAAATACGGCTCTCGGAGGTAAGGAATAAATCGGGAATGAAGGCGAATAAGTTTGCGGCTGCTTGAGCTGAATCGGAAAAAACTTCATTACCAAATTGAGCGTTAGAGAGTGCAAAGGAGCAGTGCGGTATTGATCAGAACTGAACAGATCGTGAACTTTGTGTTTCTCAAATTTGTGCAGGAGTATTCTTCCTACATTGGTGGCAATGTAGGAAGTATTGGGGGTAGGACTCTCTTTGTTGTCTTGCGTTGTATTTGCGAACGTCTCTTCACTGTGGATTGTCTCGGAGCTTTGGTTCCTCAATCTGGTGTTCTATTTGGAAGATAAGTCGTCCGTCCCCTGATGCGCCTGTTTGCAAGATTCAGGGAACGATTCTTCTCTGAGGTCGTCCACCTAGGATGCCAATTCGTCAGAGTCCTTGCGCATGGTCTCGTCCTCGGACTCACCGTCCGAAGGGCTGCTCTCGCTCCACTTCAGCAATGAATGTGCGATGTTTCGCCGCTCAGAGGAGACAGGCAATAAACGGCAATGAGAAGTTACGATTTGCTAAGTAGTAGAGAAACCAAGTTAACTTTGAGTAAAAAAGGAGAAAAAAGAAGAGAAGGCACATTTCTTTGAGAAAGTGCTGGTGGCAGAGTAGTATTTGGCCACACTCTGCCACGTAGCTATTTAATATACCACGTAAAGAATCGATAACAAAACTCCAACGAAAAGGAAATGTCCTGGGGGCCTATATTCATCTCACGGGAAACGTTTTCCGTGAACGAAACACAATCCGTGAACGAATGCACAACCGTGAACGCAGCACTCCCAAGGAGAAAAATTATTTCCGTTCACGGATACGATTCTCAAACGTCGAGAATAGGCCCCCGACTCATTCGTGTCTATAGCGCCACTCCACTAAAAAACTTGGACAAAGTGACTACCCCCACCACAGAAATTCAGTTTTGTTCCTAGGCCTGTATGTAAAAACATACGTGAGTATGGTAAGTACGAGTACACAAGTCGAGATAGCCGCTCCACCGCTTCATGCTTTAGAGAACGTGCTGCCCCTCAGTTAGTAACAAAAACTGTAATACAAATTTCTCCACCACAATTACTCTTTCGAATAAAGCTGGAGAATTGTAAACTCCGGTTTATAATTATGCAGTTGACCGTTCTCTTCATTTACCCAAAAGATCAACAGTGATGGAGAAATTCGCGATGGGAAAATTCTGCTATCTCGCTTGTACATATGGCGATTTAAAAGAGACAGACGACATGTAGCACGTCGTCTTAAAGAGGGTAGAGCACCAGGCTCGCGGGGGATAGGTCCGGCGTGCGCGGTGCGGGGTAATTAGTGTGGGATCAAGAAGTCCGTTGTACGGAATCCCGATTGTGCCGAGATAAAAGCTGGAAGATCCCTTCTGCTCGTGCTAGCTCAAAATCTGGACGGTGAATTGCTTTGAAATTTGAATATACGTTTCCTGACAGTATCCCCTTGTCATTGATACATTTTTTGAACGAACATCTCTTATCAAATTTATGCAGCTACAGTTAGAATATCTTAAGGCTGTGACTTTTCTAATAAGAGCAATGTTAATTAGCTCAAATTGTGTAGTCAATATCACGCCAACTAAACGGTGAATCTCTTCTAAATTTTTCAAACTTTTAAGTTAGGAATTATTATACCTCAGACCTTCAATTCACGCTCAAATAATTAAAAGGCGAAATATGTACCATCTGATACATGAGTACGAGAGAGATACCTGCTAATTTTCCAGACCATGCCATTCAGGGACTATTGATATTTCAGAAAAAAGCAAACTTTTACACAATGCACAGCACAACAGGCTATCGTCTAAAACTCGTTTTTTTCCCGAAATGTCTACGGTACATTGAGTTTATTCACTATAACTAAATATATTTAGTTGTCCTATTACCTAAAATATTTGTTAAGTATTACATTTATTAACAGTTAATAAGTATTAGTGTTCTCATAATTAAATCTTATACCGAAGGCACTTTTGCTAAACGAACGATTTATTTGAGCCATTTGTTTCCCGTAACTCATTTCATGTTTCTTATCAATAAAGTACGATTTGCGGCAATGGGATTAATTATAGCTGAAACGACTTCAGGTTTGTTAATAATTATGAAATATATATATGATATAACTGTTGTCTCGGTGAAGAAAATATATATTTGTTAATAATTAACAAATTTCGAATAGAAGCTAATGCAGATTTGTTAACATTATCAAATCTATTTTTGAGATAAGCACCGACGATTTGGTGACATGACGATTCTGTTTATTGCCAAACGTCGTCCTTCAGCGGATGAGTTCAGTCTTGCGCGACCTTGACACCATCATGCCATCCTTGTATCTTTGCAATGCGAGTGAGTTGACAATAACCTAGTTTTGCATAAAAAGTGAGAATTCATTAGGATTATCGACAAACAACCTTAACGATTTGCTCATTTCATGGGGTCTGCATAGCTGCCTGCATGTAGAGTCGAAGCAACCCTTTGAATGTAAGTATAAAAAGTATTAATCGATATATGTAAGTACTCATAATAGCTCTGTTCAATGAAATCGATCTGACGGCATATAAAATTATATGCATAGTTCCCTCAGTCCATAATTTATTCTCTTCAAATTATTACAATAGTGACTATGAAAAAGCATTTTTTATTAATACCAATGCTATGTTGAACCAACATGATGTTCATCAGACCCTAATAAAGAAACATTTCATTTATGGTACATTGTTCACTGCCGTTCGTAGGAACGTAGTGATTCTGCCTTTCGTTTTACTGAGAAGCAGGTCGTTGGTAACGGAGAGTGTCGGTGAAATAATAGACCCTTATGTAAACAACCTGTACTATGTTTATTAGTCCACGATAAGAAATGTTGTTATGTAAGGTATTATTTATGTTGGAGGAGTTGTAAGGTATTAGATGCTTTCGCGGAGCGGTACGCTCTGGTGTTTTTCTTTATGTCTACTCGCTAGGATGACTTCTAACGAACTCTCGTCTTTCGCTCCGGGGTCGAGGAAGCAGCCTACGAGAGCGTGGTCCTATACCTTGTTAAACATTATTGAAAATAGGCGAAGATTTAAGAAGGACACCCTCGCAGAAGCAAGCTACGTCGCCGAACCCGGCTTACTCGAATTATCATGAGTTTAGCACGAACAAATAATAAATAAATAAAATGGTAAACAGTTAAAATAATTTAGTACATACGGCGAGAGTATGTTTTCAATGACAACGTAGACCATCAACCCAGGTAAGTCCTTTGCGGATGTTTCCCAGATGGCGAGGGCCTCGGTCATCATTGGATGCAATAAAAAAAGGATCCGATGACAGTAGCATGGCAAGCAGCGAAATTTACAATGGGAACGAAATTCAACTTAGAAATAAAAAGAACCTCTGCTAAAACTGTACACAGTATACACAGGATTTACTTGCGAATTTGCAACACATATATAACTGTTAATAAATAATTATTTGTGCCAATTCAGAGGTTCAAATAAACGATTTGCCCACTCTAACAGAATATTTATTTCGCCATATCCAACTTTACCATTTATTAACAGTTAACAAATCCTGGTGCCTACAAATAAACTCTTGTCTCAGTGTATATAAAATCCATGCGTTACAGTTTATGTTATCGACTGGGTAGGGTTCGCCTCGCTTAAAGGGGATAGTTTTTCAACCGACTTTACTCGGTAAAAATACGCTATTTCGGAATATACGGATATATTTTACATTGTACAGGACTGTAATAAGAACGTAACCGTTTCGACGCCCTGTGAAATTTCGGTTGAAAACGTGTAAAAATTTATAATAATCGTATATTACTAACCCTTCATAAATCCAGTCTGGCCGCTCGAAATAGCAACAATATCAGTTTTGTAGGATATAAACCGTTCTGGAACTCACATACGTCAAACCGGACAGGACGTCAATTCTTACAGGTTTTCCAAACATTTCAATATCATCAAAAATTCGATCACACAAAAGAAATTAACGTAGAGTGTATACCGCGTTCATGTAGTCTGGCTAATTACGGCAATGAGAATAGACAGACTACGTGAACGCAGTATATACTCTACGTTAATTTCTTTTGTGTGATCGAATTTTTTACGATATTGAAATTTTCGGAGAACCTTTTTTCGAAGTATCGACATCTCGTCCCGTTTGACGTATGTGAGTTCGAGAAACGTTTATAAAGTATAAAACAGATGCTGTTGACAATTCGAGCGGCTACATTAGATTTCTGAAGAGTCAGTGATATACGATTATTCTCACTTTTTGCACGTTTTCAACGGGAATTTGACCAAACGTCGGAGCGTTTATGTTCATACTACCGTCCTGTATAATTTAAAGCATAATCCGCAGCGTATCGACGATGCTGGGTGTATACTACGAAATAGCCTATTGTTACCGACCAAAATCGGTAAAAAAATCTCCAGCATTCCTTTAAGGCGATGTGACATACCTTCCCCCTCCGCCATACCGGGCCCAGTCAGTATGAAAAACTGCTTACCTATTTTTTCAAGGATACAGGATGTTTGTGGACAAAAAAACATTAAGTAAATGTGTGTAAGTAATGGAAGAAAAGATATCTAATATACTTTTATACAGAAATCCCCGGCACCCTTGCAAAAATAGGTAAACAGTTCTTGATACCAACTGCGGTATGTCACATAATCTTAAAGTGAGGCTCGATACCGATTGTTCACCATAAAACTATCAGCACTTTTTTTCGAAAATCAGATTTTTGTAGGAATGTCAGAAGATCTGTTACCGAAAAAAATCTTTGATAAATGCTTACTTCTGTCGTTCGCACTTGCGGATTTTCGGACTAAAGGTCACGCGACTTGAACTTCTCCTTAACGAACTACAAAATATACCCCTCCACCCGGAAAACATAAGACAATTTATGAATCCATGTATGATTGTTATTATAAAGTTAGGAATTTTATGTACTTTTATTTTATTAAACTTTTTAAAAATGAAACTATCAGGAGTACAAATTGAAAATGCGGGATTTTTTTCTATTTTTGAACGTTTATTCTGAAAAAATGGTAACAAATGAATTATTCAAAGTATTGTCCATCGCTAGCCACAACTTTTTCCCATCTTTCTGGCAATTTACGGATACCGTCGCGAAAAAATTCGGCCGGCTTGGCTGCTATCCAGTCATCGACCCATTTTTGGGCTTCTTCGTAAGAATGGAAGCGCTGGTCAGCTAGGCCATGTGTCATCGATCGGAAAAGGTGGTAATCGGAAGGAGCAATATCTGGGCTATACGGCGGGTGGGGTAAGATTTCCCATTTCAGCGTTTGTAGGTATGTTTTGACCGGCGCTGCAACATGTGGCCGAGCGTTGTCATGTTGCAAAATTACTTTGTCGTGTCTTTGCTCGTATTGTGGCCGTTTTTCTTTGAGTGCGCGGCTCAAACGCATCAATTGAGTTCGGTATAGTGCTCCTGTGATGGTTTCGTTCGATTTCAATAGCTCATAATACACCACACCCAGCTGGTCCCACCAAATACAGAGCATGAGCTTGGCGCCGTGAATATTTGGTTTGGCCGTCGATGATGATGCATGGCCGGGGTAACCATATGATTTTTTGCGCTTCGGGTTATCGTAATGGATCCACTTTTCATCACCAGTGACAATGCGATGCAAAAAACCCTTCCGTTTTTGCCGTTCGAGCAGCAGTTCGCATGCAAAAAAACGGCGCTCGACGTCTCTCGGCTTCAGCTCATACGGCACCCAATGTCCTTGCTTTTGGATCATTCCGAGGGCTTTTATACGATGGGAAATGGCTTGTTGTGTCACTCCCAATGAATCTGCGAGCTCTTGTTGAGTTTGACACGAGTCTTCATTGAGTATTGCCTCCAATTCAGCATTCTCAAACTTTTTCACTTGGCCCGGCCGCTCTTTGTCCTCAACGTCAAAATCACCACTTCTAAACCGCACAAACCATCTCTCGCACGTTGAAACCGATGGAACATGACTCGGATAAGCCTCGGAGACCAATCGATGTGCTTCAGCAGCACTTTTCTTCAAATTAAAGAAGTAAATTAAAACTTCCCGCAAATGCTGTTTTGTTGGCACGAAACTCGACATATTGAGAGCTCAAAAAAACTATGAATTTGACACTGCGACAAATTGACACATACTGAAAATTAAAGCTATAAGACGTAGCTTTGACATGAACATAGTCACAGTACTGCCTGATGCGTATAGCGTTAGTAACGCCATCTGTTATCAAACCCGCATTTTCAATTTGTACCCCTGATACTTTTACTCCATATTTCAATTACTTTAAGCAATATGTGTAATAAAAAATTATGTGATGGTTGTTTAAAATATAAACGCAACAATATACGTATATATTATTCTTTTGCTCAATAATGTTACTGATGCATAATAATACTGTTATTATTTAATATTTTTGTTTTCATTTTGAGCTTTAATTATACATTTCCAACGAATGGTTTGATTCGATCAGAATTCGAACACTGCGACAAGAAAAGAGTCTTTCAAAATATCAACCATATTTAATACACTAAGAACATTGATTTTGAGTAATAACAGTATTTGAAAGTTATGAATAAATTTGTTAAAAAAAATTGTGTAACAAATTTTTAGAAAAATATTTTTTGTCTCATAAAATGAATTCTAAAATGAATAAAATGAATAATTTTTACGAATACACATAATTTTTTAAAGAAAATTGAAACTTGCAAATTGCTTCTTCGAGATTCCGCACGATGCTTGAAGTCCTTTCTACGAGGAACTACTCGTATCTTTCTCAATTTTAGCTTCCTCATAGAGGAAGCATTGAGCATCGTGCGGAATCTCGAGGAAGCAATTTGCAAGTTTCAATTTGCAGCTTCTTTTAATATCCGAACCTTATGACCAACTTTATACCAACTTTACATTTATATATGTACTTTTTACTTTTTTATATACTTTTTAAATATTTATACCAACTTTGCTTTTACAATACTCTATTAAAAAAAAAAATCAGCACGATATCTCGAACTTTGTAAAAATTAGAGCGATATGACGATTTTTCGAAAAATTCCAAAATTTATAAGATCTGAACCGTTTGGCCGATGTTTCCCGAATTGAATACGAACCGTCTTTTTATGATACTTTATTTATATTGAAAAATGTCCAGAGATTCTGACATGTTTAAAATAATGTATTAAATCATCTAACAAGTCGCAAATTTGGATACGTTTTCGGGAAAAAAAGTCGATATGAGCACATAAAAAGTTTGAGGATCATTAAACGAACAGGTTCATAAAAAACAAGTTGTAAAAATACTCGAAAACGGACATTTTAAAGCCACTGGAAAATTATTTTTTAAATCATGTATATTTGGAAATATCAATGGATTAATTTCATAAAACAAAAAAAAAGTTTCTGAAAATATTTTACCCATTGTTTTAAAAGTAAATTATAAATAACTTATTGTTATTATCAGGGGTACAAATTGAAAATGCGGGTTTGATAACAGATGGCGTTACTAACGCTATACGCATCAGGCAGTACTGTGACTATGTTCATGTAAAAGCTACGTCTTATAGCTTTAATTTTCAGTATGTGTCAATTTGTCGCAGTGTCAAATTCATAGTTTTTTTGAGCTCTCAATATGTCGAGTTTCGTGCTAACAAAACAGCATTTGCGGGAAGTTTTAATTTACTTCTTTAATTTGAAGAAAAGTGCTGCTGAAGCACATCGATTGGTCTCCGAGGCTTATCCGAGTCATGTTCCATCGGTTTCAACGTGCGAGAGATGGTTTGTGCGGTTTAGAAGTGGTGATTTTGACGTTGAGGACAAAGAGCGGCCGGGCCAAGTGAAAAAGTTTGAGAATGCTGAATTGGAGGCAATACTCAATGAAGACTCGTGTCAAACTCAACAAGAGCTCGCAGATTCATTGGGAGTGACACAACAAGCCATTTCCCATCGTATAAAAGCCCTCGGAATGATCCAAAAGCAAGGACATTGGGTGCCGTATGAGCTGAAGCCGAGAGACGTCGAGCGCCGTTTTTTTGCATGCGAACTGCTGCTCGAACGGCAAAAATGGAAGGGTTTTTTGCATCGCATTGTCACTGGTGATGAAAAGTGGATCCATTACGATAACCCGAAGCGCAAAAAATCATATGGTTACCCCGGCCATGCATCATCATCGACGGCCAAACCAAATATTCACGGCGCCAAGCTCATGCTCTGTATTTGGTGGGACCAGCTGGGTGTGGTGTATTATGAGCTATTGAAATCGAACGAAACCATCACAGGAGCACTATACCGAACTCAATTGATGCGTTTGAGCCGCGCACTCAAAGAAAAACGGCCACAATACGAGCAAAGACACGACAAAGTAATTTTGCAACATGACAACGCTCGGCCACATGTTGCAGCGCCGGTCAAAACATACCTACAAACGCTGAAATGGGAAGTCTTACCCCACCCGCCGTATAGCCCAGATATTGCTCCTTCCGATTACCACCTTTTCCGATCGATGACACATGGCCTAGCTGACCAGCGCTTCCATTCTTACGAAGAAGCCCAAAAATGGGTCGATGACTGGATAGCAGCCAAGCCGGCCGAATTTTTTCGCGACGGTATCCGTAAATTGCCAGAAAGATGGGAAAAAGTTGTGGCTAGCGATGGACAATACTTTGAATAATTCATTTGTTACCATTTTTTCAGAATAAACGTTCAAAAATAGAAAAAAATCCCGCATTTTCAATTTGTACTCCTGATATTATTATTATTATTATTATTGTTGTTGTTGTTGTTGTTGTTGTTGTTGTTGTTATTCCACCTCTGGGCCGGGGATAGAATAGGCCCATGGTATACCTGCCTGTCGTAAGAGGCGACTAAAAAGAGTTTTTTACAGTTATGGATAGTTCTGAAGAAAGGAATAAACTTACGGTGCATGGAGTTGGATCCCCAGTACCGGCGCCAGAGAGTTATAACGCGGGCTCTCGAACGCCGTCAGCATGCTACCGCGACGCACTGATGTTGAATCTCCCTCATGACGGGGCGGATATTAATACGAATAAGGAGTAAGACGGCTCTAATGGAGCAGCAGCGAGCAGCTCTACAGCAGAAGATCTCAGAGGCCGACCTTTTCGAGGAAGAGGAGATACGGCGCCTTCAAAGCCTGGCGAAGATGATCCAGGCGACCACCAAGCAGCAGAATGTCAGCATAGACATCAAACAAGGCTTACAGAAACTGGAAGAAGCCCTAGAGGCCACCTCAGCATCCAAATTGGAGAGGAAGAAGATTGAAGCAGAATTGCGCAAAATACCAGCGCGAGACAGACGACTAGCCTCACAATCTTGGAATGGAGGAATCAAAAGGTCACGACACCTAACCAGCAGCCCAGGAGGAGGATCTCCTGTACAACGGGCGGACAAAAGACCCAAGCATGGAGGGACAGAAGGCGAGTAGCAAGAACCTCGTCGCAGAAAGGAGAAAGGAGGTTCGGACAAGCCCAACGATAGGAAAGCCAGAAGGGCCTCAAGGAACGATGAAGAAACACCGACAACGAGGATGAGAACAACCACACCGACACGCCAAGGAAAGCGGAAAAAATGGATCCGGTATAAGCCGCGCAGCGAAGCCGTTCTGATTAGGCCGGAAACAGGGAGTACCTACACAGAGATCACGAGGGACATCCGCGACAAAGTGAACCCTAGATATAGGCAGCAACCAGAAGAATAAGAACGTCTTCACCAAAGCCCTGAGAGATGCGCTGGGAAATACGGGCAGTCACCGAACTCATCCCGAAGATGAGCCTCCAGATTAGGGACCTCGACGGAACAACTGAAGAAGAAGATGTGCTCGAGGCCTTGGCACGCGAATACCCGGGACAAGTAGACAATGTTAAAGTGCGAGTGCCAAAGACGATTTACAGGGGCCATCAACAAGGGCAAGATCAAAGTTAGCTGGGTCAACTGTAAAATTCGACAACGGATAACTGTGATGCGGTGCTTCAGATACTTAGGGTATGGGCGTCAAGCCAAAAACTGTAGTGGCCCAGATAGAAGTGGGCTGTGTTATAAGTGCGGTGAAACCGGTCATAAAGGCGGTACGTGCAAACGGGAACCGCGATGTGTTTTGTGCGCGGACGAAGTGCAATCGTCCCACGTGCCGGGAGCAGGGACATGTGCCGCTTTTCAGAGAGCGTTGGAAAGTGCTAAGAAAAGGACCTCGAGATGATGAGGGTACTTCAAGGAAACCTCAACAGGAGCAGGACGGCCGACGACCTCCTGACACAACAGGTGCGCGAGAAAACATGTGATGTGATTATCATCAGTGAACAATATAGTGATAAAGTGAATGCGAACTGGTACGCAAACAACCTGGGCACTGCAGCCATCTGGGTCCCAAACCCCGAAAAAGGCCGAGTAAAAGATCACGGAAGAGGAAAGGGCTTTGTCTGGATTAAACAGAGAGACGTTTACTACGGGAGCTGCTACTTCGCGCCCAATGAAGGCATCGGACAATTTGAAGAGAAACTCAACAGCCTGGAAGACCAACTACGGGACATGGAAGGAAAAATCATCGTGGCTGGAGACTTTATTGCGCGAGCGATCAAATGGGGCATGCCGCATCCGGACGGCAGGGGCAGGCGAATAATGGAAATGGTTTCAAGACTGAGCCTCACAGTGCTAAACACCGGTTCGACCGCGACTTTCCCACGACCAGGCTACAGGGGAACGATCCCGGACATGTCGTTCGCATCGGAACGCGCGCCATGTGTGAGATAATGGACGGTGATGGAGAACTTCACCAGCAGCGATCACCAGTACATCACGTTCGAATTATTTGAGGAGAGAAACGCACCAAGGATCAACAGGGACCTACCACCAAGATGGAACGTAGCCAAAATGGACAAGAGGAAACCGGGTGCATCGATACTCAACGGACGGAGAATCTCGACGCACGTTGAAAACCCAAGCATCGATGCCGAAAAAGCAACGACCAGCGAACAAGCAGGCAGCGTACTGGTGGACCGACGAGATCGCCAGTCAGCGAAAACGATGCCTGCGACTGCGGAAAGCAACTCGAGCTCGAAGAAGGAATCCTGATGAGGCAGCGATCATCGCGTCTCAATGCAAAGGCGCCAAGAAGATCCTACAGCGCCAAATTGGTAGGAGCAAGTCGGAGCGCTGGAATTCCATTATACAGGACATGAACAACGACCCGTGGGGATTGAGCTACAGTGACGCGGAAGCTGGAAGCTTTCTTGGAAAAAGAGAGCATGGACCTGAATAGGATGAAAAACATCTTACAAGGGGACCTCCAGGTACGTGGAACATTGATTCGGACCAAATTTTTTTTACAGGTAGGTTGCACCCAGGGGTGCAATAGGCGCAAGTAATAGGACGCGCTTCTCAGCCGTTTTCGAGACATGAAATATTAAAAATTTCCGAGCGTCCATATACTCTGTGCGTTAAATCAATTTCAACAAGAGCGCGTAGCGTAGTCGGCAATGTCTCTGCTTCGTAAGCGCTGGATCGCCGGATCGAATCTCGGCCTGAACTTTTTATTATTATTATTATTATTATTATTATTATTATTATTATTATTATTTAATAATTTTTACGGCAAGTACTATGCGATAATATCAATATTTCCGTAAAGGAATGAATAAATATTTTTTATTGTGGATCATTTTAGTGTTATAAGGAAAAACGAGCAGCTTTTTTTATTTATTTATTTTTTGGGTGAAGGTAGAGAAAGAATTATGACAAATGGATACACAAGTTTAAAAGAACATCCAATCTTTTTATTAACTTTTCTTTGGTTATCGCAACTACAAGAACTAGGATGGTACTGATCATAAAAACATGGAAAACAATAATTATTTCGGCATCGGGTACACGTAATAAATGCCGAGTTTCCGCATCCGCAAGGATTTTTCAAGATGTCAATCGCGAAGCAAACCTCGTTAACGTTTAGGAAAGATCTCCTGTCATCATATAATTTGGCAGCGAACCAAGCGTATCGTAACATGTCGCAAAATATCGGAGAAGACAGTTGATGGTGAACAATAGATTGAATTTTGATACAGTCTTCCCTAGAATTAATTTCCCTATCCTGTTCGATAATATAAGAACAATTCTGAAGTCTCGTGATAAAATTTTTAACTTGGCGGTAGAAATATACATCCTTAATAAAAAGATTGGTTATTCTTTTAAACTCGTGTATCCATTTGTCACAATTCTTTCCCTACCTTTCAACCAAAAAATTAATGAATGAAAAAAGCTGCTCGTTTTTCCTTATAACACCTAAATTATCCACAATAAAAAATATTCATTCATTCCTTTACGGAAATATTAATATTATCACATAGTAGTTGCCGTAGAAATGATTAAATAATAATAATAATAATTTTTTTTTAAAGTTCGCACCGGGATTCGACTCGGCGATCCAACGCTTACGAAGCGGAGACGTTGCCGACTACGCTACGCGCTCTTGTTGAAATTGATTTAACGCACAGAGTATATGGACGCTCGGAAATTTTTAATATTTTATATCTCGAAAACGGCTGAGAAGCGCATCCTATTACTTGCACCTATTGCACCCCTGGGTGCAACCTACCTGTAAAAAAAATTTGGTCCGAATCGGTGTTCCACGTACCTGGAGGTCCCCTTGTTAGATACCCTATTCCCGACTCACCCACCGAGGAGCGAGGAAGACCTCGACATCAGGATTGAGGAAATCACACCATTTAATGAGGAGGAGCTGATCGTCGCGGTCAAATCCCTGCAGAACAGGAAGGCCCCAGAACCCGACGGCGTACCGGCACAAGTGCTGAAGGCGGTGGCAGACGCCCGCCCCAAACTGCTTCTCGACATGTACAACTGTTGCCTGACGAGCAGAGTTTTTCCCAAACAGTGGAACACGCAGCGTCTGGTGTTAATCAGCAAAGGCAAAGGAGACCCTAACTCCCCATCAGCCTACAGGCCACTGTGCATGCTGGACACGGCCAGGAAATTACTGGGGAGGATGATCAAGCCGCGACTACAGACGACAATACGAGAAGCAGATGACCTGTCGGATAGACAATTCGGTTTCAGGAAAAGACGATCCACGGTAGACGCAGTCCAAGAGGTCATGAGAACAGTTGAGTACCTCCTCGCGGTGGTGGACGACTATTTGAAGGACCAAGTACTGCTCTACGACATACGAGAAGGCCAACAGAGAAAGGTCATCACCGCAGGCGCAGGATCGATCCACGGGTCAGGCCTCTGAAACATCTCTTACGACGGAATTCTACGGATGAAAATGCCAGACAATACGTACCTGATAGGATACGCCGACGACGTCGCCGCGGTCATCACAGCAAGAGACCCCGAAGCGGCACAAGGGCGTCTCAACCAGGTCCTACGACGGACGCACCAGTGGATGGACGACCACGGCCTCAGGCTAGCCACCCAGAAGACGGAGATAGTACTTCTCACTCGGAAGAGGATTCCGAACATACCGCGCATGCGAGTCGGTAACGAAGAAGGGGAAACGATGAACCCAGTGAGGTATATTGGCATCACCCTGAACACCAAACTCACCTTCTGGGAACACATCAGAAAAGCGACGGATAAAGCAGTGGAGGGGTTACTGGGGCCAATCACCCCAGAGAATATAGTGGCATCGATGCTGTTCAGCGCAGAAAACTGGGATGCGGTGACAAATTTTGCGGAAACAGTTCTACGCCGAAAGAAAGAAGAAGAAAACAACAGAGTAATAGCCGAAGCAGACAACAATTAGTCGGACATCGTGAGCATTAGCGTATGAGCGAAGGGAATTGGGCGGAACATCGCAGCTTGCGCCGGACCGCGGCCATAAGCAAGCAGGAAAGAGTCAAGAGGCCTGGAAGGCGAAGAAACAGAACAACTCTGACGAAATGCGGAAGCGGTACCGGGGTCGTTACACAACATCTGGAAAAAGGGTTGGTGGTTTTTAGTGGGCACAAATCCCACACTTTCAGGAGTGCGGTCCCTCCTCTCTGTCTTTTTGAAGATTTTTCACCACCCCTCGTAAAAATTATTATTATTATTATTATTATTATTATTATTATTATTATTATTATTATTATTATTATTATTATAAGTATTATTAAGTTTTAAAAACAATTTCTCTCTTATCGCGAAGTACTCCAATACCGATTAAATGTCACCTTCGACTTCGAATATATACATAAAGCATCCTTAAACCCTTCTTTTACCCCTTCTTGTGTTATAATCAAATTGTTTTTAACAAGATCTTGTTTTCATTAACTTTTTCTCACGTAACCAAATTTAAGTAAAAAAAAAATTGCAAATTGCTTACTTAAGATTCAGAACGATGCTCAATTTACTGGAAATTGGATAAAAATTCTTCTTTATTTACTACAAATTTTATCAACATTCCTCAAAAATGACATGAATTTTACGGCGTTTTGAACTTTAAAAAAAAATGTCTCGGAACGCTGTATTTTTTGTAAATTTTGAGGTTTCCGTCTAATTTTTTTTCATATAAATAGAGTAACACCGAAGTAAGGTTGGTATTGAATTAGGGGAAAATCGGTCAAAGGGTTTCATTCGTGAATATTGGAATTTTTTGAAAAATCGTGAAATCGCTCTAATTTTTTTTAATAAGGTATTATAATTGTAAAGTTGGCATATAATTCAGAGAAAATCGGTGAAGGCGTTCAGATATTAGAAAATTTTTATTGTTTCAAAAATTTCGGAAAAACGATAAAATTGCTATAATTTTTAGAAATTTCGAAAATTTGAATAAAGTATTTCAAAAAGAATGTTGTTATTAAATTGAGAGAAAATCGGTAGTCGCGTTCAGATTTTATAAAATTTATAAAATTTAATTTTGACGAAATTACTGAAAAATTACAAATTTTATGGCATTTAAAAAAAATGTAAATGAACGCTCTAATTTCTGTAAATTTTAAGATATCTAGCTAATTTTTTTATATAGAGTATTAAAAAATTATACATATAAATAATATAAAGGGTGGTTAAATTTTAAGGGCCGATGTGAATTTTGAATAAAACACAAATTATTTAGGATATTATTGTCAATTCTTTTTATTATGATAATATGGTATGGTTCAATTATGTATGGAACAAAATATCGGCCAAATGGCCGCCGCGACCTCGGCGGCACACCTCCATCCGATGGTCCAAATTTTCGATGACGCTTAGGCATAATTGAGGTTCTATGCTGTTAATGTGCCGAATTATCTCATCCTTTAGCTCTTGAATTGTTGCTGGCTTATCGACGTACACCTTTTCTTTCAAATAACCCCAAAGAAAGAAGTCCAACGGTGTCAAATCACATGATCTTGGCGGCCAATTGACATCGCCACCACGTGAGATAACACGGCCATTGAATTTGTCGCGCAAAAGAGCCATTGTTTCGTTAGCTGTGTGGCAAGTGGCACCGTCCTGTTGAAACCACATATCGCCCACATCCATATCTTCCAATTCGAGCCATAAAAAGTTCGTTATCATCTCACGATAGCGAACACCATTCACAGTAACTGCCTGACCGGCCTCATTTTGGAAAAAATACGGCCCGATGATGCCGCCAGCCCATAAACCGCACCAAACAGTCACTCTTTGTGGGTGCATTGGTTTTTCGACAATCACTCTTGGATTACGATTCGCCCAAATGCGGCAATTCTGCTTATTGACGAATCCACTGAGGTGAAAATGTGCCTCATCACTGAAGATGATTTTCTTCGAAAATTGATCATCCACTGTTGCCATTTCTTGCCACCATTCTGACCATTGACGACGTTTGGAATGGTCAAGAGGCTTTAGTTCTTGAGTCAATTGCATCTTATAAGCGTGTGAATGCAAGTCTTTATGCATAATGTTCATCAACGACGAGCGTGAGAGGTGCAATTGTTGGGCACGACGACGAGTTGAGGTGGACGGCTCTTCAGCTACACTATCGCGAACAGCAGCAATACGAGCTGTACGAGCATGCACTGGTGTTTTAATATCTCCTACAGACCCGGTTTGCTCAAATTTTTGCACGATTTTTCCGATTGTACGCACATTTGGACGATTAAATTCACCGAAAAAATCACGAAGTGCACGATATGCATTTTGATTTGAACGCCCATTTTCATAATAAGCCTGAATAACTTTAACGCGTTGCTCGATTGTGTATCTTTCCATGGTTCAAATTGAGTTAGTCTGAAATTGAGAAATGTCAAATGAAATGCAGAAAAAAACTTGACGTTTAGGTGTGGTTCACATTCAACATCGGCCCTTAAAATTTAACCACCCTTTATAATAAAACATAAAAAGAAGCTGCAAATTGAAATTTGCAAATTACTTCCTCCAGATTCAGAACGATGCTCAAAGCTTCCTCCATGCGGAAGCCAAAATTAAGAAAGATAGATTTACCGAAATTTCCATCTTAACAAGTGGTCGGGAATTGTCGCATAAATTCAGAATTTAATAATAAGAAAGATAGATCCTTATAGGGAAAGCTTTTAGCATCCATCTGAAATTGGAGGAAGCAATTTGCAAATTTCAATTTGTTTGTTCATAACTTTTACTGTAATGTTGCCCAAAATAGCCATTTTTCCGCCACCCTAACATTTTTTAAAGGGATCCAATTGCAGTTCGTGTCTTAATTAATTTTTTCTTTGGTTTGATTAACATTTTTTAATTTGTTTATTCAATAGTGCGTATATCACAAATAAGGGTGGGATTCGCGTGCGAATACCGTATCAGACAATATATATATATATATATATATATATATTCCTAGTGTATGTATAGTAATTGGATTCCCATTACAACTATTTAACAATTTTGAGTGTTGTGCAAAATTGTGAACTCGTGAAATATTCGTCGTGTGACGATAAGCGAGCATTTTTTCGTTTTTAACATTTTTGTTAAATAATTCTCATAACACGTATATTCGCACAAATCCGAAATGAAGCATCGAATGACTATTACATCGTATGTAATCACAACTGGGGAAAAGCTCGTACATTTTTCTACTATTTATAGGTATCGGTTTTTCTTTTCTTTCTAATTCGTTATTAATTCATATTGGATATGTGGCGAATCACCATATAGAAGAATTCGTACACGTAGTTTATTATTGTTATACCAATGTAACGACAGAGAGTCGATGTGTGAATTAGTTAATACTGAATGCGTCGTGTGAATGTGTTTTCGTTTTTAATTTTTTCTCTCGCTTTAATTTGTGTCTCACTCAGCGATCCTTACGCTAGACGAACCTCCAGTTTATTTATCATGTCCTTATTTATCACGTAACATTGCTGTTCTTTTTATTTCCATTTGGAAACAAAACCATGACATTTGTATATATGACGCGTTATATATACAATATATTCATATGCATCATTCCGCGAAAAAAAAATCATTATCGAAGAGAAAAACGTAGAGCTTATTCACCAGGGCAAGAAACGTTCGTCGGTTTGTCCAACTTTGCGATAGTTGTGTGCGAGATTTAAAAGTAAAAACGGTGCACAAGAATACAGTTTCTTATGAATTATTGAAACTTAGGTCCTTTCTGATCGTTGTACGTGTGATAAGCACATATCCTGCTTCTCAACAATGTCGCCGTTCGTTCGTTGATCGGTTAAACAAGATTCAGTCGTAAAGCCCTGTTGAGTTGATACAATAATCGACGCACGCAAAATTTTTATTTACATAGGAATGTCGCAGTTCTGATCACTGTTACTCAGCTCGGAACACACTTATTAATACGTTACTTAGCATTATTCATTTTTTTTTGTCACCGTTAAACCATTAATGTCGTAATATTTTTTATACATTTATTCTTACCGTTAATTTAATGATATTCATATGTATAACTTTGCAGATTCTGAATCAATAGGTTCAAAGCGGAATTATTTATGCACGTGAATTTTCTTTTTCTAGTCAATTTTTATTAGTTTATCGAGCCTTTTCGAGAATCGATAATCATGTTCTCCGACGTGTCATCCTTGAGCCACACAAATTCTATTATTAAAAACCGTACGTTTATATACTTTATCGAGTTCTAAGCCACCTATTAGAGTGACGATATACTGAACCAAATTTTTTTGTTTTGGCTCAAAATGAAATGTTAAACCTTTTTATCAAATTAACAATTCGCTCAAATTCTACGCTGGCAAAAAATATTTAACGGATGTGTAAAAAGGCTGGGAAATTCCAACTTACGCCGAAAATCGACAATCTTTTATCATTTGTCTCAGCCCTTTTTTATACTTCATATTTATACTCCGGTTCAAAAAACCATATAATTTAATCGATTGAGGAAAATTAATTATATCGAGAATTAAACATATTTGATTATTGATTATGCATTTATAAATTTCACAATAAAAGATCAATAATTGTCGGAGAAGTTGCAATTTTATAATAGATAACGTAATCATTTCAGGTTCCTTTTTGATACTAATATTTTTCCCCAAACTGTAGTCAATGTTATGAATATAATGAATTCTAGTAATAATTTTAAGTAAATTTTTCCCCCTCATTTTTCGTAAATTTAAGATGCATTTAAGGTACAAATTTAAGACAGGTTGAGAAGCATTATACATAATTGCGAATTTCTAAAGAGTTGTTTTTTCAAGGCTTTGAGTGATCTAAATGTTTCATGAAATTATTTTCGTGGCTAAATAGAATACGATATTCAGACAAATTAAGGTGGCCCAGTCACCTAAAAGTCTCAAAATGAAATTGGCTCCCAAATGCACGTATGAAATCTTGCAACTCGATAAGAAAATTCACTTGAATAGTACTAAAAAATGAAATTGTTCTCTAAGTGAAATATTTCTTTTGTAGTCCAGTTCATCCATACAAATGTTATTTTTGTATCTTCAGCTTTTCGTTGCGTTTCGATTGCATCGATAGACCAAATCGGCTTTGCAAAACGTCATTCTATTTATAAGAAAACTGTATAGTACGGGTATAAGAAATTCCATTTCACGCAAAAGTTCCAGCGGAAATTTAGTAATAAAATACTATATAAAGAAAAATTTACAACAGTGAGTTATCTTTTGTGCAAAAGCTTTAAATGGAAAATCGTGTACTCGGACCGGTCATAGTCCTCGTACGAAAAGAATGACACCTTGCAAGGCCAATTTGATATATCGGTGTAACCTAAACAGAGGATGAAGTTGAAAATATAAAAAATATATTTGTACCCATGAACTGCGTTTAACAGAAAATATTTCACTTATGGAAATAACCCATTTTTGGTGCTTTTCAAGTGGTATTTTTTAAAAACCTGTAAAATGTCCTACGTGCAATTGCAATATAATTTCTACTCTATGATATTCGGGTGACTCAACCCCATTAAACAAAGATCGGCAGTCGTTAAATATACGATCAAATTTAATTCAGAGCCTGTAATTTGTTAGCTGTAATGTAACATTTGTAATCATTATTAGCGAAGATAACTAACAACGGTTAAAGCTATATATTCTGTTTCAAATAAATAATAAATTCATTTACTATACGCATATGTATATATTAGGATGGTCGTTAAAAATGAAATTTTTTCAGGCGCCCCCTAAAAAGTTTCAGTTTCATGTAAAAACGTGACGGAAATTTTTTTTACGTGAAAAGATGAAAATAACACGTGCCGCAAGATGATCAAAGTTGATTTTTTTTACGAATCCGCAGTTTTTCGGAAATATCTCGCGAAATATGCAAATTTGGCGAAAAAACCACATGTATGAATTTATGGGGAATTTAATTTTCTATAAAAAATGTCGTCATTTTTTTTTTTAAATGTGTATTTAAAAAGATATTCCAAATAATCTTTCGTGAACTTCACCTGGTGAATATTTTAAGGATTAGAAATGTCAAAAATATTATGGCTTATACGAAACCATTAATTTAAATTTATTAATCATTCATTAATAATTATTTTCTATGAACAATTTTTTTAATCCCAGCATTTGAGTAAACTTTCTTTCGTATTTCTTATTTTTTTATTTCCACTCATTGAGTATTGTAACAAAATTGTCAGTAGTGAATGATATTGCAGAACGAGGAGTGAAATTGATGAAAGAGTATAATGATTTATTTACAAAGGATGAAGAACAAAAGCAATTTTTCATCCAAATTTTGGATGACTATAGAAAACTAAAAAAATAAGAAATACAAAAGAAAGTTTACTCAAATGCTGGGATTAAAAAAATTGTTCATAGAAAATAAATATTAATGAATGATTAATAAATTTAAATTGATGGTTTCGTATAAGCCATAATATTTTTGACATTTCTAATCCTTAAAATATTCACCAGGTGAAGTTCACGAAAGATTATTTGGAATATCTTTTAAAATACACATTTTTTAAAAAAATGGATGACATTTTTTATAGAAAATTAAATTTCCCATAAATTCATACATGTGGATTTTTTGCCAAATTTGCATATTTCGCGAGATATTTCCGAAAAACTGCGGATTCGTAAAAAAAATCAACTTTGATCATCTTGCGGCACGTGTTATTTTCATCTTTTCACGAAAAAAAAATGTCCGTCACGTTTTTACACGAAACTGAAACTTTTTAGGGGGCGCCTGAAAAAATTTCATTTTTAACGACCACCCTAGTATTTATCTGTATTTATATACGTTGCTCTAAGAGAAAGAGCTGTCGCTTCGCTAGTCTTCATCTCGTCGAGGCTCCAGGCCTTTGTTCATTTCTTTTTATTCACGATAATATCTAAATCATGCGGTTACCCTAGCTCTCGCTGATCCCCTACCTTCTCGACGCTAATTATAAATTTTACTTGTCCATATAATTATGAATATCTAAAAGCTAGTGCCAGAAGGTCGTCCCTGCTGAGACGAGTCGTTAATTCGCTTTTATTTTCTTTTTTTGATGGACCGATCTGATTAAAAATGTGAATTAAAAGTAACAAAAATCTAAGCTATCTTTATTATTCTTATAGAAGCTTCGCCAAAATTTCCGTTCACTAAAATTTCAAACTTTTAAGCGCGTGCCTGGTATCGCATCTATCTATGCCGCCTTTCCTGCTCGCTGTGATCTTGGGGAGAATTAAATTTCTCTCGTTTTTTTTAATTCTAAATGTATTTTTTTATATTCTGCTCGTGTGTGTATACATATCGAAAAGACGATTGTGATCGTGTTACCTTAAAATTCATTCTACGGCTCCCTATGTTCTCTGTTAACTATTCATATCGTGTGTATGATCGATTATTTCATTATTCTGCTTTATCATGATTACACCGTATACGTTTTTTCTTGTTGCTTTTTTTAATTTTCTTTCGATTCGTGAAGCGGTCAACGATGCGCAAAGTGCGGTCAATCCGTCTCTACTTTATAAAATGATCGATGTTAGCAAATTTATCCGAGTACCCGTGTGCCTTGATCTTGTTTCACTAGCAAAGTGCTATTTCGTCTCGCGTGCTGTGATTTTATTTTTTTGTTGTTTTAAATTTTTTTTCTTTTGCTATCTTTAACTCCGTTGCTTCATGCCTTCGAAGAATTGTAGAAACGATGCGATGTAATGGAATCGTGTGGCAACCCGGAGCTACATTTTACTTATTTCCGGCCGACATTAACCAGTCTCTCCAGTCTCTCGTTAATACATTATTCGCGGAAATGATTATTCCATTTTTGCAATTATACTCTCTGCTATTACGAATAATCGATACATCAAACGTTCGATAGAAAAACGATGGGAATCATCAAAAGAAGAATAAAGTAGCTTGAAATAATTCGGGACACTCGCATATCGCGATTTGCGCGAGAGCGACCAGCGCCCACCAACGATCGGGGATCGGATCTTTTTCGAGGGAATGCGTTTGGCCTCTGCGGTCTACATTTCAATCGAACTTTTTTTGCCGTAAATCGATTGATTGAAAATTTTACTGTCGCCCTCAAACGAACATACCTACTCAGACACAAATCATTAACGAAAACGAAAAAGAAGGACATTTTTTGTCTCGTCTCAAAGTGCTAAATTTTCAATCAATTTGAGTTTAGATTTACCATCAAATTCAATTGCAAGTCAGAAGGAAGCGACTTGAGCCTTTCTCACCATCTTAAGGGGACACATAAGCTTCAAAATCTGGAAAAAAAATGTTTTTCTCGAGTAGATTTCATCAAATTTTCTATATATTTCGTAATCCACTTTTTAATTCGCATAAACGAACATAAGAGAGATAATTCATGATAAACATTTTCGTCGATGCAACTATAATTTTACTGAATCAAATAAATGTGTATAGATCCAATCCAATATTAATTGTATTAATAAAATATCGATAGGATTAAATAAAAAATCATCACTATTTACTTGTTCTTTACAGTTTATAACAACGATTGAAAACGAGATTGTTTGTTTTAGTTGAAACCTGCTTGTAGAAAATAATTTTTTTTCGATTTCAGGATTTTGAATATATGCACCTCGTAAATTATATTCACCTCAATAGCTCTTCGAGAACTCTCAGTTTCAATTATTATATGGCTTTGACCCGATATTCTTATTAATCCCCCCCTTATACCATTACTTACATAAGAAGATCGACGATATCTCAACGCAATTGAGCAGGCGAATCAGCACATTTAGATAATGCGTATCTCTGCAACATTATAGTCTTCGTTACGTTTAATTCGCGCTCCTCGAAAAGTCGAAAAATTCACTTCGTGCGTCATAATTGCACAGCTAGTTTTAGCCTTTTACGCGTGTTTCATGTTTTTTCGAATTGGAAAGTCGCATTTTCAACGAATTTGACGGTAATATCAGAGACACGTAAAACCATGGTCATAGACCGGCAAGTGACGAGTCACTTACAAGTTAATATTAATATGCTGATTTGACTGACCAGTTGCGTTGATTACGGTTCATTTTCTCAAACTATCCTTGCTACTGGCGCGGCTAGTCGACGCGGTACTAGACTCTCCTGGTCCACCGGTTCCACCGGTATCACCGTTGATACTCGAGCCCGCCAACGACGCTGTCGGAGTCACCGGCGCCGAACGTCGTCGCACCTTGGTGAGGACTTTGTCCAGTCTTTGGACAAACGCATCTACGTCCGGCCTCTTCATCCCTAGAGCCGCCGCGGCTGTCAGATATGGTATTGGATAATTGCTGTTGTGCGCACCCCAACCTAAAAATAATTTTCATTTCCATGAATAACGACCTAGAATATGCTGCCAAACTTTGAATCGTTCGTTATATACCTAGCGAGCAAAGAAAGACCTTTGTTCCTAATAGATGTTCTAATCATAACATTACAATCCGTTATTGATTTGCGCAACATCAAAGTTTAATAAAAAGTTGAAAAAAACATTATCAAGTCGAATTGTTTTTTGTTGAAATAAGATCCAGTCATGGGCATCTCATTTAATGGGATTTTGTGAAAAGCTTTGAAACGTCTTTATGAATATAAGTTCTTAAATTTAATGGAAAGTATAATATGACACTTGCAATTTTTTGTAAACTGCATATAAATGGAGAGATATTTTACATAGTTGTCACATATTCACCACGTTTGTCATGACTTGTATCGATAATGTGCCTAGTACATACTGTATGCAACTGTATAAGTGAGTTATATATATATATTTACTTCCAGGTGATGTGGAATATGTATGGGTGCAACTGAGATAGAACTAATCTGGTGATCTCTAATTTCTCTGCCATAGTTGATCTGTTGGATAAAAGACGTCGTCCTGCTAAATTGTTAAGCTGAGAGCAACGTTCGCAGGTTTTATCCGACAGATCAACCGCAGCAAAGAAATGCAGATTACAGTTTTTGTTATCGACTACATCACCTTCAAGAAGGCAGTTACTATCATCCTGGTGGAGAACTGTGTGGAAAGATTGGGGGGTTGCTAGACGACAACATGCAAGAGAGAAGTGTGTGTCGCGAGATCCTGCGCGTACATTGATCTATATAGTCGGAGCTATTTTATTTACACAATTTCTTGAAAAGTATGTAGAGAAAAACCATTTTCTATTTTAATAAAATTCCTCACATTTCATTTTGTAGAGGAAGTTTTCGTATGATTCTTGCTATGTCACTCGTGTGTAAGAGTATAACTTCAATAATTAATTGCTGGACGAGCATGTAGATGATCGATATGAAATTTTGCCCAGAATCTTGATTCCTATAGACGAATATCCACCATAAATTTGAACTTATGCTTTACATTTTGAGTTGAATAGCCACCCACCTTAAATGCTCATTATTTGAATAGAAAAATGTTGTGCTATCTATGAATAATCTTATGAACTGTGCCCAAACTTTGAACTTGTTTGCACAACAGAGTCGATTTGTTTAAAATTAAGACCATTACAACGTTCGATACTGCAAATTGTGATAAATATAAATTTATTATAATTGAATGTAATTTATTGTAATAAATATAAATGAATGAAATGTAAAGGAAAGATATAATATAATGAATTCCAACCTTCGAATTTATGTGATACTATGTGCTTGACGTCGGTAGTCGTGATGACTCGAGAACCGCTGACATTTCGAAGGAAAAGCATTGAGCCGAGCATCGTGACCTGCTTGTGATCGTGTTGATGGCTGAGACATTGAAGTGTCATGCCCATGGATATGGGATTGCCTTTGGTGTCGAGAAGTCTTTCACCGTGACGAGTAGCAAGCTTTCCGAGCTCTTCCTTCAAGTAAGCGTACATCTCTTTGCGCTGGGCTATAAGCTGCTTGTAGCCCGTCATACCGAGGCTCAGTAACGTTATCATTACGTCCATGGTTGAACTCGCGTTTGCACGACCCGGATACATCTTTGAGATTCGATCCAGCAGATTCTTGTCGAATGAGCCAATTACCGCACCGCCCACTGGTACTAAGAAATTTTTATCAGTACTCTGGACAAAAGCATCCACTCGACCTTTCCTTGAAGCCTCTTGTATCAGGTGCATGCATCTGGTGCTCTGCAAACTGTATAAAACAAATAGTTCAGTTCAACTCACAATTTATATCAGCTTCAAAAGTATAGGCCAGATTTAACAAACAAAATACACAACTATATCAAAGAAATTGATCAGTATTTTATTTTTTTGACCTGTGGATTGCATTTTTAATGACTTTTTCAAGAACTATGCACCGATTAGAAACTGATTAGTAACTTATTACACTAATTACTAATCTCAACGTGCGGAACCATGAGATTCAAAAATATTTATAAGAATGATAGAAGTTGATTTCTTGTTGTAATACAGGAGGACACTCTTCCAGGACACAGCAATGTCATTAGGTCTTATGTCATTTTTAATTCGCTAAACAGTACTACACTCAGTATATCTGTCGCGCGAGAACAAAAAAAAATAGAGATAGATGAAGTGCAGCTGTCTCTTCTTCTCGTATATTAGATATATCTAGTGTAACCCGACGTAACAAAACGAAAACACTAGTAGATAAGCATAATACTTTTATTTTTTGAAATTTTATATACCTGGTTTATTTGCACTATGAATTATATTTTAGATTGCATTATAAAAACTTTATGTTTTATTTTATTGCAACTTTTTACTTCTGTTCATTCGAAATGTTTATGTCAAAGTATTCAAAATACTCTGTAGCGTGAAGAAACTTCACTCACACAAAATGTGTGGATGTGACGTACCTCTGGATGCCTACGCGCGCGCGCGTTATATGCGTGCATGCGAGAAATTTCAACAGAATGGACGAAGAAAACGATGTACTACATGTCGTATGCCTTTCGTAGAGATATCAGAATTTTCCCATCGCGAATTTCTTCGCCACGATTGATCTTTCGGATAAAAGTCGAAAACGGTTAACTGTATAATTATGAAACGTAGTTCACCGTAGCCAACGTAGCCAACAAATTTACATTAATTTTCGTTTCCGCCGGAGGAGTAGCGCATCATTTTAAGAAGATGCTGGAGTAGTTTTTTTTACCCACTTTGGTCAGGAAGAATAAGCTATTTCGTAGTCAATAGAAATGCTCCTCATTGTACAAGAGTTAAGTATGAACGTAAACGTTTCGATGTGCGGTCGAATTTCGGTTGAAAACGTACAAAAAATGAAAATACGTATATATTACTGACTATTCAGAAAATAAAGATGGCCGCTGGAAATATTAAGAGCATCTGTTTCGTATGATATAAACCTTTCTGGAACTCATATACGTATAAAACCAGACCTGACGTCGATTCTTAAAGGTTCTCTCAACATTTCGGTATCGTCAGAAAGTCGATTACACAAAAGAAATCCACGTAAAATGTATATTGCGTTCATATAGTCTGGCTTTATTCTCGTTGCCGTAATCCAAATAGACCAAAGTCGGTAAATAAATCAAGTCCAGCATTCCCTTAACGTTATGTGCTACATATTTCTGTTGGTATCTCTTGCTCCTCTGTGATCGCCAATTGTGCTATCTCACCCACGTTCATAGCAGCTCAGTCGGTACAGCACATCACCTTGTGTGTTTCAGCACTACTCGGTCGGTAACAAAAATTGTAGTCTGAATTTCTTTGTCACGGTTGATCTGTCGGATAAAAGCCCAGAACGTCATACTGCAGAATTATTACACGGAGAGCAACGTTCTTGACTTTTATCGAACAGATCGACCTTGACAAAGAAATTCAGACTACAATTTTTGTTACCGACCGAGTAGTACCACATCATTTTAAACAATATTCGGTATATAATTTGTGGGTGGTAACCAATGTCTCGAAGACTCCATTTCTGGAGCGTTCTCCCACCGTGTACCGTTGTTCAGTTGTTTCTGTTGGCCAAGCGTAATTCGAGAGATTGAGTCTTCGAGACATTGGTTATCACCCTGATTTGGTGCGAATATACACACTACGCGCACGTGCGCACAGATAATTATGTCACTATCGCACACACAAATCCAGGCCGATATTCGGGAAATATTATTGTCGATTCGGATAGAAACTTTTGTCGACTATTGTGGAAAGCGATTGCTAATATATGGTCGAAAAAATTCTTAAAATCAGTACAGATCTGCAGAGATAAATTCTCGAGTAGCTTCACCAACATGAGTGGATCGATCGGCTCGAGCGTATTAAGGACGTACGACTATCAGCTCGAATCCAAATTAGAGATCTAAAATTTTATTTTGATATAAATAAGATCTTCATGCAACGATTTCCAAAATTTGAAGAATATTGACGGTATAGTTTTTTCTTAATGTGATTCAGAAGTTGACCACTTCGAAAAGAATCGAGCATTGCGTATATGGATTCACTCGTTCCGAAGGCAGTATCTACTGGTTTTCGTATAGACACACCCAACGTTGAACTTTGGAAAACTCGCATTCAGAAAATAAGTCATAATATGTTAAAAATCAGAAATAAGCATTTGACCGTACCGATTTAACACTAAACAAACACAAAGCTTATTTTTACGATGAGAATGACGAGTCGTAACGTAAGATTTCAAGATAAAGGCCACCAGCTGACGTGTTAAAAAATTTGAACGTAAGCTCATCTCGGATAATCTATAGGGTTTTGCCGCTATACGTTTAAAACATAAAACTACTGCTTCTTTTATTGCTTCAGATCCATAGTTTTCATTTCTAATTGTCCCTATATATTTTCACGCTAATTACAAGTAAATTTTATCGATTGAGTAGTGCTGGACTGCAAGTGCCTGACAGCGACTCGAGTTAGTAAAGTAAACGTTTTCGAAGAAAATAGGCATACCAGTGGTCATTGCAATTAAAGATATTAATATTGGGGTTAATTCGAGATAGCTGCAGTTAGATTTATTTCAAACACATGTTTGAATCCAAGTAATAGTCGTACCCCGTTAATTACGGTTTTTTCATTAGCCATACGCACGCCATCGATGAAAATTCAAATTTCAGCTGTTGAATCTATATAATCAGGGTAATCTCTGTACTAGCATGCTAATTGCATGCAGGGTAGTATTAACAAGACTCACCCGTATGCATTGTTCACCAAATGTGGAATATTGTATTGGGTACAGAGTGCAGCGATCGAGTCTACGGAATCGCACGCTCTTGGAGCGAAGCAGCTCGTAGTGGTGAGAACACAAGCGACACTTTCGCCGAGCGCGGCCATCTGAGACTCCAACCTCTGCATATCCGTCTTCAATTCGTCACCAACGATCTGCATCTCGATAACCACAGGCTCGAGGCCCGCCGTTATTATGGATTTGAAACTCGACTTTTGGTCGATCCTCGGCCACAGTACATACTTTGCACGTGGACGATCCTGCTTCAACGTCAACATACAGAGCACCAAACTCATTCCCGTTGCCATCGGCGACAAAAAACATCCAGCTATACTCTTGACACCTGCATGAACATTTGGAGCGTCAGATTCAGAAATTTATCTGAAGTGGTCATTCTTCGAATGTATTGGTAAATCTTTCGGAGCTTGTTTCGATTTAATTTGACTGCTACGAAAGTTGCCGAGAAGATAGAGTGCTAAGCGCGGCGCGCTGGCAACTTTAACACTAAGTTTACGGGACGCGTGATTTTGAAGCAGTTTATATTTTGAGAGATAGGTATGTAAGAAATGCTGCAAACCTAGCGTTAAAATCGATTTTCGCAAACGTCCTTTATTCAACTTGCTTCGATTGCAAGAAAAACTATTCGACCAATCGGTCTGAAATTTGTACACGGTATTCAGCACATCGATGGCTATCACTGGGATCACGGAATCATTATTCTATTAACAGTTTCGTACTTTTGCACGTAACTATATTTCAAAATAGAAGCTTTGAACCTACGCCAGTTTGTTAATTTTTTATTAATCAACATAATTCTGGTCAGGACGATAACGATACTCCTACTGATAAAAAATCTGTTTGAATTTTTCTTTCAGATATATACTTTTACCGGAATCGGAAACAGAAAAAACGATAAAATATTCTATTTATTGTTTGGTATTCTGAAAATATATAATGATAAATATGTAAAACTTCAATTACGTTGGACATTTTATTCATAAAAAAAATGTTATCCCAAAAGTAACTTTTTTTACCATTTATAATTTTTACCATCACCTGTGTGACACACAGTGAAATTACCCTTCAATCTTGATAATTTTCTCATTTTAGACGTTTTTAAAATTTAATGTTCTTCTGCAAACAACTATAATACAATTTTTTATTTGTTCGCGGCTAATCATAATGTTATAATAAATAATTCTCGGCTTATGGCAAACTGACTAAATGTTCACATATCGATGTTTTAACAATTGACTTAACAATCTTCACTTTTTAAATAGGACCATTTTTACAAAAGATGCATTACTGATGGCGCTTTCCACTGGTACATTGAGTGTGCACCGTGCCCGATTTTGTGAATGCGAGCAAGAGAGATAAGTATACACTCAGGGCGAACATCTTCTATATCTTTGCATGCTGAAACGTGCACTCAGATTTACCAGTTACACGGACAAAAAACCATTACACGGACAAAAAACCATATTGAAACCGATTAGTTTTTAATGGGATTTCTGTCCATTCAATGAGATTCAATCAGTTTCAATGAGATATTCTAAGCAGGATTTCCATATCCCGTTGCGGGATTAAAAAAATTGATTATTAATCGGCAACTAAATTTTCTGTTATTTAATTTTTTTCAAAAATGAACCAATTATATATTATCGACACTAACTACTAATTATCCAAAGTTTCTTACCCATATACCGGATGACTTCGAGTACTAGAGCATTTGTCAATTTATACATGAGACTGCTTCCGGCAGCTTTGGGTTGTACCTCCTCGAGATCTCCGGATCTACCGATTCCGTGGCCCATGCGGAAGTGGCGTCTAGCAACAATGGTCGATACAATGCGGGACTCGCGTTCGCCGACACTGCAGTTCGAGGGAAAATTGTTGCTGTCCATTTGCGAAAGATCCGACAGAAATGCCTCTATTGTCGCGTCGTCCCAGCCTTCCTCTGGCCATTTTCGCTGTTACATCAAATTTCCGGATGAACAGTACTAACGAGAATGCCGATCCTTCTAAAAAGATACTTTCCATCCTAACAAAGTTTACTTACATGCTCGATAAAGTGTCGAATGAGATTTTCACGTGTTTTCTTGGCATTTAAACCCTGCTGAACGTAGGTAGACGGTATGAGCCTTTCCGCTAAGCTGAACGCCTGATTGTTCATTTTGTCTAAAGTATTCTTGACCTCTTGGACCAGAATATTATATAAATATCGTCCAAGCGTTTCAATGCACCATTTCTTCCCGTTTATATTATTCGCCAATTATTGCTGCCCTTCCACGAACATTGTTGACTAGATTCTGGCTATTCGTGAGATCGAAAAACAAGGGATTGAGGATTTGCTAGACGTAGACGAGCTTGATCTTAACCTAAATGATTAAAACTGCAATGGTAAAATAAATAAAACCTTGGAGAATTCTCGCAAATCATATATTTATTGAAACAAAATACGATCGAATATAATAGGATGAGTATAATCAATGTGTAAATAAAGGGGTGCATGCAAATCACAACATTGAATCAGCAGCAAACTCGAAATTCATTGGCGACAATGAAATGCGAGATACTAATAACAAAACAATCAATCATCCCTTGTGAACGACGGAGAATGAATCACAATAACAAGAAATACTAAGCAATCGTTCGTGAGTGCTTTTGCGGATACCCTACTTCGCAAGAGAGACGAGTGCTGGATCGTCTCCTCACTCCCGCCAGGAAAAGGTACAACTCGACTTTGAGGTTATGTCACCTTTTGAATTCAAAGCGTATCAAGGTTTCGAATGACCGATGAGAGGCAATGGTCAATCAACGAGAACTCGTGGTAGCGCAGGAAAAGAAACATATAAAATGACCCGAAAAACTATGAAGATTATCAAAGGAACTTTCACGAATCAGACACCAGGGCTAGAGGACTTCAACTGTCGCCGTACAATCTCATAAACTCGGGGAAAATTTAGTAAAAAGCCTCGCTATAAAAGTGGGTTGGGCCAGGGGGGCCGATTCAGTCAGCTGATTCGAGTATTCACGGTTTAAAAATTTATAGTCTGTCTGGCTGATCCTCGGGAACACGTTGTAATAGCATTCCGGTGTAAGAGACAACATGTACGGTGCAATCGTGATCGCAGCCTAAACTTATGATCCCGGAACTCGAGAATGCAACTGGCACTGAATCGTCCAACCGACAGTTTGGAGGTTATGCGATGCTCGAGGTCACCTAAATCGGATTAATTTTACGCAATACTGACAGGGCAAACTCGCAATTGCTTTGACGAGCGCCTCGGTTAATTCGCCGTAGCCCCCCGACTATCAACGCTCGAGCGATGAACGTCGCGGACGCGTGGAGGCTCGCGAGGCTCGCGAAGTTTCGACTTTTACCTCGATTTTCGGCTTACGGGATACACCAGCGGACGGACGGACTTCGTACGGCGCTACGAACGTACACGTCCGTCCCCCCTGCGGCTCCCTGTGCTCCGCGTGTTGTTCGCGCTTCTACTATCCGGCAGGTGCAACATATTTCACTAATTTTTCTTTATTTCGCTTATTATTCTATAATTCTAATAAAACCACCCGTAACATCACTACTCTCAATCTTTTAAGCATTTTTTTTCTACTGTTGCACTAATGAAAACTCGCGTTTTTACTCATGAAAATTCGTTGAAAAAACTAAAAATATTATCTTATTTTCCGATTTGCATGAAAGTTCGTTTGGTCAATTGAAATTTTTATAATTTCATTTTTATTGATATTGGATTTAATAGAAAATAAGAAAACCAATTTATACGTAAATGGGACCACGTTTTCCATATTTTCGTTCGTCATATTTCAGTCGCTATTTTGATATTGGAACAAAATGAATAGCCTAAAAATCTTTGTGAGGCCAACTGTTATCTGGAATTTGATCCTCCTCCATACGGCATTCGGCATTATTTGTTTGAGAATGTTATGTCATTACCATTGGGTCTTGTATGTCCTATACTTTAGGAAGATCAAAATACTTGCAGTTTTGCGGGCCGCTATAGTAAATTTGGCATTTTTTATTTATCATTTCTTAATTTCAAATTTGCTATTTATATACGACCGCAAAATCTTATCGAAAATATGCCATTGGCCGTGTATCGATTAATGTACTTTGAAAAGTTGTTGCATATATGTAATTTCAAAAGTTTAAAGTTTATAATGATTCCTTCCCATATTTTCAGCTTATAGGCCTTGTTGCTTTTCCGCCTCTAACGGCCAGCACTGATAAGATAGAACAAATGCTTCAGTGCCACGCGCCACTAGATATATAACTTGGTTATCTTATTCTGACTATCCCTACGAACTTAACAACGCATAGAAGGTTGCGGCACGAGTGTCGTGTATATCATGTAGCTTGTGCATTTGCTTTGCCAGATATGTTTGAAAATGACGTCAGTACGGTATGGAATAGCATTGTTACCAGGGATCGACGCCATGTCGGTAACTCTTAAGCCTTGTTGATTGATATTGCTGTCACCCAATCGTTCGATCTTTTCAGCCCCGCAGCAACGATCTATAGGTCCATATTAAATACATTGTATTTCGTCTGTAGTTGTGCACCGACACGCTCAGATTGTTCGACAACGTTATTCTGGCACTT
Source organism: Cylloceria caligata (assembly GCA_963942595.1). Taxonomy (NCBI): domain Eukaryota; kingdom Metazoa; phylum Arthropoda; class Insecta; order Hymenoptera; family Ichneumonidae; genus Cylloceria; species Cylloceria caligata. The sequence goes on along the minus strand of OZ012711.1, from coordinate 9,228,648 downwards.
GCAGCGATGAGCGATACGTCGTCGCGGCGTCAGCATCGCTCGTGTGTGGTGTTTAATGTTTAGGTAGCGCTTAGAGGTTACTATGGTGCATACACAGAACACATTCAAACGAGCGAAGATTCTTCCCGCCACCTCAAAATTAGTACGAACGGGTAGCATGAAGGTAGCGAATGATAAAAGCGAGTACAACGCTACCTCACCGAATGTCAAGTGTTCTTCTCATACGGCACTAAAATTGTAATGAGCAGAAAAAATAACATAAGCCCGTTCCTAACACAGTCCCACGGTGTGGAGAATTCTATGCATGGAACAACGACAGTAAAGTCATTAATGTTTCTCGATATGGAACATTTTAATCAAAAGCAAAATCCCAATTTCAGAATAACCACGGATTGGTATAGTAAGACAAGTAGTTTAAAAGTATCCGAATGCGGCATGCGTCTAAGACTTAGTTTCATTACAGGCGCACAGCGTATTTGCGTTCCTGAGTGGAACAGAAAACAACAGACAAACGAGCGAGAGAGCTATCTTCCTCTCATACAACCACTCATCGAAAACGTGGTGCAAAAGCGCTTTGCCCCTGTAATGGAAATCTAGCGTGCGTCAACCAACAAAATGGCGATTTTTTTTCCGGGATCGAGTCTACATTCTAATCGATGAAGAGATTCAATGTAAATCTTACTTGCCATTTCCAAAATAATGCGATGGTGTAAGGATGAATGTAGGAAACCGATGCAGCAAAAGTATTAATCTGTGTCGTTGCAGAGAAACTGTTTTCTTTTAATTGACGATGTCGTACGAATATATAATAATTTAGTTTATTATTGCTTCGTCTCTAAACGACAAATAGAACTCAAACTTTTGAAAGTCGCGGTGTCAGCGACAAAAAGTATTTTTCAAATTTTTATGGCGCTTTTCATTGGTGCACTGAGTGTGCACCGAGTCCAGTTTTTTTAGTGCAAGCAATTGAAATAAGTTTACACTCAGGACAAGCTTCTTCTATATCTTTCCATGTTAAAACGTGGACTCAGTTTTACCAGTGAAGCGCTATTAAGAAAAACTTGCTCGAATACCGTCGGTGGTAACAGTGACGCGCGGTTGGTGCGAGCACCACAATTGGCGCTAGATTCAATATGTCACCGAGTTACTGCAAAAGCTAACGCGCATTTCTTTGTCGAACTCGCAGTTTAACATACAAGTTTTGCAGCTCTGGATAAAATCGGCGGTGGGAGTGACATAGAAATTGAGGAAGTTTTTTTATTTGTTATTGGCGCGTGTCGCTGCTATCGAGGGTCCGACTTAAATATACCTATTAACCCATCTGAAATGAGGGCCCCTACGTTTGGGCTACGATTGGGAAAGTATAGACAAAGTAAATTTTTTATTGAAAACGAAATGTACAAATGAACGCATATTAGGGTTATTACAGGCTCGGAAAGCAAATATATATGTTTATGTTATTTTTGAAGTATCATTTAGCCCAATACATGCAATCATATACTAGTGAGTTACGAAACCGGTCAACAAACCAAACCGTAGAAGAGAGTATTAGTTAACACAGCATATTCTAAGCTTCTCCATTTTATCACTCTTCTGTAAACTAGTAGGAAATAGTAGGAATCAGGGTTTTGGGGGACGTATAAACAAATACGAAACAAAAAGAATAACAGAAGACCAGATCAATAGTTGGATGGAGCTATGCATTTTCCAAGGGAAGAGGCCTGAGGCATTGCGCAACAATTTCATCTCCAGTCCCAATCAATGCAAAGAAATAACGAACGAGAGCGCAGTTGGTATGAAGTAAGAAGCAAATAAAATCGAGTAACAAACTGGGAGTACATACAATATTGGGAAAGAACGCTTGATTTATTTTTCTGTTGAAACAATTCACAATAAAAGTTTGCAGTTATTCAACAGCGACGCTACGCCCTTGAGCTGTATGGGATTGGAAATTGAATTATTGCGCAATGACTCAGGCCTCGTACCTTGGAAAATGTATCGGTCCGTCCAACTTTCGATCTGGTCACCTGTTGCTCTTTATTTCGTATTTGTTTACGAAGTCATCCCCCAAAACCCAGCTTTTTACCATCAGCTTACAGAGGGGTGGCGGAATCAGAAGCTTATGATATGCTATATTAATTAATACTCGCTCCTATAATGCGCTTTTCGATCGATGAAATTGATTAATTAATGGAGAACTTTTAAACATCGCAACGTCAATACCCAAATAGCCATAAGCCTACATGGTAAGGTCACACGGCAGACCATGGAGCAGCACGTTAGAGTACGATGCGTCAATATGAGACGGATTTGTGCCTGCACGAAGTGCGACAACTGTGTGTTCAGTGCCTACACGTCGTGTTCAATCCATCACGGTACCATATCACAGTCACAGCTCCAGCACGTCGTGATGCTTGGTAAGGTGGCACGGCATACTGGGACTGTGATGATACCGTGATGGATTGAGCACGCCGTACAGGCACAATATCGTCACATATGGACGCAAGTTGCCCCACGGTACTGGCGCGTCGCCTTGCACGTTTGTCTAACTCAGGGGTCTCCAAACTTTCCAGCCTTAGGGCCATACTGATTACTCCAGTAAGTTCCGAGGGCCAAAACCATATTATCATTGTTGCCGGTGGTAAAAAGTGAAATAGTCCAAAATCTGTCCGCGGGCCGAATGTGGCCCTCGGGCCGTAGTTTGGAGACCCCTGGTCTAACTGGGTAATGTAGTGATTCGTAAACTTCGCAGGATACGGCAGCATGTATAGGGCAAAATAGTTTTTCAAAAACAACATAAATTCATACATTTGTTGCCTAAGATGGTAATAATACCCTGATATGCGTGTAAATTTCGTTATCGAATAAGAACTTTTATTGCCCTTTTTCCCGATCGTCGCCAGGAGTCCTCATTTCCGATGGGTTAACTGGTTGGGCCCCGCGTGTTTCTGCACAACTTGGTGGCACATTGCATCTAACGCCATCTATGGTACACATTCCTACTACGCGTCACTTCTCGCACCATAGATATTGGAACAAGACTTTCTCTAAAAATTCGTAAGACAGTTTACTTGGTGATCCCGCGACTTTCAAGCGCTCCAGTTCCATGTTCCCTTTTTTAAAGTTGCTGTGCATTCATATGACAGACATAAATGCTTTTGCTGCATCGGTTTCCTGCATTCATCCTGACACCGTCACATTGTTTTGGGAACGGAAAGTAAGGTTTACATTTATTCTGTTCATTGATCTATTTTAGACTGTTTACTGAAAAGAATCACCATTCTGTCGATTACCGCTGCGACTACATGCAGCATTCGGCCATTTAAGCTACCCGGGCTACCCGGTGAGACTGTGCCGAATGTACACTAAATGCGTGCGCGCGTGCTCCGCGACTTCGCGACCTAGTTCACTGAATTGGCCTCAGATCGCGCTGTCTGCGCGTTTTCGATGAGAGTATACGGTATGCCTTGACTGTCGGGAATCTCCTCCCCGCATTGACCCCCGATAACAGGCCGTCAACGATTATTGCAAGTTGATTACTCACTGAACTCGAGCGACGGCAAGACAAACGGCGTGACCAAATTCTGTATATCGCAACAGCGATAATACACGTTCTAAAATCATTTTAACACGCAGTAAATCGTATTTTATTCGGCGAAACGATAAACGTATCGAACCGGCTTTTGCGAATATACATTTTAGTTATCGGGTAAACGTGCAACGGGGCTTCTCGCATCACCCGTTTCACGTCTGGCATTTAGAACATATATAGGTATGTGACGTGACCCGATGTTTTAAGAGCTTCGTGTGATACCAATCACTAGCACACTTGGACCTTTTCGATTCATTCACCAATCTATGAAGTTCATTGTCATTCCTTGATATTCCGAGTAGCAATATATAGTTTAATGTCTATATGTAGTGCGGAGTGCATTTTCCTCTAATACTATTCGCGCAATACCATCTCGTGGTTAGTTATTCGATAATCATAAAATGCAACTTGAATCTATACCGGATGATTATACAATTAAATTTTTTTTTGTGTTTTTGCGGGCAACAGTTGATCATGGAATTGGAGAATTGTCACCCCGAGCATATCAACTCCGAATCTTCTTCACCGCATCATGAGGATCCGAGCGGGCACAAGAAGTGGTACCGACAGGCCAGTCAGAGGTTGGTCAACGTTTTGTTTTGTTTTCTTCCAATTAGCAAATATTTGGTTAACGCTCATTTTGTAACGCTTTCTCTGCGGCTTAGTGTTTAAGCAATACCAGAGAAACTATGCACGAGGATCTTGGCGGTCACTGTCATCGCGGCCAGCATTTATTATTACTCGGAAAACCTTAAACTACCTCTCTTAAGGTGGAGGTTCGATACCGATGGTTCACCTTAAAACCTTAAACTACCTCTCTTAAGGTGGAGGTTCGATACCGATGGTTCACCTTAAAACCTTTAACTCATTTTTCTCTAATCCAGATTTTAGAAGGTCAGGAGAGTGAGACATACTGAGGCATGGAGTGAGGCCTACAAATATAACATTTATGAAACCATCTTGATCGAAACAAAATGTATTACAAACGTTTATCTCTGCCTCTTTGGTAGTTTTGGTTTCAGAGAGAGGAATACTAGTGGCAACCCAGAGTTCGCGTAAACTCAAATTGCATTTTCTTAACGTACCTAACCTCTATATTGATCGTGTCATTCACTCGATCATGAAGCGTCATACGATCCGCACCACCCACGGCATTAATAAATTTAATTCCATTATTTAAAAAAAGCAGAATAGTTTCGGTTGATACGCGAAGTTGTCAACGATCCTATGATGCGATCACACTGATTATTTCCGTGAAAGTACATTTACATACTTGACCTCAATACTTTTCAATAAAATAGGCCATTACCTAACTTTTTCACGGTATGTTTGAAATCTATGGTATTTAATTTATGTACTCAGCTGTTCTTCTTGGCGACATCTAATTTCGAAACGTATGAACTTAGTCAATTAATATCTTGCTCGGATGGTCGATAAAGTATCTTGAAATTTGACACACATGCAAGCACATAGTATAGTATTTCGACTACGCCGTACACAATTTTCAGAATTGATTCTAATGCGAAATCTGTCGTTCCTACACCCGTAAGGGGACGGCGAAGCCTCGACACTTCATACATGGCAGCACCATGGTTCTACAGAACCGATCTTTAAAAATACAGACCAATCTCTATATGAGTAGTTATACACAGATTTTTACTACACATATCCAACTTCGCACGACGAATTTGTGCAGGGCCCAAACTGATCCGGATAAAACTGTATACAATTAATCTCAACACGACGGAAGTCTATTGATAACCAATTCAATATATAAAAGCTGTCCACTGCAGTAACCATCAGCGCGTGATTTTGTACAGTACAACTTGGACACGACAAAATTTTGCATAGCACGTACGGCACAGCAGTTCGACACGCGAAAATTCGAAATGGCAAAGTATTACTTATACGACGCATCTGTATACCGTCCTAGTTGAACAGATTCATCTCCTTACATTCGTTACAGACATTAACATAATTTGCTAATGTCCAGAAACATACTGCATCCTTGGAAAAAACAGGTACACAATTTTTATTACGGACAGGACCCAGGATCGGCGAGCGGGAGCATATGTCACATCGCCCTACTGCGAGTCGAAACATGTAGGAGTGCGAGAGATGGAACCAATGACGCTCACGGCGGAGTGAGATAAAACCACTGAGAATATGTTTCACCTCGTTTTAAGGTGATGAGCTATACCGACTGAGTCACCATGAGTGCGATTGAGATAGCGCCTCGAAGCTATCGCGGCGGAGCGATAGAGACCGACAGAATATAGTATTACATTTGCAGAGAATTTTGCAAAAAACCAATATTATTTTCTATATCTTGCCGATACTTGTGCAGCAACTGTTGCTTGCGGACAATACAACTACAAAAAACAGAATTTACAAGCAACATTTGCTACAAATTTATATATTTTTATTGTTAATTAATGTTAATAGGCAACAGCTGATGCACATATATCGCCAACATTTATAATTATAAAATCTTTGGTGCATGCTCCTGTAAATTCTGTTATCAGAGTTACTGCGTAAATAAAGCATGGCGTGAGCCTCATAAATTCGATATGTTCTAAAAAATCTGGATCCGATAAAAATGCGTAAAAAATTATTAGTCTCTCGAATTTGCAGACCCCAATGGCGGTACTCAATCAGTAATGAGCCTCCCTTACAGACGATGTGCTAGCCCTCAGTCGGTTACAGATACTATAATGAAAATGTCTCCGTCACGATTGATATCTCGAATAAAAGAGGAGAACCGTGAGTTGCTAAATTGTGAGAGAAGAACTTCTTTTTTATCCGAAAGATCAATCGTGACGATCGGTAAATTCTGCATTCCCTCTCGCATGTATAGTGATCTGAGAGAGACAATCGACGTGCAGCACATAAACTTATGGGAGTATATTCATAAGAGATTTAAGTCAGAAGAGATAAACTTATGTAAAACGTAATAAATGTATACGTAAGTAACTTCTGTTTTTTTGCTTTCTAAACAACGGTATCTCGTAATATCTCGGAGTTCTGATTGGCTTCCAATATCGTGCTCAGACCTAATTATGCGCTCACTTTTGATCGTACATGAGTAATATAAGCTCGAGCACTTGTACTAGTACAATAAAAAAATAATTTACTCGTTAATTCATGTTAAATAAATTTCGCATTAATGCAACAAGTGAACTTGATTTTCGAGAACTATTGATTAAAAGTAAATTAACTGTTTTTCACACATTACTACTTACCCTTACTTACCCTTTGGCACGTGTGGAAACAACAATTTTTACTTTGTACGGGATGTATCTTCTTCCAAAAATGCGCAACGTCTATAGAAACGTGACTGGAATATCGAATATGTCAGATATCAGGAGTCTTTTTAATTACATACATATGTATATAGTGATATGAATGTTTGGTTTACGTGTAAAAATTCTAATTGGATGCACGGCAAAAAGACGGCAGGAAAGGCGCAAAAGGCAATGAATGCAGTATGGGGTGTGTGGCGGAGAGCAGGAAGAGATTTAATGGAGGAGAGGCTTTATTTGTTGAACTCTATAGTAAGGGCGGGAGCTATGTACGGAGTGGAAATTTGGGGATTAGGTGAAATAAGCATATTTGAGAGAATACAGAGTAGATATTGTAAGATGGCGTTAGGGGTAAAAAGAAACACACCAAATTATATATGGAGAAGAGAGCTGGGTGTGCCTACAATGAAATACCTGATAAGGGAAAGAGCACTAAGATATATGGTGGAGATATTGGGAATGAATGAAAAGAGATGGCCAAAAATATGTCTGATGGAGGAAGTAAGGTCGATGGTAAATAGTATGCCGACAAAGTGGGGGAGGGACCTAGAGACTGTATTAAAAGATATGGGCATACAAGATGTAATAGGGATGATTTGGGAAAGAAGGGAGGTGAGAGAAATTGAAGCAAGAATAAAGATCGGGTTAGAAAACCTTAAGAATGAGACGTTGAAAAAGGAGGAGGAGAAGATAAAGGCATCAACGTACAATGATAGGTATAAATTTATTGTGGAGAATGAGAACATGCCGTGGAAATATTGGTCTGAGGAAAATGTAAAGGGCAGGGACAAAGAGGTATGGGCTAGAATGAGATGTGGGAACATAGGGAGAGCGGGTAAGAAAGAAGAGTGTGATTGGATGTGCAGAATATGTTCCGAGCAAGTTGAGACGTTTGAGCATATACTAATGTGTAAGAAAAGTAGAAAGATAGTGACGAATGAAACAGGAAAAGGTGTGGAAATATGGATGGAAGGGATAGAAGAGATGGCGATATGTGGAGAGGTGATAAAGATGTTAGGGGGAGGAATACAAAAAGATATATGCGAATATATAAGGGAAATTGAGGAAGAGTGGAAAAAAAGGAGTGTGGAAGTAAGGAAAGAGAGAGTGGAGGAATAAGTGGTCAAAGTAGAGAGAGTAGAGTAGATATGAGGAAAATAGATTTAAGAAAATAGATTTAAGGAAATGGATGAAAAGTGAGAAATTAAAAGAACGGTAAATAACGACAGGAAAGGCATAAGCTTTGTAAAAAACTATGTAATAGTTATGCAAATAAAACCCTATTGATAGTGATATGAATGTACATACACTTATATTACATCAATCATTTTTTCATTATCTATCATTATCTATATGACAATAAAGTACCCCGTACTCTGGATTTACGCTATCTCTCACAGCCTCTCTCACAAAAATATTTACACAGGCACGCACAAAGCCACACTGTGAATTAAGCCACTCGTAGGGACTCATCAGTAGAACGGTCTTCGCTCACCAGTAGATATTTTTTGCATATATTCGTCACTGTTAGAGTCAGATGAGTATACCCCTCACACTCTAGAAGAGGGGCGTATTGCAAGAAGAAGGAACAAGGGTAATGCAATGCCGAAAGCAAGACACTAAGACTAGGCCATGAAAGAAGAGGCAACGGTAGAGGAGAAGTAAGATAATACATAAATATATATATGGCGACTACCAATCTATGAAGGGATCGCAAAACAAGGAGTCGAAGAAAAATTAATGTGACTATCATCAGACACATACTAGCGAAATTGATACACATAGATAATGCTGTGAAAAAGACAATGTGTAACTACGGAGCTTATGAGTAGAAAGTGTATGAACAAAATGATAAATTATTAATAATGAGAATGGATATATGGAAAGAGTAGCATGAGGACGAAGATAAAAAATGCAATTCCAAGAAATCAAAATTGAATTTTCTTGAATCCGGTCGCAAGGACCTTAGCAATCAAATACATCGGTCATTATAGAGTTGAATCGTGGTGGCGGTTGCATGCGCGTCTCACAGTTATCGAATGCAAGTCTGATACTGCAAGACTCAGGATAGACTGCAATGCGACTTGCTTTGTGTAAATTTTGTACTCATGTAAGATATGAGGCTTCCATTTGATACACCGATAGTCTTCAATGAGAATTGAGAAACTGTCTTGAGGCTCAAAATAGACCGAAATGCGACACTTTAACGACTCGAATCAAACATATATTATTAGACTGCAGTAGGCATAGTTTTTGCACATCGCAACTATCTGTTTTCACATCAACGTGGCCACAGTTCCTTTGGGAGGTTAGCGATCGATTTCCCGTAATAGTGAGGGCTCATGGACTTTGATTCCTTTATTGTGTATAAGAGAAACAATAGGTCTGTTTGTTTTCAGGGCAAACTGCAATTTCGGACTCCGAAACGAACACAAAAGTCTCCTATTAGTACAATCAATAGGTAATATTGTGGCGCACTAAATTACAAGAGTTATTATTTTTTTAATTAGGTTCGGTATCACGTACTAAATGTAAATGAACCAAATCCTTACAAATTAAGGGGGTGCAAGTGCCGCCATTTCGAGGAAAACCGTATCGGCCAATATCTCCGTTACCACTTTAGGCCAAAAATGGTAACAACCTTTCTTGTAGATAATTGAATTTCCTATCTTTTTTCTGAATAATTTTTTTTGTATCACTTACCGTTTACGACTTATACGACTGTTAAGATTTATTTATTTACTTTTTGACCTGTATCTCTCCTAATACAGGGTGCGCCATCTCAATCTGGTCGATGGAAGTATTGAATAACTTAGAGAATTTTCAACAGATTTCACAAAGTCGTATTTTTTTATTAAATTTGATTCATTACAATTTATTTTGATTAGTTTCCAAAAACCACATCGATCAAATGTCCGCCTTTATTACTGAGACAAAAATGAGCTCTTTTTTCGGCATTTTCCATTGTATTTGCCAGCGTCTCGGGCGATATCGCTGCGATTTCGGCTCGAATGTTGTTTTTTAGCTCCTCTATGGTCTTCGGCTTGTTGGCATAGACTTTACTTTTCAAAAATCCCCACAAGAAGAAGACCGGTGGAGTCAAATCCGGCGATCTTGGTGGCCAGTCAATATCACCTTTCTTTGATATCACACGTCCTGGGAACTTCCGACGCAAATAGTCCATTGTTGAGCGCGCAGTGTGACATGTCGCACCATCTTGTTGGAACCAAAATTCCTTAAGACCTTTTTCACGCATTTGTGGTAAAACAAAGTGTGCCAACATCCACCGATATCGATCCCCATTGACAGTTTCACCAGCTCTGAAGAAAAATGGTCCAATGGTGGTTTTTGAGCAAACACCGGCCCAAACTGTCACTTTCTCATCGTGCAATGGAGTTTCGTGAATAATATGAGGATTATCGGTGCCCCACATGCGACAGTTTTGTTTGTTGACAGCGCCAGAGAGGGTGAAATGAGCCTCGTCGGTCATCAGAATTCGCTCCCAAAAATCCGGCTCAGCTTCCTTCATTCGACTAACGTTATTAGCGTAAGCCAAGCGTCGCGGCTTGTCAGTTTCCAATAATCTTTGAGTCAACTGCACTTTGTACGGAAACATGTGAAGATCTTGCTTTAAAATCCTTCTCAAAGTGGTTCCACTGATGTTTAATTGCTGAGACCGGCGGCGGTATGAGACATTTGGATTTTCTGCAACACTCTGTCGAACAGCTTCGATATTTTCATTTGAACGACCTGGACGCGGTCGAGCTCGATGTTGGAGATTCGCTACAGACCCGTGCTCCATGAAATTTGAAGCTAAATGACGGATAGTGTCGCCTTTGGGCGCAGAACGTCCGCGATATTTTTTACGATACGCACGCTGAATTGACACAACTGAACGATTATTTTCAATGTAAAGCAAAACTATTTCGGCGCGTTCTTTCGGCGTATAGCGATACATGGTTGAAATTGTACTGAAATAACCTATACGAAACGTGTTGTACGACGCTGGTCGGTTAAAATCTGTCAGAGTTATTCAATACTTCCATCGACCAGATTGAGATGGCGCACCCTGTAATTGTTTAAACAATAGAATGCTAATAACTTATCTTTTAAATCCATAAATTTTCCACAACTTTTATTTAAAAATTTTGTCTAAAATTAATATTCTCAAAGTTATAACGCGTTCAATGTTGCGCTACTGGGTGTAAGGTTAATAAAAACGAGGTATGCATAGTACAATGATGAAAATTCAATACATACGAGTATGTAAAAAAATATTAATGATATTGACATAATTAACAATAAATAATTTGCCTTCTTACCTGCAAAAAACAGCGACTTCCCGTGGATATTTTTTAAATATTCGTATAATATTTTAAACAATTCAATAATACTTCATAACTCGAATTGCCCCACGATTATTTGTCTTTCTGCCAAAGCGATTCGGTCTTGCGGTCGATTTGGATGGTGCGCCTGGGTCTACCCATGATTTTTTACCCTTGGGATTTACGCTTGGGACTTTTCATCCCCTGTACTACCATATACGATGCAAAAACGACTTCCTTTTGTACCAAGCGAGCAAAATGTCACATGTGTTTTTGCGCTTTTCTATTTGCCTGTCGTTCAACTCATGTGGTACCCATCTACCGGTCTTCTGAATTTTTTTCATCTCTTGTAGCCGATTGGAAACAGCTTGTTGACTAACGCCCAATTGCTCGGCGAGTTGTTTTTGTGTTTGCGAACAATCTTCGTCCAACAATACTTGCAATTCCTCATCTTCGTATTTTTTTGGCGGCAATCCACGTTCCTTGTCTGCAACATCGAAGTCACCATTTTTGAAACGCCGAAACTATCATTCACACGTATCTTGCGATGGAGTATATTCACCATAAGCTTCTCGAAGTAATCGGCATGATTCAGTAGCAGTTTAAAAAAAAAAAAAAAAAAAAAAAATTAATGCTGTCCGCGAATGCTCTTTGTTAGGTATAAATGTCGACATATTGAACACAACAAAACAACACTATGCATACACTTTTCCAATTTATCACTCATGCGCGTCTAACACTTGTTGATGACACAACAAATTGGCGCAGTGTCAAATCTTTATAGCACAAACTGTATTCGTGCGCCATCTGTTGTCTGAAATTCGCATTTCATACTTGTACACCTGGTACTGCGCTGAAAGTTTTAGAGAATATTGATAGTAAGGACGTGTAACTTTAATATTTAAACAATCATATATTAACCGTTCTGTGGTATTAAAAAATAACCTATTTCTGTATATGAAATGGTAAATCAAGAGATATGGTAGCGTCTCGATGCCAATATAATTTTCTTCCAAAATTGATTTGCTTATTAACAGTACATTGTGCGATGCCTTTATAAAGATATTCTAGTTTAATTAGGAACTTGAATAATAATTACATAGGAGATTAATAGATCAGAAATAGGGTCGTGGGGAAGTGTGGCATCCAAAACAGCGTAGTAAAGTTAATCACGTAGTTTCTAAAATACAAAAACATTGTAACATTTTCTGAATATAATAATGTAAGAAACTATTTTCAGATTCATAAATACGATAACCTTCTATAGTCTTTCAGTAGCCGGACGGGGAACTCGTTTTTTTAACGCTAATTAACGCATTGTGACATGTCTCAGAGAGCATATCTTTTGCTACTTCGGGGTGCCGTTTAGTCCTCTAATGTCTAAATCTCTAACCTCTAAAAAATCCTATCGAATAAAAATGTCATGAGATTTTCATGTCAGAACACTCAAAATTGTTCGAAACGTCGAGAGAAGTGGTTTAAAAAAATGTTGGATGTTTGTATGTATGTATGTATGTATGTATGTATGTATGACGAAGGTGGTTTGAAAAGTCCGTGCAAAGTCAGAGAGAGGGCACTACTGCTGCCTATCGAAGTTATTTTCAGTTAGTAGCATCTCTTGGAAGAACACACACCAAGTTTCAGCCAGATCGGTTTATTTCTTTGTGTTTGGCGTTCGTTTGAATCGAAGAAGTCGAAAGGTTTTCAAAACATGGACGAAAAAGAATTTCGCGTGTTGATTAAACATTACTTTATGAAAGGCAAATCGCCTCAGGAGACTAAAGAGAAGCTTGATAAACATTATGGTAACTCTGCACCTTCAATTAGAACAGTTTATAAGTGGTTTCAAAATTTTCGGAGTGGCCATATGAACACAAGTGACGCTGAACGTTCTGGACGCCCTGTTTCGGCCACTACTCCAGAAATCATTGATAAAACTGATGGAAGTAGGGTTCCAACTCATTCCACATGCCCCCTATTCTTCAGATTTGGCTCCCTCGGACTATTACTTGTTCCCCAACATGAAGAAATGGCTGGCGGGAAAAAGATTTTACTCAAACGAGGAGGTGATTGCAGAAACGAATGCCTATTTGACAGACTTGGACGAATCCTATTATTCGGAAGGGATTATCAAACTAGAGCATCGCTGGACGAAGTGTATTAGTCTAAAAGGAGATTATGTTGAAAAATAAAAATGATCTACCCTAAAAAATTAAGTAGTTTTCATTTTTGCACGGACTTTTCAAACCGCCCTCGTGTGTATGTATGTATGTACAGTAGCGGACAAAAGTTTAAGACGATGAATTACAATTTGGTTCATAGATCTGTCATACAAGTACTAACGTTTCTTTCGGCTTGTTGTTTTTTTACAATACATGTATACGTTTGACCTTCATAATGTAGAAGTCTCGGTCGTCAAATGTAAACAATATAGATTATACAATTTTTTTTTCTTCCAACCATCTGTAAACAGCGGACATTAGTTTAAGACGATCTGTCGAACAAGATACCCGTAGTCGATCCACGCAATAATTTGATATATTAATACTGTAAATAGTTTGTGGGGTATCATCCAGTGTCTTAAGTTTAATTACGTACGAAAAGAGTATGGGTAAAGCCCGTAATTTGTCATCAACTGAACGAAAACTAATCGTGTCTCTACGGAAGCAAAATGAGACATTTTCTTCAATTGCAACTCAAATGAATCGATCAGAAACTTCTTGTAAGCAAGCGTGGTACAAGTTTGTAAAGACTGGGGACTATTTTGATCGACCAAAAAACGGTAGACCGCGGAAAACCACGCCAACGCTGGATCGTCGGATTCATCGATTAAGCGAGAGAGATCGTTTTTGTTCAGCAGTCGATATCAGAGCTGAAATATCCAGTAATAATAATGCACAAATTAGTGTAAGAACTGTCCGAAGACGATTAGACGAATTCAATTTGAAAGCACGAAAGCCACGGAAGAAGCCGATGCTCAGTAAAAAGAATAAAAAATTACGACTGCAATTTGCTAAGACATTGGACAAGTGAGGATTGGCAAAATGTGCTATTTTCGGATGAATCCAAATTCAACCGAATTTGTTCTGACGGGATACTGTATGTAAGACGTCGAATTGGCGAAGATTTAAATCCTCGATGTGTTTTACCGACAGTTAAGCATGGAGGTGGAAACGTAATGGTGTGGGCATGTTTTTCTCGCAATGGTCCTGGACCAATACGCCGAATTAATGGAATCATGGACCGTTTTCAATACTTGGATATATTGAAAAATACTATGTTACCGTATGCCTACGAAAATATGGGTGATAATTTTATTTATCAACAAGATAATGACCCAAAGCATACGGCTCGGGTAGTGAAGTTTTTTTCAAGATGAAAAAATCACTTTATTACCGTGGCCGTCGCAGTCGCCGGATTTAAATCCAATTGAAAACTTATGGTGTACCATAAAAAGAAGGGTTCAAAAAAATAAACCAAAAAATTTTGACGATTTGTACTCTTTGGTTGAAAAAACGTGGAATGAAACAACTGTGGACGACTGCAAAAAATTAATTGATTGAATGCCTCAAAGATGTGCTGATGTGATAAAAAATAATGGACTGTGGACAAAGTATTGAAGGGAGGAAAATATCTGTATATTTTCTACCAAAAAATATTTTTTTACGTATAGTCTTAAACTTTTGTCCCCGAAGATATCAAACAAATTAATGTTTTCTTTGTTTATTGTATGTAATGTTGTTACGCGCAAAATTGAATTTATGTAATAAATATATGAATTAATGATTAATTAGCTAATACAAAAAAAA
Organism: Cylloceria caligata; assembly: GCA_963942595.1. Classification (NCBI taxonomy): domain Eukaryota; kingdom Metazoa; phylum Arthropoda; class Insecta; order Hymenoptera; family Ichneumonidae; genus Cylloceria; species Cylloceria caligata. Next base: position 9,213,620 of record OZ012711.1, on the reverse strand, counting down.
TCTACTGAGTCAATTCTTTTCATAAAAAAATCAACGATTACTTTTTTTTTCCTCTCCGTCTTAAACTTTTGTCCGCTACTGTATATATGTATGTATGTATGTATGTATGTATGTGATATGTATGTATGTATGTATGCATGCAGGGATTTCAAGTAAGTCCAATCTTCTATAACTCAAGTCGAGATGGAGTATGTATGTATGTATGTGCGTGTGCAGGGATTTCAAATAAGTCCAATCGTCTATAACTCAAGGCGAGATGGACCGATCGGATTGAAAACTGAAACACAAGTGAAATAGAACCCCTCTTTAATTGTTGTGATTTTTCACAATACGTATGCAGACATTCAGATTTTACGCCGTTTTAAATGTTTTAAAACAAATTCTGCACGCTCTAACTCTCGCAAACTTTCAGCATTGCGTTGGTTTGGTCTTCATGAATGAAGTATTATTCAAGGATATTTAGTATTGAATTTGACAGAAATCGCAAAAGAGTTTCGGATTAAAAGTAATTCAGAATTTTTCGAAAAATGTATGTTTTAGCTCTACCTTATGTTTGATTTGACAAGTTGAACTTTAATTTTCTACAGTAACGAGCTATTATTTAGGGGTGCTAGAGATTTAATTCGGTGAAGATCGGTAGAAAAATTCTAATTTCACAGCAATCTGAATTTATCAAGTTTTAACCGCTTCTACCTTTGAAAAATTGAACGAAACGAGCCAAAAATTTACACATTTACCAGGTGTATGCATAAGTTTTTTCCGGTTTTTTGGTAAACAAAAAACACGTAATTTTCAAGGGAAATTAATTTTTGTTTCATTCAAAATATTGGCCATCGGCTTCTACACATTTCGCCCATCTTTCAGGTAACTTATGAATACCATGTCAGAAAAACTGCTTGTCTTTTGCGGCAAACCATCCGTCGAGCCATTTTCCAACTTCCTCGAAATTGCTGAAGTGCTGCTCTGGGAGCGCGTGCCCCATTGATGCGAAGAGGTGATAGTCAGATGGCGCCAGGTCTGGCGAATACGGCGGGTGCGGAAGGATGTCCCATCCAAGCGATTTCAAGGTGTCTTTCACTGTTTTTGCTGTGTGAGACGGCGCATTGTCGTGTAACAAAATCACTTTGCCATGTCTTCTGGCCTATTCCGGTCGTCTTTCGATTAATCCGTGGTTTAAATTAATAATTTGTTGGCGATAGCGTTGTGTATTAACGGTTTCGCCGGGCTTCAAGAGTTCATAATACACAATACCGCTCTGGTCCCACCAGACACAGAGCATGGTCTTCTTGCCGAAGCGATTTGGCCTTGGTGTTGAAGGACCGGCTTCGCCAGGTGAAAGCCACGATTTTTTCCGCTTCGGGTTTTCAAAATAAATCCATTTTTCGTCACCCGTCACAATTCGATGCAAAAATGATTTCCTTTCGTGGCGTTGAAGCAGCACTTCACAAGTGACTTTGCGATTTTCTATTTGACGTTCATTCAAATCGTGTGGGACCCATTTACCGAGTTTATTGATCTTCCCCATTACTCGTAAACGTCTGCTGATTGTTTCTTGTGACACATGTAATGCTTCTGCTAATTGCCGTTGAGTTTGAGTTGGGTCATCATCCAATAACTCCTGCAATTGCTCGTCTTCGCATTGTTGTGGTCTACCAGAGCGCTCACTGTCTTTCACATTGAAATCACCACTTTTAAATTGTCGAAACCATGTCTCACATGTTCTAATCGATGGAGCGTGTTCACCATATGTTTCTACCAGCAAACGTTGACTTTCAGCAGCCTTTTTCTTTTGATTAAATAAGAAAAGCAATGCGTGCCGCAAATGTTCTTTTTCAGGCACAAAACTCGACATGATCACTGAACGATAAAACAATGACGCTAGTTTTTGGCGGACTCAACTTGTGTGTGTTTGTAGGTTAATGTCAGACGAACAAAATTATGTATGTGTCAAATTAATACGCTGCGTACTTTTCGCTGGCGCCATCTCTTAGTTAAACCGGAAAAAACTTATGCATACACCTGGTACACAATAACGTTCAAATAAGAATAAAAATTTGTTATATTGACGTTTGCCAAGGTTTGCAAAAATAATAGACTTGCAACTCGTACATAATTTGAGCAGTAGATCTAAAAATTGTCAGATTGGTTAGGCAATATTTTGTATAATAATAATGCAAACATGTTATTAGGAAAGGTGAGTTTCGGCTTCGGATCGGCTAGCTCTAAGAAGAAGAGGAGAATCAGTAATAACTCTCATTAATTTTGTTGCGTTTCGGTCCTAGGTGTGCACCCTCTTCAGACTTAAGGCGAGGTGAAGCCTCCATACTTACACAGATGTGCTGCTTCTCTTTCTCTCCGCCGTGAGCGCCATGCTAGCCTATCTCTTTCGCACTCCTAGGTGAAGTACTGAGGTTTCGCCTCGCCATAACACTTTATTTCTCTTCTGTAGATAACCTATAATATACAGTTTTTATTATAACTCCAACCCATCCAGGGCAACAAATCCATCAAATCAATTATATTATTGCAAGTGATATCAATCACTTGCATCAGTAGGGGAACATGCATTACATCAAGCAGCAATGTGATAAATTTGGTAATTGTTTGACACCAACTGTTTAAATGATTGCTCCCAGATTAGGAGATCGCAGTGAGAAATCACATGATTATGACAGGAAATCAAACATGATGAGGCAAAACTAGATGAACAACCGTCAGACAGATCAATAGATGAAAGACAGTCGTTCATCTATTTTCACGTTGCTGCTTGATGCAATGCATGTTCCCCTACTGATGCAAGTGATTGATATCACTTGCAATAGTATAGTTAATTTGATGGATTTGTTGCACCGGATAGGTTGAATTTGTAATGAAAACTGCACATTATAGGTTATCACAGAGGAGAAAACAGTGTTAAGACTAAAGAGAGTTTTATTTCATAACACAAAAAATAGTATTCTCTGAGAGTTTGTTAAACTATTTATTAAGCTACTTTATCAATACCATGCTGGTATTATTATAATTCAAAATCAATTTGTTAACTGTCTTCAATATTGTTGATTGTGCAAAGATTTTTCTCTTATTAAAAGTAGAGAAATTTTTATTGAATCAAACTTTTCTTTGACAATGTATATGTACAACATTTTTAAATTTCAGTTTCTACAATTTTTTTTTTTAAAAAGTATGCAAAATAGAACTATGCAAATTGCTTCCTTATTATTTTCCACCTCCTACGAAGAAACCTTTATGAGGAAGCGAAAATTGATCAATATTTTTGCTTGGCTTTGCTTTTCTTGTTTTTTTTCAATGTCGATGCAAATGCAAATTGGCTGCCGATAACAAGGAACGATCGCGATTAAATCCTAAAATTGCATCACTCGTGAAAATGAATTTCTCACGTAAAATATATTATTTCGCATATATGTATGTTTGTCAGAAAACTTTCCGGTACGCATGGGTCAAGAGAAACGGTGAGATATAAACAGTACGTAAGCGTTGGCGATGGGCAGAGAAAACAGCACTGCAGATAGCAGAATAACATTTTTTAGAGAAGTGAACTTCGTGGATACTGAGTGATTACAGAAAACAAGTTATCATCGCAGCCAAACAAAATGTGCTCGCCCACATTTCCAAGCGCCAAGAGGGCACGAAATTTTCCGAGTATTGATGCAGTAATAGAGAAAGCCTGGACGAGCTCAATAATAGAGACACCAGGAGTCACTGCCCGATGACCCAGGTACATCTGCTCCGCGCTGTATAGATATACATATATCTATTCAATTGTAACTCGCAAAGTTCGAGTTCCACGTCGTTGCTAGCACGTCGCCTCCGCGTTCTTTTCGCAAGCTAAATATAAGCCTCTGAGGAGTAGAGACGATTAAGTTGGAATATAGACTCGTTCTCGTATGTCGTCCGACGGGGGACGTGCTTACGACGATTGCGAAATACGGACGCGTACGAATATATGCAGCAATGCAGCATCGTACATGATGGAATAGCGTGGGGAAGCTTGACCTCGTACGTGATAACAGACGAGACAAGCCCGATGTATTTGAAGTGTGTAAATACATATTAACCACTTTTTGTTACTATATAGGGTGGGGTATTTAAAGTGTTACAGAGGAATAGCACTCAAACTATTGGTGATATCTAAAGAAGTTTCAGATGAGAATTACATATATTGTTCGAGCAGACCATCGTAATTTTTTTTCGGTCGAGATGCCAAAGCTACTTCAAGGTCAATTCCCCTTTTTTAAATCGACCCATGTATTTTTAGTTCATGACGTCATTACTAACGTTGAGATGAGTTCCGTGATGAAAAATTACTAATAAAAAATTTAAAATAATTATAATTTACAAATTTAAAGTAATTTATTTAGATATCATTTTTATTCATTCCGTTACCCATGATTGGCAGTTATTGCTTACATCGGTTGAAAGTCCGGATTTTCTATTGACGTTTCAATCAGTCGCGCAGTCACTTCTAATGTGAGTGTAATTTTTCGACTATTTTCATAATTTGCGTAACTAGAATGATCTTGTATTGTAGATCACTGAATTTGTCTTAACGTCAGGGATGATGTCATGAATAAATAAATACATGGTTCGATTAAAAAAAGTGTAGTTGACCTTGACGTAGCTTTGGCGCCTACACCAAAAAAAAAATACGATGGTCCCGTATGATGTCCTTCTCGAACAATACAATTTTCATCTGAAACTTTTTTAGATATCACCAATAGTTTAAGTGCTATTACTCTGTAACACTTTAAATGCCCCACCCGTGTATACATTCAGCGTCTTTTGTATATAGTCACTCATTTGCTCTGCATCTTTGCGAGGTATAACCAATAATTCATGACACATGTTTTTTACCACTGAGTATCTAGGGTTTTACTTTTGACGCCTGGACTTACCGCACTGATAACGCGGCCTGGGCAATAACACAGACCCCATGAACTCGCAATACAAGAGATCTTAGCCGAACACACGATAGTCCTGATCATGACAGTAATTACGCCTGACAACATAATATTGGATCTGGGAAAAAGTTCGTGGTGTTTTTTTTAGTAAAATTCAACTGGTTTTCTTATAGTGTGAAAATGGCACTATAAAATTGAAACGTCTATAAATCGAGAACAGTCTGAGCTACAGCGCTTCCGTTTCGCACCGATGATAACCTATACAACTTCTTTATTCACTGCAATTTTTGTTGAAATTACTCAAAAATTACAAATTTTACGATATTTTGAAATTTTCAAAAAATATCTGTGAACACTCTAATTTCTGTAAAATTTAAGATTTCCGTCGAATTAAAAAAATTATAAATAGAGTATCATAAAATAACGGTTCGTATTGAATTCGGGAAACATCAGACAGATGGTTCAGATTTTATAAATTTTGAATTTTTCGAAAAATCGTCATATCGCTCTAATTTATTGCAAATTTTAAGATATCGTGGTGATTTTTTTAAAAATACGAGTAGAGTATTATAAAAGTAAAGTTGGTATAAATTTTACAGAGAATCGGTCAAACGCTTCGGGTATTAAAACAAGCTGCAAATTGAAACTTGCAAATTGCTTCCTCGCGATTCCCTACGATGCCCAAAGCTTCCTCTATGAGTATCTATCTTTCTTAATTTTGGCTTTCTCAATACCAATACACACACACACACAACGTCCAGACATTTTTTCTAAATATGATTTTTCGATATTTTGGGCCAATTTGACCACGTTGACATTGAAAACTGAAAAAAAAATGTTTCACTTTTACAAAGCTTCGTATATGAGGAAGCAAAAACGTGCAAATTGGAAATTTGCACATTGCTTCCTCGTGATTCTCAACCACCTACAGATTCTGCTCTACGGGTAATGATTATCTCAATTCTGGCTTCCTCATAGAGGCAAATTTCATAAAGTTTATTCTCCTCGATCGATTCTCATAAAATTCAAGTCCAAGTTTCCTTATCCTCTAGCCGATATGAAAGTCAAGTTTTGGTTTGACCGATGGCAATTTACAAAAGTTAGGGGAAATTTTTTTTTTTCGAAAAATCACGAAAACTCATAATTGTATAAAATTTGAAGTCTTTAATCGATTCATGCCAAACTCAATACCGAACCACCTTGTCCCTTGGCCTATTCTTGTAGAAATGTTTAGCTGGATATCTCTAATTTTACAAAAGTCACACACGCACGCACACGCACACACACGCGCGCGCGCGCGCGGCGACATTTTTTTCTAAATAAGATTTCTCCACGTTTCAGAATATTTCAAGTATTCTGACATCAAAATCCCGGGAGAAAACAAGGCCTCTACACAGAAGCCAATATTGATTTGAAACTGGATTTGATGGCCCATAAAAAGCCTATAAATTTGCATTTAATCAGCGATAAGATTTTGATTTTTTCTGTCTCGGCATGTGTTCAACTTGATTTTTAACGGAATTTCAGAGCCCATTAAAAATTCATACATTTTCATGTAATCAGATACGACTATTTATAAACAGAAAAAAGGTTGCGCCAGCTTCACGCTCCAGTGGTACTCTCACTATTTTTATTTTGATATTCTCTCAATTGGCATGAATAAACAACAGATTCGAGAGCTTATAAAAAAAACCCATAATTTCTGCATATGTAGCCCTGTATTTTTTCATGTATGAAGCGTGCCAATTACACAGATCTGTTTAAATGTAAAAGAGTTGACTGAAAAAAGTATCATTTACTTATCACTGTAAAACTGAAATATTTTATGTTGGGATTAGTATAAAATTTATAAAACACCAACGTGATAATTATTAGGTTTAAAATCACCAATAGAGTAAGAACATTCTTAACTTTTTGGAATTCAAACGAAAAGCTTAATATTGGGTTGTTCGGAAAGTAATTTCGTTTTTTTTTTATAAAAATGAAAGACGATTTTCTTATAGTGAATTAATATTTTATTCAATCTAATATTGTCCATTCTGATCCAATACCTTTTGCCATCTGTCTGGCAGTAGCATGATTCCACGCTCATAAGATATTTGTTCTTTGCTGGCAAAAAACTGATCCAAGTGACTTTTGACCTCCTCATTTGAATTAAACGTTTTACCGTCTAAAAAATATTGTAGAGACCGGAACAGATGATAATCTGAAGGTGCCAGGTCTGGAGAGTATGGTGGGTGTGGCAGTATATCCCATCCAAGCTCTAAAATTTTTTTCCGAGTGGTCAAACTTGTATGTGGTCTCCCATTATCTTGTTGGAACACTATACCTTTCCTTTGACCAATTCTGGCCTTTTTTCTTTAAGTGAATCATTCAATTTGTCCAACTGATGACAGTACACTTCAGAATTGATCGTTCTGTTGCTCGGTAGAAGCTCAAAATAAACGATTCCTTTGAAATCCCACCAAACAGATAGCATAACCTTTTTTTGATGAACATTGGCTTTCGAAGTGCTTTGAGCCGGTTCATCTTTTCTACTACAGGATCTTTTGCGCTTAATATTATTGTAGACAACACATTTCTCGTCCCCAGTGACGATACGCTTAAAAAATGGATCATTTTCTTGGCGTTTGAGAAGAAAATCACAAACATCAATGCGACGGCACAAATCCGTAAGAAGATGAGGAACCCATATGTCGAGCTTTGTGGCTAAACCTAGCCGTTTCAAATGATCATGAACGGTCGAATTCGATAAATTTAATCTCTCAGCGATCTCACGAGTTGTTATTCGCCGGTTTGCATCAATTAATATCTTAATTGTGTCTTCATCAGCTTCAACTGGCCTTCCAGAACGTGGTGCATCTTCGAGATAAAAATTGCCGGATCGAAATTTTGCAAACCAGTTTTGGCACTGGCGCTCACTTAACACATCTTCCCCATACACATCGGACAATTTTTTTCTTGCTTGAACTGAATTTTTACCTTTTCTGCAGTAAAAAAGTAAAATATGCCGAAAATGCTGTTTTTCACTTTCCATATTTAAAAGGGTATCAACCAAAAACTACTGTGCAGAATCAATTGAATTTTTTCACAAGCAAGCCTTGCTATATCAGCTGTCAAAATACATATGATTATGCGGCTTAAGTGTGAAGTTAGTTGTGAAAAAATACAATTAAGTCCTCTGTTGGGAAAAAACGAAATTACTTTCCGAACGACCCAATATAATGGTTTTTTTGGCTACAGGTATCGCTATCGTTCTCCGCAGAAGGCTTTATAGCCCAATACTAGATCTGGAAAGAATTCAACAAGATTTGTCAGTTTTCACTTTAGTGTTATTCCGTCGTAAACAGCAACTTCAGGGTCAAGTATATGAAATATGTCAACATGGCACAAACGCACAAAACGTAAAAACAATCGTCCACGATTGTGTATATCTGCCCGAACAGCTGTCGCAATGTACTCTAGGCGGCTTCGGAATTTCCATCCTTATTGATTATTCATGCCCCCACCCCCCTCGGCTGCTTTCGAACTGCGGTCCAAAATTCTTATCAAAAAATGCTGCTCGGCTAATTATCGATCCGGAAGATGGAGCAGATCAAGGAACAACATCTTCTGACAATTTTTTGTGAGACTTTGTTGACGACAGTACTGTGCTTTATTCCCTACTCGTTATTTCCTCTTTTTCGTACTGTATTGAAGAGGAATTCTCGGGATTGTATGATGCAATCGTCCAAGTATGACCTCTGTCGACATGCAGCGTCCTTATCACTGAACTGTTTTCGTCAGTATTACGCATTATGGCTCTCTGTCCGAACAACGATTAATTCAATGAAAGCATCAAAAACAATCGTCATTCGCCAAGTAACATTCGAGTTGGTCAGTTGTACACCTAGTGTCCCATATATTTTTCGGTGGCTCGAAAGTCTCTGGTTGTAACTGAACCTAACGCTTACTAGACTGTACCATATTACGTATAATACAATCACCTGCTTTTGCGTGTCAGTGCTGTTACCCAGGCGCAGAGCTATCTCGTTTAAGTTCAAAAGATGAGCGCAAGGAATGTGTATGGGATAGTTCCCCCACCTACCAACCACGGTAATATTATGAAAAACTGCGATGGGGGGGGGGATTAAATGACGTCAGCTCAAGTACCTTATCATCAAGAATCTTGATCCATACCGTGATGATATTAGCCAAGGAAGCAAAGAAAATTATTTAATCTGTGTCTGCAATTTTCTGGGACCCATTTTTAGATCTATTAAAAAAAAGCATTCTTGAAATGATAATTGTATAAAAGTCGAGACAATGCAAATTCATCGCTTGGAATTTATCATTCATAAGTGATATTGGTAAATGAACCCTATTGCAGAAAGTTTACTAAAATTAAAAAAAAAAAAAATTTATTGGATCGAGAAGAAAATTGTCATTGGAATTAAAAAAAAAATTATTTGCATCAATGATGAGTGGATTATTGCTTTGGTCGCATTTATTATTTTCAGCATTTTTTTTCTTCAACTTCAGCCAATTTTATAATTGTCATTCTTCTGGCGACATTACCTCCCACAGCTAAAAAAGGGATGTTTTTATAATCAGTATTCATGGAGGGATGAAACCGTAATTGTCACGAATCTAAAGATCATTGCTGTAATCTAAAATGATTCGCTAGTGAGTCGAATACAGAATGCGGTTATTCTGGGTTCAGTCCGTCTAATGACGTCACGTGACTGTAACTGACTGCTTACCTCCGGATTGGAGAAGTAGTCAAGCTCAGAATTATTTTTTAATTTTTTAAACAACTTTTTTGTTCAATGATAAAAATCCTGAATCTGAGAGTATTAAAGGGAACAATTTTTTTTTAATGAAACGGCTATTCACGGTTATTTCTTCAAAATAGGAATTTGAAAAGTCTTTTAATCGGCGTATTTGTAACTCTCCCATTCATTTCTCTACCAAAAAACATGTTTCCCGTGATTCAATTCTGGAAAAGGTCTCTACCATAACACAACTACCAGAAAAGAACAAATTAATGTTCAACTGTCATGAAATAACTCCACCATAATTTAGGCCTCAAGGTTTACATCTCTTCCACGGAAAAACTCTCTGGCGTTTCACGACTGGTGGTAAAAGCTCCCGTGTAAAGGACAAAGATAAGGATCGCGACAGCGATATCGCTATTGGAGCTAGGGAGGGGCTTTTTTATCCCGAAACGCTTACCATCAGTCTTGGATCGCTGGAGAGATGTTCTGTAGTAGGCATGTAAACTGGTAGACTTGTAACTCGAAGAGTTTTTATTAATAGTTGTTTCGTGGCAGAGATATTGCTTTTCCAAATGTGTTTTCCAGATTTGGCACAGACGTTTTCCAGAATTAAATCATGAGGGAAATGTTTTTTTGGTAGAAAAATGAATGGGAGAGTTATAAATGATCCCTTTCAATTGATCGATGCCCATTTTTGAGTTACATCACGCATTGCACGTTTATCTTAAGGGGTAAAGTGATGGCATTTTTACATGAAATACGTAATACTCTATTGTTTACTCTATCCATATTTATCTGTTTAACTTATCCATTTACGATCGACACTCTTGATCATGCATACTGAGCTTGACGGCGAAGATAGCAGTAGCGTAAATAAATCACGAAGATAGAAATTCCGAAAAGCAAATCGTAATCGACTTTTTTTTCGAAATTCAGTGTGCAAAGGGAGATTACCGAACAATGAAAATCGGGAGAAGAGCCTTCAGCGAGCGATGGAGAGCCTCGCGCTTCATCTGCCAGCCGGAATGACTGGTCTCAACAGAAACGATCGAAGCGAGCACGACTTCGACAGCTATAACGAAGGCGTGCATGCCCTTCGTACGGACAAACGAGAACTGGGGCACAGGTACAGCTATATATAAACATCTTTGACATAGAAGCCTCGACTGAAAGTACATTAATCGCGCAAAGAAAGTAATTAATTGCGTCAAAAATTCCGTATATTAGATGAATTTGCGAAATAAGACGTTCTAGTAATGAATATTATGATTAATGAATATCAATATATACATAAACTCATCTGCTCATCTAAAATAAAACACCGTTTTTGTTTTCTCATAAAGAAAACATTCAACGAAAAATGTATATCCGCGCGTGTCGCGTGTGGTCTATGCGCCCAGGGATAAGTCCCCTGGGTTCGTCAGTCCCGTGGTAGTTACCGACACCCAACCCTCTGAGTGTGTCATTCTGTGTACATGTATGAACGGGACTGAATACATGTCGTGTGTGTATGCAAACGAGATTGTGTGGGTGCGCACTTGCGTACGACAGTGTTTGAGATCAATACTGCATTTGTGTCTGCAAGAACTCAGAAGAATTTACCGTCTGACATAAATTATTTGTCCGATTCTTTGTTTTCGTTGTTTTCCTCGTCAGCGTTTTCGATCTCTTTGTCAGTTGGCTTGATTAAGAAATTGATTAAGAAATTTTGCATGGCACGGATTGAATAAGGTGGAACTGTAGCCAGTCATTCTCAACACAACAAAAGTTTACCGATAAGCATTTCAACACACAAAATCTGTCCACCGCCGTAACCGTTAAGACGTAACATTGCACAGTTGTTTTAACTTTTGTAACTATAAAACGACTTCAACTATCGGACTCAAATTTTGCACGTTTATCGATCCGGTATTGCTGTTTCATCGTGGCTAGTTTGGTTACAATTTGTATGATGATTGACATTTTTTAAGAGTTGACATTTCTTCTCCATAAAAACTGGAGAAAATCATTAATGTCATGGTGGTTTGAAATTCATATAAAACTGCAGGACTTGCTATTGCAAAGTTGGAATAGCAGAATAATGATGTTTCGTAAAACCTGAGATTGAAGAGGTTGACATTGGATGAACAAGGACAAACAAACCAGCAAAAAAACATGAGAAGTGCGTGATAGAAATTACAATTTACAACATGTGAGATTGGCGTCGTACTTGTCGAGATTCCTTCATCAAAGATCAGATTCTGAACAATAAACAACCTTCTTGGGCATTGTTCTAAACTCGGTGTCATCTTATCATATAGATTTATCATTTTATTTAATTACTAGGGGGGGGAGGCTTGTCCGAGTAATTAGAAAAATCAGGGGACTTAGAAAAATCAGGGCTTGGGTGCGGGCTCACATCAAAGAACATAAAAATCAGGGCTTGGGAGTTCTCCTTACGGGAGTAAGAAAAACCAGTGCTTGGGAGTAATGTTTTTAGAATATAGAGGGAAAATATAATTTTTATTTTAGAGTGTGCAAGGTGCACACTGCACCCTTTGCTTCCGTTTTTAAGAGTCATTTATCGACGGATATCGCTAATTCATAAAACAAAACCGGTGCTGCATACCGTAGAAGCATTGTGCCGAAATCTGTCAAGAGATGTTTTGTCGTTTTTTGCAAACATCGATAACAAAAAACTGAGGTGAGATCTGTAGATCGACATTAAACGCATAACTCCTGTTTTTTTACCCGTTAATTTATTTTTGTAACACGTGCATGAAAACACATTGATTTTTATATACTATGTTTTTTATTCCATAAAATTTTACTTTCTTATTAAATGGAAGGCTCCGGCTCAAAACCTCCCACCGGGGTTCTGCCCCTGGCCCCCGAGCACCCTAACCCCGACGCTGTTTATTAATAATCTATTTTTCTGCTTGGCGACTCATTTTTTATTTAGGAAACAGCAACGATGCTTTGCATGGACTTGTTATAAAAAGTATGGTGTATGACGCCGCAGAGAGATGGCCCTTGTGACACAATATACTATTGTATATAGTAACCAGTACTTTTTGAACATGGTGGGTATTTATACCGATAATTAAGTTTTCTTTGTATTTAAATTCCATATTTGATATATCGGCATATGTATCCATAAAAACTTTCTATACAGACACATTCATTTTTACAAAAATCTTTTACAGTGTAGATTCGTGAATAAATTGCATTGTTTCGTTACACGTGGTAACTCCGTTCACTTGGCACATGCTTGATATACTACGTACTATAGTATTAGGTGCGCAACTAAGTTCCCGCTGTTTTTTTTTATGAAAATGCAACTTTATTGTGAAAAAATGTTTACAAATGAATCATTCAAAATATTGCCCATCGCTAGCGACAACTTTTTCCCATCTTTCTGGCAGAGCTCGAATACCGTCACGGTAGAAGTGTTCGTCTTTTGAGGCTATCCACGAATCAAGCCATTTTGAGATGTCTTCATATGAGCTGAACTGCTGATTAGCCAGACCATGTACCATCGAACGAAACAAGTCATAATCGGACGGCGCAATATCTGGGGAATATGGCGGGTGGGGTAGGACTTCCCATTTGAGCGTTTCTAAGTAGGTTTTAACGGATTTGGCAACTTGAGGCCGAGCGTTGTCATGTTGTAGAATCACTTTTTCGTGCCTCTACTCGTATTGTGGCCGCTTTTCGTGCAGTGCTCGGCTCAATCGCATCAATTAGGTTCGATACCGTTCCCCAGTGATGGTTTCGTTCGGTTTCAACAGCTCATAATAAATAACACCGCCCTGGTTCCACCAACTACACCGCAAAATCTTCGCAGCGTGAATATTCGGCCGAGCCGACGACGTAGAAGCATGATCGGGCAGTCCCCATGATTTTGTTCTCTTTGGGTTGCTGTAATGAATCCATTTTTCATCACCTGTAACGATGCGATGAAGAAAGCCCTTCTTTTTTGCCGCCGGAGCAATTGTTCGCAGGCGAAAAAACGACGCTCAATGTCTCTTGGCTTCAAATCATAAGGGACCCAAGTTCCTTGTTTTTAAATCATTCCCAACGCATGCAATTGCTTGGAAATGGCTTGGCGGGTAACTCCTAATGCTGAAGCAAGCTCTTTTTGCGTTTGGCACGGATCCTCATCGAACAATGCCTCCAATTCAGCGTCTTCGAAGGTTTTTGGCCTACCTTCACGCGAACGGTCGTCAACATCAAAATCACCGTCTTTGAAGCGACGGAACCAATCACGGCATGTTGTTTCACTTAGAACAGCATCTCCGTAAACTTTTTAAAGTTCTCGATGCGCTTCAGCCGCCCTTTTCTTCGAATGAAAGAAGAAAAGCAACACTTCCCGCAAATGACGATTATTTGGCACAAAATCAGACATTTTTACATAACCAAAAGTATATGACGCAAAAACAAAATCACTAATGTATCAAAGCGGTTTGTTTACCATATGTCTAAGCTTGGTTCATGACGTTTTGGTTATGTCCCAATCGACCAGCACTTACTACTGGAGCCATCTCTTGAAAAACAGCGGGAACTTAGTTGCGCACCTAATACGTACTACGTAGTAAAGGGTGATTTTTTAAGAGCTTGAGAACTTTTTTTTAAAAAAAAACGCATAAAATTTGCAAAATCTCATCGGTTCTTTATTTGAAACGTTAGATTGGTCCATGACATTTACTTTTTGAAGATAATTTCATTTAAATGTTGACCGCGGCTGCGTCTTAGGTGGTCCATTCGGAAAGTCCAATTTTGGGCAACTTTTTCGAGCATTTCGGCCGGAATAGCCCGAATTTCTTCGGAAATGTTGTCTTCCAAAACTGGAATAGTTGCTGGCTTATTTCTGTAGACTTTAGACTTGACGTAGCCCCACAAAAAATAGTCTAAAGGCGTCAAATCGCATGATCTTGGTGGCCAACTTACCGGGCCATTTCTTGAGATGAATTGTTCTCCGAAGTTTTCGCTCAAAATGGCCATAGAATCGCGAGCTGTGTGGCATGTAGCGCCATCTTGTTGAAACCACATGTCAACTAAGTTCAGTTCTTCCATTTTTGGCAACAAAAAGTTTGTTAGCATCGAACGATAGCCTCATCGCCATTCACCGTAACGTTGCGTCCAACAGCATCTTTGAAAAAATACGGTCCAATGATTCCACCAGCGTACAAACCACACCAAACAGTGCATTTTTCGGGATGCATGGGCAGTTCTTGAACGGCTTCTGGTTGCTCTTCACTCCAAATGCGGCAATTTTGCCTATTTACGTAGCCATTCAACCAGAAATGAGCCTCATCGCTGAACAAAATTTGTCGATAAAAAAGCGGATTTTCTGCCAACTTTTCTAGGGCCCATTCACTGAAAA
Source organism: Cylloceria caligata (assembly GCA_963942595.1). Lineage (NCBI taxonomy): Eukaryota > Metazoa > Arthropoda > Insecta > Hymenoptera > Ichneumonidae > Cylloceria > Cylloceria caligata. Next base: position 9,198,579 of record OZ012711.1, on the reverse strand, counting down.
TTCGACGTTGTGGCAGATCGTTCGGCTTCAGTTGTTGCAGGAGCTGTATTTTATACGGTTTTACACCAAGATCTTTGCGTAAAATCTTCCATGTCGTCGAATAACACAAACCCAATTGCTGCGAACGGCGACGAATCGACATTTCACGGTCTTCAGCAACACTCTCAGAAACAGACGCAATATTCTCTTCTGTACGCACTGTACGCATTCGTGTGGTTGGTTTAATGTCCAATAAAGTAAACTGAGTGCGAAACTTGGTCACAATCGCATTAATTGTTTGCTCACTTGGTCGATTATGTAGACCATAAATCGGACGTAAATCGCGAAACACTTTTCGAACCGAACACTGATTTTTGTAATAAAATTCAATTATTTGCAAGCGTTGCTCGTTAGTAAGTCTATTCATTATGAAATGTCAAAGCATACTGAGCATCTTTCTCTTTGACACCTTGTCTGAAATCCCGCGTGATCTGTCAAATACTAATGCATGAAAATCCTAACCTCAAAAAAATCACCCTTTATATTATGCGCTTGCTTAGTAGCTTCCGGCTCGACTTCCAATTTCCGCGAAGCGATTATATCCGACGAACACTTTCGATTGGAGATAATGAACCTTTCATAGGAATGTGATTCTAGAATATCCATCATCTCTGCGTCACAGAGTACCTCAGTTATGCACACGTAATATTTTTCTGCCACTGGAATCAGCTGCGGTCACGGTCGCTACGATATTACACACGAATCCGTCACATTTTTCACTGGTTTGCTATTTCTTTATCTTGCAACAGTTGCATTTCTTAATTTATCGCAGACCTGCAATTTTTCAAAGTTATAAAGAGTGTAGTAAAAACGAGGTATGAATTCAGCCATCGTTCAGTAGACTTTCAGTAAACTTCGTTTTCGATAGATTCAATTGTCAATCTAAACGAACTTTGACATGCGTTCCGCGATACTTTGGCTTTGGTGGGTCCAAATAAGCAGTGTGCTGGCATCCAGTCAAAAATGTTGTGCACAAAAACTTTACCCAAATCGGGTCATGATCGTGAAAGCTAGATGGCACTGATTCATAGCATCGCCATTCCTTTGCGCTAATAGCTCGTGCACAAGTAAGTTCATGTCCCATTGTAAAGGGTGTCCCAGCAAGAGCGCCGGATTTAAATTTGCCGCCATTTTGTTAATATGAGTCGTACGGTGATTTTTTTTTTACATTTGTCACATACAGACCACGCGATTTAAGAATATGGAGAAGTATTCAAACCAACAACGTTTAATTATTGTAAAAACACATTACAAAGATGGTGAAAGTTTTGCGAAAACAGTTCGCCAATTACGTCAAGTTTTTGGTCGCAATAATGCGCCAAATGAATCGACAGTGAGGCGTTTAATTACAAAATTTGAGACCAAATTTACGCTGATGGATCAGAAGATCATTGTTCGTCGTCGTCCTTGTCGGTCACTCGAAAATATAGCCACACTAATGGAATCTGTGGCCGAGAATCCAGGAACTTCCATTCGGCATCGTGGTCAACAATTAAACATTTCCAGTAGTACTATGCAACGAATTTTGGTAAAAGATCTGCATTTGCACGCGTACAAGGTTCAATTGGTGCAAGCAATCAAACCAAGGGACCATGCGCAGTGCCGTGAATTTGCTGATTGGGTGTTGCAACATCATCAAATTAATGCGGATTGTTGACCACGATGCCGAATGAAAGTTCCTGGATTCTCGGCCACAGATTCCGTTAGTGTGGCTATATTTTCGAGTGACCGACAAGGACGACGACGAACAATGATCTTCTGATCCATCAGCGTAAATTTGGTCTCAAATTTTGTAATTAAACGCCTCACTGTCGATTCATTTGGCGCATTATTGCGACCAAAAACTTGACGTAATTGGCGAACTGTTTTCGCAAAACTTTCACCATTTTTGTAATGTGTTTTTACAATAATTTAACGTTGTTGGTTTGAATACTTCTCCATATTCTTAAATCGCGTGGTTTGTACGTGACAAATGTAAAAAAAAATCAGCGTACAACTCGTATTAACAAAATGGCGGCAAATTTAAATCCGGCGCTCTTGCTGGGACACCCTTTATTTCCTGTTTCGCTGGCATGATACCAGAAAATTCGACCTTCTATACGAGATGTACGTAAGTCAATCCAAGCGCAACATTTGTATTGTTTTTGGTCACGATCTGAATCAACTCTGTCCTCATTTTGCGCCACTTTCGCGCAGAAGCAAACACACTTGTACTTCACTTTGCCGTACGAAAAGTTTGCCTCTTTCGCACTTCCCAGAAGACATCGATGTTCTGGCTACTCGCCAAAACGAAAGCACGAGCATTCCGATCTATTATGGTATTCGTAATTTTCTAATTTCTCAAAATGCACTTTGAGTACCTTACGATAAACAATTACCCGGAATTTGTCAATAAAACGAGCCACCCTTGAGATATTGTCAAAATCATTTTTTTTCTAGGTTGGTACATCTGTCAGTTGTTTACGTGTCACTTTTGAGCGCAATGTGTCAGATAGTTTGTGCGTAATAGCTTTGTAAACAAGTCATTGTTTGGTGTACTCTGCGAATTTCGCTATGTCGAATTTATTTGAGCAAAGAGTGTGCCTGAAATTTCGTGTTTCTAACAAAATATTATGTGCGGAAGCGTTGAAAATGTTAATGGTAGCCTACGAGGACTCGACAATGTCGAAAACACAAGCATACGAGTGGTACAAAGAGTTTAAAGCGTGCCGTACTCTGGTTGATGATTTGCCTCGTTCCGGTCGTGCATACACCTCTGTGACTAACGAAAACATCGAAAAAGTTAAGAAAATTGTGCTCGAAGATCGTCGTGTGCGCATCAGGGAGATAGCAGCCGATCTTGGTGTCTCGTTCAGTTCGGTGCAGAGCGTTATGGACGATGTTTTGGACATGAGACGAGTTTCATGTGGAGAAACAACTCGTGGTTTCTTCACCACGACAATGCAGCGGCTCACACATCTCATCTTGTACGCGACTATTTGACCAAAAACAACGTTAATATCGTTCCGCAAGCTCCGTATTCACCTGACATGGCCCCGTGTGACTTTTTCCTGTTCTCACGACTCAAGTTACCATTTCGCGGAAAGCGTTTTGAGACGATTGAGGCGATAAACGAGAATTCGCAGAAAGTGCTGAAGGCGATTCCAAAATCGGTCTATGAAAAGTGTTTTAAAGATTGGAAGAAGCGTTGGAATACGTGTATTGTTTACGATGAAGATAACTTTGAAGCGAATAAAATAAATATCGATGAATAATTGAACCGTTTTCGTTTTATTGACAAATTCCGGGTACTTATTAATCGTAAGGTATATTGCGTAATGGAGTTACGCTAGATAATTCAGAAGGTAAAGGAATCTTTTCTTAACAATACGTGTTTGTGTTTTTGATATTTAATAGTGCTTATCACGAACCCGAAGAGGGTTGGATTCATCTGAATCTGATGATAGATAGGTATCGCGTGGATCTAGAGTGGACATAAATAGTCGAGTGCCAACCAGCGAAAATTTTGGCTACTTCCAAGTCCGTGGATGTCTCGATGCAGCTCAATATTATATGCCCTATAGCAGTGTATTTCATACGAAGCTAGTAAGGGTCTAAAACTACGCCAAAATAGTCTTGAAAGAGCGAAAATTATGAATAAGATCAACTGAAATAGCTGGGGTCTTTTCGATAATTCTTGAACTCTTAGAATCTGTAGCTAGATTAATGTTTATATCATAAATCGATTTTGCAAATAAGATTTAAGATTCGTAACGAAATATATTTATACGCACCCTTCAATGTTTACTGCAGAGAACGGTGTAATTGTGTAGAAAAGTTATATCATTACCTCATTACAATTTTTTTTAACACAAAAATATTAACGTGAATTTATATTTCCACGGATCATAGTTCCTTCAGTTCATTGCATTTTATCTCGTACGGTTTGCGGACAATGATACGATTGAAAAAGATATTTCGTCAAACTAGCGCGTTGTTAACATCACGCGAGGTCTTCTACTCACGGAACTCATACAATGCTCGAATTGAATCTTCAATAAATATACATTCTTAATTTGGCTCCTGTTTTGATAGCTATTATACACCATAAATTCGAGTTTCCGTTGTGCTTATTGCCGTTTGATACCAATAAGCGACGAAAGAAATGCTTCTAATGTTTCATCACTAGAAATTTGATACGTTGATGTACGACCCCACTTGAGCATTCGCACTAATATTCTATTAGTATTCGACGACAAAGGAGTCGATATAACGAGAATAGCATAAAAATTTAGATTCATATAAAATGTACATAATAGACGTCATGTAAACCTTTAAATTCACTGTAGACGGAAATGCATGGCTATTCCTACATTCGGACAGCACATGTATATCTCTATATTATAAAAATATCTCGCTGCCACCCATATAAATGTTGGCCAATTGACTTTGAAAATCAATATATAATTATAATGATATATGTGTATATATTAGATTCAATGTGTGTGTGTATATATATTGTTAGTCCCAAACCCGAAGATATTTGACGACAGGAAACCCCAGGGAATCTAGGGAATGCAAGGGCTCTGGGGATTTCGTAAACGATGTTTTAGAACATCGGGTGTAATTAAAACTGTAGAATGGAAAACTACTTAAAATGTAGCCAATTTGTCATGGAATGTCCTACATACATATGGCCGACTTGACGTGGTAGGTCGTATACATATTAATTTATATAAATAGCGGCGGCGGCAGCGATGAGATATTCAATTATATAGAGAGTCGATGTGTTATATCCTTGGAAGGATGTACGTTGCGACTTCCTGCTATCATTTCGCTTAATTGAAAGTGATTGCAAGCGGTGGTACAACATAGTATGTATGATGTACTTCGGATTGCTCAGACTATAACGGACGAGGCCGACCGGCAATATTAAAAGTTAAACTAATAACATAATCGGTCAGACACCGTTTAGGTTTTTAACGAATTTATTGTACTAAGAGAATAAATTAAATCAATCGGAAATAAAAATATTGATTGTATTACCAAAAATATTTATTAATATCATATTGAATAATTAAATTATACTCACAAGGGGACCTCCAGGTACGTGGAACACCGATTCGGAACAAATTTTTTTTATAGGTAGGTCGCACCCAGGGGTGCAATAGGTGCAAGTAATAGGATGCACTTTTCAGCCGTTTTCGAGATATAAAATATTAAAAATTTCCGAGCGTTCATATACTCTCTGCGTTAAATCATATTCAACAAGGACGCATAGCGTAGTCGGTAACGTCTCCACTTCGTAATCGCTGGATCGCCGGATCGAATCCCAGCGCAGACTTTAAAATTATTATTATTATTATTATTATTATTATTATTATTATTATTATTATTATTATATCATTTCGACGGCAACTACTATGCGATTAAATTAATATTTCCGTAAAGGAATGAATAATAAATAAATAAATAAATAAATACATGAATAAACTATAAGATTTTTTGACTGATGTTATGATGCCATACCTAAAGAAGGAGAAATTCCTGTTGCTTTGCATTGATTCCTGGGGCGGCCAAACGAATCCATTATTATATGACGAGATTTTTACCGAAGAGGAGGGTTTACAAACGTGCACTGTAAAGGTCATTCCACCAAAGTGCACTCGTTAGTGCAACCGTGCGATGTATATTTTTACCGCCAAGTTAAAAATTTTATCAAGAGACTTCAGAATTGTTCTTATATCATCGAACAGGATAGGGAAATTAATTCTAGGGAAGACTGTATCAAAATTCAATCTATTGTTCACCATCAACTCTTCTCCGACATTTTTCGACATGTTACAATACGCTTGGTTCGCTGCAAAACTATATGACGACAGGAGATCTTTCCTAAACGTTAAAGAGGTTTGCTTCGCGTATGACGTCTTGAAAAATCCTTGCGGATGCGGAAACTCGGCATTTATTACGTGCGCCCGATGCCGAAATAATTATTGTTTTCCATGTTTTTGTGATCAGTACCACCATAGTTCTTGTAGTTGTGATAACCAATGAAAAGTTAATAAAAATATTAGTTATTCTTTTAAACTCGTGTATTCATTTGTCACAATTCTTTCCCTACCTTTCAACCAAAAAATAAATAAATAAAAAAGCTGCTCGTTTTTCCTTTTAACACCAAAATGATCCACAATAAAAAATATTTATTCATTCCTTTACGGAACTATTAATATAATCGCATAGTAGTTGCCGTAAAAATGATTTAATAATAATAATAACAATATTTTTTAATAAGTCCGCGCCGGGATTCGACCCGACGATCAGCGCTTACGAAGCGGGGACGTTGCCGACTACGCTACGCATCCTTGTTGAAAATGATTTAACGCAGAGAGTATATGAACGCTCGAAAATATTTAATATTTTATATCTCGAAAACGGCTGAAAAGTGCATCCTATTACTTGCACCTATTGCACCCCTGGGTACGACCTACCTGTAAAAAAAATTAGGTCCGAATCGGTGTTCCACATACCTGGAGGTCCCCTTGTCAGAGAAAATGATCTTAAAATTAACTAGAAGGGCTTAGCTACTGGTGCGCGCTTCACGCACCAACTACCCTGAGAGACTCGATTGGGTAAGTTTGGGAGGGTCTCGATTCTTCTACACAACAGCGGTGGCAGTGGCGGCGGTGGCGACGACGAAATATTTATATAGTATAGAGAGGTAAGAATTTCGTTGATCCAACCACGATGAATTAAATCTTAATTTAATCAATTAAACGTTGAAAGTTTAACAAAATCAATCTAAGAATTAAATAAAAATTATGCATTAAAAGGAGAATTATTCAGTTATTTATTAATAATAAGAAATAAATGTTGAATTAGGTGCTGCAAACGAGTACGCAGATTTGCCAATATCATTAAACTGATAGATTAAGGATTAAATAACAAAATGATTTGATTAAAAAAGAACCAATATACAGGGAACGTAAAGAACCTTGCGAACCTAAAGAACATGGAGGATTTTGTCCGGGAGATTTCGTCCACGAACATTATGGGTGGCGACTAAATGAACATTGATATCAATACCATTATTCTTATCAAACCAAATATAAATTTTATTGGAGCAACCTAAATTTTATTAAATTAGTCACATACTTTCTACAATCGAGTACAATCGTTTCGTCAATGTTTATTAATTCTTATTAATACTTGCTCTACATGTGCGTGTGTATATGTATATATATACAAGGCATTCACATGACATCTACGTTTCTTATTTTTCCAAGATTCGCAGCGAAGGGGGCATGGAGGGATGACTTACGTACAGCATTGATATATATATATACAGGGTGCGCCATCTCAATCTGGTCGATGGAAGTATTGAATAACTTAGAGAATTTTCAACAGATTTCACAAAGTCGTATTTTTTTATTAAATTTGATTTATTACAATGTATTTTGATTAGTTTCCAAAAACCACATCGATAAAATGTCCGCCTTTATTACTGAGACAAAATGAGCTCTTTTTTCGGCATTTTCCATTGTATTTGCCAGCGTCTTGGGCGATATCGCTGCGATTTCGGCTTGAATGTGGTTTTTTAGCTCCTCTATGGTCTTCGGCTTGTTGGCATAGACTTTACTTTTCAAAAATCCCCACAAGAAGAAGTCCGGTGCAGTCAAATCCGGCGATCTTGGTGGCCAGTCAATATCACCTTTCTTTGATATCACACGTCCTGGGAACTTCCGACGCAAATAGTCCATTGTTGAGCGCGCAGTGTGGCATGTCGCACCATCTTGTTGGAACCAAAATTCCTTAAGACCTTTTTCACGCATTTGTGGTAAAACAAAGTGTGCCAACATCCACCGATATCGATCCCCATTGACAGTTTCACCAGCTCTGAAGAAAAATGGTCCAATGGTGGTTTTTGAGCAAACACCGGCCCAAACTGTCACTTTCTCATCGTGCAATGGAGTTTCGTGAATAATATGAGGATTATCGGTGCCCCACATGCGACAGTTTTGTTTGTTGACAGCGCCAGAGAGGGTGAAATGAGCCTCGTCGGTCATCAGAATTCGCTCCCAAAAATCCGGCTCAGCTTCCTTCATTCGACTAACGTTATTAGCGTAAGGCAAGCGTCGCGGCTTGTCAGTTTCCAATAATCTTTGAGTCAACTGCACTTTGTACGGAAACATGTGAAGATCTTGCTTGAAAATCCTTCACAAAGTGGTTCCACTGATGTTTAATTGCTGAGACCGGCGGCGGTATGAGACATTTGGATTTTCTGCAACACTCTGTCGAACAGCTTCGATATTTTCATTTGAACGACCTGGACGCGGTCGAGCTTGATGTTGGAGATTCGCTACAGACCCGTGCTCCATGAAATTTGAAGCTAGATGACGGATAGTGTCGCCTTTGGGCGCAGAACGTCCGCGATATTTTTTACGATACGCACGCTGAGTTGACACAACTGAACGATTATTTTCAATGTAAAGCGAAACTATTTCGGCGCGTTCTTTCGGCGTATAGCGATACATGGTTGAAATTGTACTGAAATAACCTATACGAAACGTGTTGTACGACGCTGGTCAGTTAAAATCTGTCAGAGTTATTCAATACTTCCATCGACCAGATTGAGATGGCGCACCCTGTATATATATATATATATATATATATATATCATATATATATATATATTCTATTTAGAGAATTTCCTGTAACAAATATTGATTAATAACATATATGTATTATATATATATATACATCCCTCCATGCCCCCTTCGCTGCGAATCTTGGAAAAATAAGAAACGTAGATGTGATGTGAATGCCTTGTCAAGATTCATGGATCTATAGGTTGTTTTAGTTTTGAGATACTTTTCAGCCGTTATGTGATGCATTATAGATGGAATATGAGCTTCTGTCTCGTTATTTAAACTATTATTTGTCAAAGAATCCTATAGTCATTAATGTACTGGAGCTTGTCTACCCTTTGAAATTGTTGTTTGTGAAATGTATAAACAATAAGAAAACGTTTAGCCTATACATATAAATCAAATATTCTCAGTGATAAATAAAGTTGTGTTACATCCCCCATAAAAAGAAAGTATACTCGAGATATATACAGAATATATAATTATATATAACGGCAAAAAGTTATATATCCTCTGTATATCGTTTATATGTATACCGTAAAACATATCTCGTAAAAGATATATCTCAGATGTATATAGTATATTTTCCAGCAAAAAGTCTATATCACGTATATATCTCTGTATGTATTTCTTTTCGGTGTACGATAATTGGGACAATATGAAAATTACTAAAGCTAATTAATCAACGAAAACTAAATTAATCTGTTAAAGCAATATATGTTGTTAGCCTTTAACATACAATAATGATTTAATGAACGAGTGGATACAACATTTCTTGAGCCATGATAAAGATTATAAGCATGAAATAGCATTGAGATAAAAAAACTGCACTAAACTGCTAAATAACTTGACATTTTTTATTCAGCTTATATAAAAAATATTCTATATGAAATACGAAGTTTGCCTCTGAATAATTCAAGAAGGAACAAAAATCTGTCTAACAAGGAAGGATAGTTTGGTGTCCCCCTCCGATTTTGATGAAACTTACGTATGTCGTAAAGCATCGAAAACTAAAAAACGTATTTTTTTTATCGGCGGAAAAACATTTCTAAGAGGTGAAATCGCTATTCAAAGTTAGGCATGTCGAGGGGTGATTATGCAGTTTCACTCAGAAGGCGTCAATCGATTTTAATGAAACAAAAACCAAAATACTCCTCATTGAAGACAATAAAAATTCCACGTGAAGTTGAAGATAAAAATTAATTTGTAGGGGTGAAACTGCATAATCACCCCTAATTTGAAGGGCGATTTCACCCCTTAGAAATGTTTTTCCGCCGGTAAAAAAAAAATACGTATCTTTTAGTTTTCGATGCTCTACAACATACGTGAGTTTCATCAAAATCGGAGGGGGATACCAAACTATCCTTCCTTGTAAGTTAAAATGTGAAAAACTACTGTTCTTAATGCAAAATAGATTTAATTTTAATCAACACCATTTGAATGAAAGGTATATTTATTCCATACTTTTATAATATAATATATTTATTTTCAAGATTTTCAATGAAAATGCAATCCTCAAAAGGATAAGATGCGTCGCACTTCTGTAAAAGCGTTATAAAAATATTTTTTTTATCTATAAAGTGCGCGACGGGTTTCAAATATGTATTTATATTGACGAAGAATTACCAGAAAATCCCGGCAGTAAGACGAATTAATTAGTTGTTGATGTAGTGTGTGCGTGGTGATCAGGCAACTACCGGTGTGACCGTGTGTGTCGTTCATTCACACCGATATTGCTCGCCATCAAACGAGCGAACCTACAAATTGGCGTTTCTCAGTCAATAGCTGGTATTGCCGTGGAAATACTATATCGCGAGATGGCACCGAGCCCGAGAGGAAAATAAATATCTCAATTAGGACTATATCGAATGTGAAAATAAATTACAACCGTTAGGTGAAGTCGCGATGAGGAATTCGTAGGCGAAACACTCGACCAGAGTAACGATCCATTCCGTTTAACCTCTTGCGTGTGGACATACACGGGCATATATACAACGTAAGTAACAAAGTATATATATATATATAATCTGTATTCCCCGTTCGCGTCCCTCCACTTGGGCTTGTCACGTTTGCTTGCTAATTGGTCACGAAAATTCCGGCTCGGTGTAGCCCCGCAAATTTGAGTTCGGCTCTTACTGTACGCCACACTCGTATCACACCAAGATTCAAGAATATCTTCACCTTCATTTCCAGAATAAACCGCTGTATGCATATGTAGCGTTTTATGAAAAGTTGGGTAGTAAGAGAGAAGAAGGCTCGTGAGTTACTCGGTAAATACCAAAGAGCCATGCAAGGGTTTGTCGTGCGTATCTCGCGCTTATTATATTGTTAGGATGAAATAGTTACCGTTATCGCAAAAAACGAACAATTCTTCACGCTGAATGTAGCTTAATCATTTTTCGTCACTGCTAAGTTTTTCAAAATCTCACGAAAAATTCGAAAACATTACAAATATTTCCTTTATCTATATGTGCATATGGCACCGATGCAGCGCAATCGAATTTTTTAGATCGGTCAATGTATTAGACATCTCGGCAAACTTATACTTCATTTTGGTCTAATTAAGAAAACTAACGTGAAAGCAATAAAAAATTAACACTTTGATTGACGCATCAGTGTCTCTGCCATTGAGAGCGTAGGTTGTAATTAATACTGCAATTCAAATTAATTGTGCTAACATTGTACTATTTCAAGCAAATATTAAGCTTTTTTCATTATTTAAATGATATTAGGTACGATTGTTGATACATTTCTTAAGAGAATTAAGTTACTTCTATTTTTTCGTTATGTAAAATTATTTAGTAGGGCTATTCGAGTTAAAATTCATAATATAACAAAAAATAGCATACAAGAGAGAGAAAAATAGCATAGCTCGTTCATCCGCGCAATGAAGCATTACTCATCCTCATTTATGTATTATATAAATGTCCTGAAAGGGATTATTGTATTGTTATATTCCATTTTTCATTTGATTCTGATGAGCGCCCATTGGCATTTTTTGACCAAGCAAATACTTTTCAATTACGATTATCTAATATTAAATGTAGGGTATAAGCATTCTGTATTCAATATTTTACTGCATAATATTACACAGTTCATATTCACCAGAAGGTCGAGTACTTTATAAAATGTATTAATTATATTATATTAGTAAAAGAAAATGTACGTTCAACTTACGATTATATTGAAAGCCATTCTGAGAGTATACGATATATATCAGATAGGAGGTAGGGCGGTGCGTAGAATGTCAATTGATTGCGATTTACAGGAGAGAGAAAAAAGCGATGACAATACTGTTGAAGCGTCTATATCTATATTCAATCTGCTATCTCGTGTGTATGTATAACACTTACACTGTACATGTGTGCCGAATATACGAAAACAGCCGGATTCATTGAATAGGAGTCGCGCGCCCCAGCAGCCCACCCGCCAAGGGGGCTAGTATTGAAGGTCTGGGATCTCGTGAATTTAGCGTTTCAATACTTATTAACATCGTAGCCAGCACCGAGCGAACCAGTAGGTGTTCAACCATCGAACGGAGTAGATATAAAGCGCGACGTAACCGAAGAGGCAATCGACTCCGAGGAAGATCAGTTTTCTAAAGTACTGCTCACTCCTATGCTCTCAACGGTATAACGGAGCATCACAGGGGATAGTTTATTCCATCCAGCTGTGTCACCGACCCACAGTAAAAGGCTCTCTCTCCAACTCGCTAGACTAAAGGACTTGAACGAAATATTTGTAGTTTTTGTGAATAAAATCTTATAAATAATCGATCAAGCAGTGCTGGGAATGAAAGTTGTGATAATTCGTGTATGACGACTAAATGATAACTTATGGTTTCTGTAAATATTTTTTCATGTCGATTGATTGATTTATTCATTAACATTGCTGCGTTCCGCGGACCTCGTTCGTTATTTATTGGAACTTTTCTATAGCTGCTAGTGAGCATTCGGTTGAACGAGACAGTTGTCATTCAGTTACACAAGTTGGGTGCTACTTCCGCGTCTCGACGCTTCTCGACTGGATAACTTACACCAGTCTTTCGTCAATGGCAACTACATATAGGCCTAACGCTAGTTCGCAACGACGGGAAATAAACAAAAAACTCGCGGGAGTCGGGACTGGTATATTAGCTGCGCTCTATCTACCGTCGTATACGTTGAGCTCTAGAAACACGTGTCGCAGACTTATCATGCGGAAAGATCGTTGCAAGTTCTCGTGTTACAAGTGTGTCGTCGCCGTGTGCGTCATGAGCCATGCGTGACGAATTACTTCGACCCTGCGAGAAAGAGCCAGTAGCTGATAATACTAAATGCATACCGTAGGCGCGATGGACTTTGACCTTGTATCGACAAAAGCACGTGCGTCACCACTATACCACTGCAACTGTTCTGTTCGTCTCGATCAATATTTTGTGCTATTCTTGAATACAAATAAGAAACACTTTTCTTTTAATAAATTTAAAAAATAATTAAGTACGTATTAAAATACTTTTTTTTAATTTTCGTTAAATAATCAAGTATTAAATTTTGGTAAAATTCATAAACCCTCCCTGATAAATATTTTGTACATTTCCTAAATAGCATACAAATGATTAAATATTTTTATTAAATTGAAAAACATTATTTTGACGTTTTCCAAAATTAATTGTAAAAATTCGAGGATAACATTTTTAGTATCAAATATCGTCTTGATATTTGGTTTATGTATTTTCAATCCCCAAAAAAACAGGTTCTCTGTAAAAAAATGGCGACAAGTACAGTCTGGACGAAAAATATCTTTACTCCCTACATACCATGAAATAAATAAAAATTTCATCTCTCAAAAACTATTCGAAATTAATTATAATCGCCAAGTCCGGTATCTATTTATATAAAAATAAACTTTTAATCGATATAAAAAAATTTTCAAAAATTAAAAAATTTAAATTTAAATGAAAGAAAATTTTTTTTTAGTAGAAATCAAACTTGGCGCGTTTCACTTTCCGTGTTTCTTACATTATTTATAGTTGAAATGAAAACGCGCCAAGTTTTTTTTCTACTAAAAAAAATTTTGAAATTTTTTTAATTTTTGAAAAAAATGTTGTTTTGATTAAAAGTTTATTTTTATATAAATAGATATCGGACTTGGCGATTATAATTAATTTCAAATAGTTATTGAGAGATTACATTTTTATTTATTTAATGGTTTTGTAGGGAGTAAATATATTTTTTGTACAGAGTGTACTTGGTGCCATTTTTTACAGAGAATCTATTTTTTTTGGAGATTTCACTACTCTTTGTGATTCTTGCTTAGCAGAATAACATCAATTAAGCGGACAGAGTCGACTGAAAATCATGAAAATGAAGTTGTGTTTTGATCGTACATATGACATTTTTCAACTTAATGAAAAATATCACTTGGCCAATACAGAAAGAATTAAACATTTTTGTAAGTGAAATATTTTTTTCTTAGTCCAGTTCATAGTGAAAATATTTTTTTCTTTTTTCAATTTGTTGTAAGGTCTCATTTTTTTTTTGTAAAAAGATTATTCTTAGTCCAAGTTTAGGAATTTTCATTTGAAGCTCTATCACAGAAGTTATAATCACTTTTGTAGTACATTTTTTTTCGCCAAGCCAATTTGGGACAACGTTGCAACCTGAACCTCACAACAAGTTGGAAAAGGAAAAAGATATTTGCACCAATGACCTGGACTACAAGAAAATATTTACCTTAGTAAAAATGTTCATTTTTTATATTGTCTTCGTCGAGTATTATTTTTTAACAATTTTATTTTCATGACTTTCAGGTACTCAATCCGCTGGAGTAATATGCTTAAGAGCTTACGCTTTCGCTGCTTTTATTACAATCGTAGAAGAATTCCTCTTGGCCAATTCTTTCAAGTACTGTCCCCAGTCTGTTTCATTGGTAATAGTGCTCCCGTTTAGCAACAGTTAAGTGCAGTAGTCGACGTTCGATGTACCAAAACTTTTGAGCTCTGACTTGTTCGTCTCTTTGAACAAGTTCAGTAAAGTAGCGACCATTGCAAGTCGTACTGAGGATGATGCTCAAAGTCAAAGCTCGTGAGAAAACTATTTATGAGATCGCTAAACTTTTTAGCCATTGTGTGCTTGCCATGAATAGAAATTTCTTAGTGACATCATGGGTTTCCAACTACAAAACAGTGCGACACAGTGTACATATTTCTGGTGTAAGCGATCAATTCGAGCAAAGGAATACACCAGAAATATGTACACTGTGTCGCACTGTGCCGTAGTTGGGAAACCCACATCTTCGATAGCTCTTTTTGTCGCTGACTACCAAGAGAAAATGGCGATGCTTTATATTCAAGGGAGCGAAGCGTTCGCATATACGAAAACCATAATCTCGCAATTCTGCAAGTAGAATAAACAAAACCTTCTCGTCAATAAATCGAACAGTTTTTGGTAACAAATCGAGCCAAACTTTAGTCAATTAACCTTAACCTTAATTACTCATCTCGAATGATAAGGAGCTTCAAAAAATGATGAATGTAACCTAATATTTTCGTACCCATAACCTCGAAACCGGTAATTACATTGCAGTAATGAGCTTTCAAGTTCCAAGATTACAAATGTGCAATTGCAACACAATTTCATTTTCATCATTTTCAGGTGAATCGGTCTCCTTAAGACGATGTGATTTTATACGTCTCTTTCGTTCCATCATATGATCGCTACTAGCGTTATCTCTCTCGCTCTTGCAAGTGCTCAGCCGATGTATCACATCACCTTAAGAAAGCTGAAAAGTGAAAATGTGATTTTATATGTTTTTTATTTTAATTTTCTATTTTACTTTAAAGAAAATATGCCACAGTCATGCCCAGATCGTGTAACTTCAAATACAATTCACCAAACTCTAAATAGGATATAAGAAGAGTCCCATTAGTAAGACGTTTAAAATTGTTGCAACGATTTCCTTCGGTCTAATACATTACATTCATAAAAAGAGTTTTTTCTAATTGTCTTACCTTACTTGATTTAAAGATAAATAGTCAAATCAACAATGCCATTTCTTTAAATTCACTTTTTATTTCCCTTAATTAAGAGTGCTAATAACGCCATCCTTATAAGTTCCAATTACATTTGTCAATTTGTTTTTGCGTTACAATAGTGATCTAGTGTTTGATATACATTGTGCAACGACAAATCCGCCCCGACGCCAGCGGTGGGTGACTGTAGTGCAAAACCAAGAATTCGTTATATACCTATATAGCAGATACTGTGCACGTGAAGCCGGCAGCGTGACCTGGATGGTCGAGTTTGGTTGTTGAAAAAATAAATAAACTGTGCGTTTACGACCATGTGGCTGAAGGATATGTACGATGACGTATCACCCACGGACGAGTTCGTTAATCCCCATAATCATCAACGTTGCGCACCTAATGAGTAAGTTCACCGTTGCAATTACCTTCGAAATTCGTTCGCTTAGTAAAAACTATAATAGTTCCAGAAACTTCAATAAAGTGATCCTATTTGATACCTATTTGTTTTTTTTTTTTTCAAAATTAATCATTTTCGTGTTTTTGGTTGTTTATTTTGAGTCCGTTGCTTTCGAAATTTCGACCATGAACACGAAATCAACGAACTTTAAAACCATCAATTCCCAATTTTGATTATAATAAAGCAACAAATTAAAGATTGTTTGCTTGTTTTCTCATCATTTTCTGCATTGATACATTTTTGAAACCCAAAAACCCTTCGAGTCTCTTCCCAATCCATGGAGGTTTGTTCGCAAAACCATCTAATTATGGCATTCGGCATAATGTGTTGTGTTACACGTTTCGGACATTTCCTCTCGCTCCTCCGCAATCACCAATGGGGATATCTCACTCACACTCATGCTGGGTCTGTCGGTATAGGACAGCACCTTACGTTAAAAGAATGTTCCCGCCAAATTTCATGAAAATTTGTTCACGCGTCTGGCCATAATTGCGGGCAATAAAACATAACGAAATGTTTTTCACTTTGGTGAAAAAATAAATAAAGTGTATCGATATGGACGGCCAACACGAAATTATGTTGCAAATCGTGGAACCATGTAAGCAAGGTACCTCGAAAGTGTTATTGGTCAATCTAATTAAAAAATTGCAAAACAACTGATGTTTTGTTTTCGATGTAAAATATCTGGCGTTTGTAATTTTTTCGTTACCAGTTCGTGCAACGTTCGGCGGTTCCGACTAACAAATAATGCGAAATGAATTAACGTGCATAAATAAAATAACACATGTGGGGTACGTACAGCGGACCGATTAACCTTTACCAGCGCCATAAATAGGTATACCTCGCTACCTTTTGACAGTAGCGATAATTAAACTATTTGTTACATTTGCAAAAATGTGAAAACAATTTGGTTTAATTTTAGAATGGTCTTAAAGTATCATTACTTTGTGGTGCGAAGGTGAATTAATTACCCCCGTCTGTATTGTTGTTATGAACAAAAATATTCATTCGTTGCCAGCACAATGTCTTTGATACCTGAGAAGAAAATGGTTCAATTAATAAGAGTTCGGGACAGTGACGAAAACATTAAAGCTCCAGCATTGGTAAAGGGTGGTTAAATTTTAAGGGCCGATGTTGATTTTGAATAAAACACAAATTATTTAGGAAATTATTGTCAATTCTTTTTATTATGATAATATGGTATGGTTCAATTATGTATGGAACAAAATATCGGCCAAATGGCCGCCGCGACCTCGGCGGCACACCTCCATCCGATGGTCCAAATTTTCGATGACGCTTAGGCATAATTGAGGTTCTATGCCGTTAATGTGCCGAATTATCTCATCCTTTAGCTCTTGAATTGTTGCTGGCTTATCGACGTACACCTTTTCTTTCAAATAACCCCAAAGAAAGAAGTCCAACGGTGTCAAATCACATGATCTTGGCGGCCAATTGACATCGCCACCACGTGAGATAACACGGCCATTGAATTTGTCGCGCAAAAGAGCTATTGTTTCGTTAGCTGTGTGGCAAGTGGCATCGTCCTGTTGAAACCACATATCGCCCACATCCATATCTTCCAATTCGGGCCATAAAAAGTTCGTTATCATCTCACGATAGCGAACACCATTCACAGTAACTGCCTGACCGGCCTCATTTTGGAAAAAATACGGCCCGATGATGCCGCCAGCCCATAAACCGCACCAAACAGTCACTCTTTGTGGGTGCATTGGTTTTTCGACAATCACTCTTGGATTATGATTCGCCCAAATGCGGCAATTCTGCTTATTGACGAATCCACTGAGGTGAAAATGTGCCTCATCACTGAAGATGATTTTCTTCGAAAATTGATCATCCACTGTTGCCATTTCTTGCCACCATTCTGACCATTGACGACGTTTGGAATGGTCAAGAGGCTTTAGTTCTTGAGTCAATTGCACCTTATAAGCGTGTAAATGCAAGTCTTTATGCATAATGTTCATCAACGACGAGCGTGAGAGGTGCAATTGTTGGGCACGACGACGAGTTGAGGTGGACGGCTCTTCAGCCACACTATCGCGAACAGCAGCAATATTTTCTGCAGTACGAGCTGTATGAGCATGCACTAGTGTTTTAATATCTCCTACAGACCCGGTTTCCTCAAATTTTTGCACGATTTTTCCGATTGCACGCACATTTGGACGATTAAATTGACCGAAAAAATCACGAAGTGCACGATATGCATTTTGATTTGAACGCCCATTTTCATAATAAGCTGAATAACTTTAACGCGTTGCTCGATTGTGTATCTTTCCATGGTTCAAATTGAGTTAGTCTGAAATTGAGAAATGTCAAATGAAATGCAGAAAAAAACTTGACGTTTAGGTGTGGTTCACATTCAACATCGGCCCTTACAATTTAACCACCCTTTATAATGAAAGCCTGAGGTATAGCCATTATATGCCCTCTCAAAACTTATCAAGTTACCAGTCGCGGAAGATTAATTTCAATCGCATTAGAAATCGCAATCGACACACCAGATGGAAATCAGGTACTAGTGATATCAAATCGATCGCGAATTACGAATACATGTCACTTCTAAGACATTCGAGTTTTGTGCTATTTGTACAACCGTTATACGAGTATTCACTGCTTTATAACATTTTGTTGGCAAAAGTGCGACAACGTGCCATCAAACTTTTTGAGCCATTTTGCAATCATTCCATCAAGGCGCCTCCGGATTTGTCGGCAATGTTGCAGTGATACTGTATGACCACAACTTTAGGCAACAATCATCGTGCGAGGCTAAACATATACATCAATCAGGATATGCCGAACTATGAGCGTGCTATTCAGACAAAAGGCGCGAAGATCGCCCAAAAGGAAGAACAGAAGGGGAACAGAATTAAGATAGGATTCAAAAAGCCGCAAATCAAAGTAATCCAGTACGCCTGGAAGGAAATGAGTTTGATGGAGACATTTTAAGACCCGGACTCGAAGGCTAGCAGGAGAAGCCCAACTTACACATAGAAGCATCAGCAGTGCGTCTAACGAAGAATGCACCGTGAAGCAGGAAACAAGTAGATGCGCAGATTGGGACCACCAACCGGAAAAAACGGTGACAAGAAGACCATCAATAATAGAGACGGTATTAGGTTATAGGGCCGCGCTCGATGTTTACTATATGAGGTTGTAAAGTGCAAAACACGATGGGTGAGGGTTATGAAACCGAAATGAAATCGATCAAGAATAATGTCACGGAAAAATCACTTATTAATAATAGTAATGTAAATATAGTACAGGGTGCGCCATCTTTTATGTCGGTATGTAAACATTGAATAACTTTGACATTTATCAACCGATTGATTTGAGTAGACATGTTTTTGAAACGTCAATTCAGTACAATTTTAACCATGAATCGCTTCATACCGAAACAACGCGCCGAAATAGTGACGCCGTACATTGAAAATGATCGTTCAGTTGTGTTAACTGAACGTGCATATCGTCGAAAATATCGTGGCCAACAAGCACCGTCTGACAACACTATTTTTCGTTTGGTGTCGAATTTAGTTGAGCACGGGATAGTGGGAGATCGTCCACGTGCCGTTCATCAACGCCCAAGACGTTCCAATGAACTGGTTGAAGCGGTAAGAGAGAGTGTTGCCGAGAACCCACATGTGTAGTATCGTCACCGCGCTCAGCATTTTGGCGTCAGTGGAACCACTTTGCGGCGCATTTTGAAGGATGATTTGCATTTGTTTCCGTATAAAGTGCAATTAACTCAAAGAATATTGCCGACAGACCGTCCACGTCGCTTAGAATACGGCCAAGTCGCTCGAATGGTTGCCACTGAACTTGATTTTTGGAAGCAAATTTTGATGACCGACGAGGCCCATTTCACACTCTCTGGCGCCGTTAACAAGTAAAGTTGCCGCATTTGGGGAACGGAGAATCCACACGAGATCCATGAAACACCATTGCATGACCAAAAAGTGACTGTTTGGGCCGCCGTTTGCGTCAAAACCATCATTGGGCCATTTATCTTCAGAGAAGGCGAAACAGTCGATGGGAATCGATATCGGTGGATGTTGACTCATTATGTCTGCCCACAAATGTGTGAAAAAGGTCTGGACAGTTACTGGCTTCAACAAGACGGTGCGCCATGCCACACTGCAAATCAAACAATGTAGTTTCTGCAACGAAAATTCCCTGGACGTGTGCTGTCAAAAAATGGCGACATTGACTGGCCACCCAAATGTCCAGATTTGACCCCTCCGGACTTCTTTTTGTGGGGTTATTTGAAAAGCAAAGTGTACGCCAACAAGCCTCAGACCATTGACGAGCTCAAGGCAAACATTCGTGCCGAAATCATCGCTATAGCGCCCGAGATGCTCGAAAAAGTGATGGAAAACGCATAAAAAAGAGCACATTTTGCTTTGGCCAATAAAGGCGGCCACTTGATTGATGTTGTGTTCAAAAACTAGTCCAAATAAATTGTAAAGGACCAAATTAAATAAAAATACCTCGTATATGGAAATCGGTTATTTTTTTTAAAGTTATTCAATGTTTACATACCGACATTAAAGATGGCGCACCCTGTATATTGGAACGTACATAGAGTGAACAACCTATTGGAAGTAAATGCACAAGAGTTTCATAACTATTTGTTGAACAATATGATCATCTGCCTATAAAAAACGTAGAGGGTTTATAAAAAAGTGAGATTCAAAGGGCGTTGCGAAAATTAGAATATTATAACGAGTCCAGCGGAAAAAGACATACCGGTGGGGAGGCTAGTGGAAGCCTAGTTCTAATGTTAATGATATGACTTTCGAGATCACGACTTTGGAAATCTGTCACGAATGGATACCTCTAAGATGTAAAATACGACACCGGTTTTTTCAAAGAGATATTAGAAGTGCTTGCTGGTAGTATCCTACAATGATCAGAGATATATGACTCTAATTGGATAGTGGGGAATTACTTTAAAGCATGGATTGGAGACAGGGACCAATTAGATGAAGATATAACTAAAGGCTCACAATTATTTCATAATAGGAACGCAAGGAACAAAACGATCAATGGAGGTCGGTCAAATTATTCGGCACATAATTATTCCACAATAGGAACGTGTTGAGAAATTCAACTAAAACTGATGTTGAGAATCCGTCCGGTGATAGCTTGACCGACCTGTGAATATATTGACGGAATGTGAGTACTCACTTCGAGCATGAGGAAAATAAAACCAGACACATAGCTGTTATGGTGAGGAAGTGGTTTATTTCTACCTTCCTGGTATTATTGAAATACAAACAATTTAAACACAAAATGTGTGGATACTATAATTAAGAATGAACACCAAACAATTTCATTTAGAAAATCATCTCAAAATATAAATTTAGAAAAAGGTATAAATTATAAAATCAATAAACAAGTTGAGTTTAGGATATTATTTGAGCAGCACACAATTCTATTACTTGTGTGCTGAATATGATTGAGCTTGAGCCAGCGGTGCGTGCAACGTAGTAACAGCTACGCAGCACGACACGCCGATGCCATGAGGTGCAAAAATTTGTGTGTAATTCACTGCAACTACTCAGCACTGTATTGCTGAGTAGTTGCAGCGAATTAATACTGAGAGCACTCTCAATAAAGGTTATAGGGGGCTCGTCTGTGTGAACCCAGCCACGCAGTCAGCACTGCGTAGCTCAATGCACCAGATATTAAGACTGCACCGAATGAGCAACGCATAGTCACTGTGCTTTCCCAGCAGATGTTTAGGAGGAAAGCACAGCGAATATGAGCACCAGCATAATTGTATTAATTACCTGGCAAATTATGGTGAGAAAAAACGTGTGCAGCATGTGCCGCAACGCCCGCCACGAGTGAGACCAAATGATGATGCACCGTATTAACTCCGCCATGGTATTGAATTACGACAAATTGTGCCATAGCACTCTTACCTTGAGCAATGAGTCCTGTTGAGTGAAGTTGAGTGAAGTTGAGTGATGCCGATGTTGAAGTAGATGAAAGGTCCGAGAGTCCAAAGATGCGCGTGCTGTCCATGCCGGTGTGTGTCGCAAAAGGTGCCGAAAATCTCAAGATGGCTGCGAGTATGAACTTTACGTTGGGCGCTGGAGTCAGTTGAGCGAGATAGCCGGTGAGCGAAACCGAAGTCAAGCGAGAGAGACATCCTCTCGCTCGACGCGGCGTGCCCACGAGGCACATCCTCGGCTTCGCGAAGCCCGCGCTTCGGCTATCTTCGACTCAGCCGACCAACCCGTTGTAGAACAGCGCAACAGGTAGGCGCACGACGATTATCGATCGCCGTGCGCCAGCTGATTCTCCAACATTCCGCCCGCCATCAGCAACGGGGTTGATGATTAATTATTGCTGGGTGTTGGATGAGATTGGCAGAACAGCAAGTTTTGAGATCGGCCTGGTGAGCGTGGTGGTAGCAGTCTTGAGTGTCACCACCCTGGTGAGCCCGTCTTTGCCTGGATGCAACTCGATGACACGTGCAAGTGGCCATTTGCACGGTGGAAGGCGCTCATCCGTGAGCAGGACCAACGAGCCAATTTTAATGATGTTATCAGGATGATGCCATTTTGAAATCGACTGCTGCCATTGTAAATAGTGTGCAGACCATTGTTGCCAAAATTGATGTATTTTTGCTGCAACAATTGCCACCTTGAGAGCCGTGAGAGTCATAAATCCTCGAGCGTTGGCTCTGGGACCATTGTGAGTGCTCCACTAATGAGAAAATGTCCAGGCGTGAGTGCTGATGAGTCATCTGGATCATCGCTGAGCGGTTACAGAGGCCTTGAGTTAAGTATAGCCTCGATTTGAGCAAGCAGCGTTGAGAGCTCTTCGAACGTGAGTGCTGTATCACCCATCGTTCGCCGCAGATGGAATTTAACGGACTTTACCGCTGCTTCCCATTTACCACCCATATGTGGTGCCGCAGGCGGGTTAAACTTCCACGCAATCTGTTGATTTGCGAGAGAAGAAGCGATGAGATGATGCTCTTGTGAAGCCTTACTGAACATCTGACATATAAATTTGTGTGCACCAACGAAGTTGGTGCCACAGTCAGAGTAAATGGTGTGAGGAATCCCACGCCTCGATGAGAATCGCCTGAACGTTGAGAGGAAGCCGTCAGCTGAGTAGTCACTGACGGCCTCAAGATGTAGAGCTGAAGTGGCGAGACACACAAAAACGCAGATCCAGCCTTTGTGCGTTTTGCTGCCTCGACCCTTCCAAGTTTTGAGCGTGAGAGGACCGGCGTAGTCTACTCCTGTGTCAGTGAGTGCGCGCGATGGTGTGACTCGTGACAGAGGAAGCTGGCGCTTCAATTTTTATGCACGAACTCCTCTCTGTCGAGCACACACCACGCAATGTAATATATGAGATTTCACAGGAGCTCTACTGCCAATGATCCAATGCGTTAGCCTAACTTGAGCGAGTGTGAGCTGCGTGCCTCCGTGAAGAGTACGCACGTGAGCTTGCTCTATTATGAGTGTCGTAAATCGAGAATGGCGAGGCAGAATAGCAGGATGCATTCCTTCATAAGTGAGTGCTGATTGTGAAAGACGACCTCCAACTCTTATTACACCCTCCTCGTCGATAAAAGCTGTTAGTCGACTGAAGGGGTGAGCAGCTGGAACTTGCGAGCCTGACTGCAGCACTTGTATCTCGTGCTTGAAAAACACGGCTTGTGTGACCTTCGTCCAAAATGTGTTTGCTGCAGCCATTTCTCTCGCGGTGAGTGGAGCGTTTCCTGCCGATTCTAACCTCTTTCTCATTTTTTCCACTATTCTCACACAATATGAGGTCAGACGACATAATTTTGCGAGTGAAGAGCAGCGATAAATGAGTTCCCAGTGATACTCTGGCGCCTGTGTTGCCGCGAGAAGAGCTACCCCCGGTCGGGCTTCCATGATACTTAAATCCTCTGAATCAGCTGTGGATTTTGGCCAAGATTGTCTAGGTTTCACCATCCACGGTGGACCTGACCACCACAGCTGATGAGAAGCCAGTTGAGCTGTTGTAATACCTCGTGAGGCACAATCGGCTGGATTGCTTGTGCCTGCCACATGACGCCATTGAGCACTGGGTGTGAGCTCTTGTATTTGAGCGACTCTATTTCGGACATAGTCCTTCCATCGAGAAGGATGCGCTTTGATCCAGGTGAGAGTTACTGATGAGTCCGTCCACAGGTGAGTCGATGAGATTCCAACCTTGAGTGTGGTTTGAACGTAGGCAGCCAGCTTAGCTAATAACAAAGCTGCAGTCAATTCAAGCCTTGGTATGGTGAGCTTCTTGAGTGGTGCCACGCGCGTTTTTGAGCAGACAAGTGAAGCCACCTTTCCTGTGGAAGTTGAGTCAGCAGTGATGTAGATCACTGCGGCCATGGCCAGTTGAGATGCATCAGAGAAACCATGCAATTCCACTGTTGAGTTGCTCCATGTGTTGAACCACCGAGAAATTGAGATTCCGGCCGGATAAGTGAGATTTTCTCTGATTGCAATTCTTCGTGTTGAGACCTGGGATGGCAGTGGACCATCCCAGTTGAGCTTGTGACGCCAAGGCTCTTACAAGAGTCTCCTGGCTCTTATCACAACTGATGAGACGAAACCAAGTGGATCAAAGGGTTGAGCCACCTCGGAAAGAACGAGGTGTTTGGTGAAAATTTCCTGAGTTGAGTTGAACCGTGATGAGAATGTGAACTTGTCCTCATGAAGAAGCCAAGTCAAGCCAAGAATTTTGTCTCGCAGTCGTCCGTTGAGATAGCTGAGATTGACGGTGATGATGAGATATTAGCAAGCACCTTGAGGTTCGACGAGTGCCACCTGGCGAGTGGAAAACCGCCCGCCATGCACAAGTCCTTGAGTTGTTGAGCTATTTCAATGAGTTGATGAGTTGAATCCGCCTGTAGATGCTGTGGTACCATGTGTCACGGTTGTTAATTTGTACGGCACAGGGTTGAGTTGAGCATCAATCCACAAAATTCGCTGAAGATTCCAATCGTCAGGGTGAACTTGAACTTGCCGATACATCTTGGTAACGTCCGTGGCAAAGATGTGTCTGTGATGACGGATCCAGATGAGAACGTCCGAAATATTGAGCAACAAATTAGGTCCAGTGTGCATGATGTCACTAAGAGACTTACTTGAAGATGTTGTGCTAGAGCCATTAAATACCACCCGTAATTTGGTGGTGATGCTGTCTGGCCGGAGAACACCGTGGTGAGGCCGATAATTGTATTTTACTTCAAGATGACCTTGAAGCCTTCACCATATGACCAAGTTGTTTGTATTTGTCCGTGAATTGTGAGTAGAGCTGATTGTATTCAGCATCCTTTGAGATTTTACGTATAATGTGCTGCCGACACCGATGTGCTTTTGAGTATGAGTTTCCAGGTTTGCAGGCAAAAATGTGAGAGAACGCCGAATGATGTATCGGCCTGTAGTAACACACTGATGCGTGTTGCGAAACTGATCCTCGCATGCCTGCTCCTCTGGTATAAGTTGACCGACTGTGTCCTTTGGTGGCTCTTCTTGAACCCAAAATTGTGTGAGCACGTTCTGTAATTCCTGATCCTCGTGCTGCATGGCAGCATGAAGAACAGTAAGTGCTTCAGGTTGGCATGAATAAATTGGTCCAATGATAAGCCATCCAAATATCGATAATTGTGCGATAGGCGATGATGGTGTGCCCTTGAGAATACTAGGTTTAATAACCTGTCAATAGATATCTGCTCCAATTATGATGTCGATCGATCGTGGTGTCAGAAAGTCCGGATCCGCCAGCTTCAGCTTCACTATGTGAGACCATGTCGTGCTGGCGACTCAAATGATGGCAAATAAGTAATAATCGTGTTGAGAATGTGAGCCAATACCGTGACTTTCCCCTTGGTGTGTGTGGAGCACATTGTGAGTTGAACCGAACCACGTGTCTGCATTGAGTGACTACCACCGATCTCTGTGATCGAAATTGATGAGTGCTTACGTGTGATATTGAGTTTACGGACGAGCTCTTCCGTAATAATTGTCAATTCCGATCCAGGATCGACGTGAAGTCGTGCCTAGTGAGTCAATGCCGATGTGTAAATGTGTGAGTGCAGTTGCTAATAAGGTTGTGCATGTTCCATGTGAGCTGTGCCGATAAAAGGACGACCGCGGCAACATCCTGGTGCGTCGACGTCTGAGAATGTGTTGGTTGTGCGTTGGAAGTCGTTGCAGGGGGCGCTGCTGGATGCAGCATGGTGTGATGCCGCCCTGCACACTCCTTGCGCGTCCAGGTAGATCGGCAAGCCGATGCGTTGTGTCGACCGAGGCAGTTATAGCACAACCTCTCCATGGTTTTCCGTGCTATGATCTTACAATTGAGTGCAAGAGGGAGTCTGCGCCCTCGTGAAGCAGAGCAATGACCGTGTGCAAATGAGCACTCCGGCGCCGCTGCGATTGGACCTTTAGCACCATCTCGGTTGTCAGTCGAAACGGTGATCGGGTCTTCCTCGGAATGACGCCGGCCCCAGGAACCACCAATGTCATTTTCTCGTCCAGAACTCCAGGTGCCACCCCAGAGTCTTTCGGAGATCCCTCAGACATTGTTAGTCCTGTTGCACACGGAACCAGTAGAGAAAGTGATAGATAGAAACGAAGATTCTCCGCAGAGATGTACTTTACCCCAAGATGTAAATGTAGTACTGCGACGAGTCGATCACGTGTAGCGGTTATACTGCAGAGCTAGGCTGGAGGGCTCCGCTGCGAGTGCTAGAGCTCGTTGAGCTGTCGGATTGTCCTCCGACGAGGTTAGCTGGTGGTACTCGTTCGTTTGGTGATGGTGCCCGGTGCCGTTCCATCTGACACTTGCAATGAACATTTGTCGTTAAGGTCCCGTTGTTTGGTAGATTGCGCTTAAACATGGTGCGCAAGGATGATAGTGTAACACAGGAATGATACAAAAGAACGAAGATACTTCGCAAAGCGCTACTTTACCAAGCTGCTTGGCTGACGAGTACCAGGATGAGTTGATGAGGATCCTGCGACAGGCTACGCAGAGTCCTATCCCAAGATGAGCCGAAGAATGTGTAGAGGTGAGAGCGGAAGGTAGAGAACCCTGGTTCTCTCTTTGCTCGAGTCGAGTATCCGGCTCGAAGGACCAAAATGTTGAGAAATTCAACTAAAACTGATGTTGAGAATCCGTCCGGTGATAGCTTGACCGACCTGTGAATATATTGACGGAATGTGAGTACTCACTTCGAGCATGAGGAAAATAAAACCAGACACATAGCTGTTATGGTGAGGAAGTGGTTTATTTCTACCTTCCTGGTATTATTGAAATACAAACAATTTAAACACAAAATGTGTGGATACTATAATTAAGAATGAACACCAAACAATTTCATTTAGAAAATCATCTCAAAATATAAATTTAGAAAAAGGTATAAATTATAAAATCAATAAACAAGTTGAGTTTAGGATATTATTTGAGCAGCACACAATTCTATTACTTGTGTGCTGAATATGATTGAGCTTGAGCCAGCGGTGCGTGCAACGTAGTAACAGCTACGCAGCACGACACGCCGATGCCATGAGGTGCAAAAATTTGTGTGTAATTCACTGCAACTACTCAGCACTGTATTGCTGAGTAGTTGCAGCGAATTAATACTGAGAGCACTCTCAATAAAGGTTATAGGGGGCTCGTCTGTGTGAACCCAGCCACGCAGTCAGCACTGCGTAGCTCAATGCACCAGATATTAAGACTGCACCGAATGAGCAACGCATAGTCACTGTGCTTTCCCAGCAGATGTTTAGGAGGAAAGCACAGCGAATATGAGCACCAGCATAATTGTATTAATTACCTGGCAAATTATGGTGAGAAAAAACGTGTGCAGCATGTGCCGCAACGCCCGCCACGAGTGAGACCAAATGATGATGCACCGTATTAACTCCGCCATGGTATTGAATTACGACAAATTGTGCCATAGCACTCTTACCTTGAGCAATGAGTCCTGTTGAGTGAAGTTGAGTGAAGTTGAGTGATGCCGATGTTGAAGTAGATGAAAGGTCCGAGAGTCCAAAGATGCGCGTGCTGTCCATGCCGGTGTGTGTCGCAAAAGGTGCCGAAAATCTCAAGATGGCTGCGAGTATGAACTTTACGTTGGGCGCTGGAGTCAGTTGAGCGAGATAGCCGGTGAGCGAAACCGAAGTCAAGCGAGAGAGACATCCTCTCGCTCGACGCGGCGTGCCCACGAGGCACATCCTCGGCTTCGCGAAGCCCGCGCTTCGGCTATCTTCGACTCAGCCGACCAACCCGTTGTAGAACAGCGCAACAGGTAGGCGCACGACGATTATCGATCGCCGTGCGCCAGCTGATTCTCCAACAGAACGCAAGGGACAAAACGATTAATGGAGGTCGGTCAAATTTACTGGAATGTCTGGAGAAGTGTGGACTAGTTATACTAAATGGGAGAATCTCCTCTGATACAGAAGGGGTTTGCTTGTTTGCTATACGTTTATTGCAGAAAGTAGTACCACTATACATTATATACGCAGGGGTAAACCTGTTGGGCATATACTTGATAAGAGACTGTTCGGTATTAATTGTAGGGGGCCCAGACTGTCTCCCACTAAAGATTGATCTAGACATTGGTAGGGACTACTTAGCTTCGAGGATTATCTCTCGCAATTACCATGTTGCTTCTCCATGTTGCTCGCAAACATGGAGAAGACATTTTCTCTAATAGACATTAGAGAAAAATGGAGGTTCTGCTCTTTGCGGATGACTTAATACTTTTAGCAGATATCATAGTATGCATCATAGAATTACATCACAAATTAGACACCTTAGCTGCGTATTGTGAAATTGGTCGTTTGGAGGTAAACACAAATGAATCAAAAGTATTGATATTTCAAAAAGGACAATGTACGGAGTAATGCGAAACCACAATACAAAGAAAGTTTCTTGAAAGTTAAAAATTATACCTACGTGGGAGTGCCATTCGCGAGATCGGGTCGATTTGGGAATGCAATGAAACATTTTCCGAGCAAAGCGTTGCGCTGGCTGTGAGCAATTTAGGTATCGACCATTGAAGTAAAAATAAAAAGAAATGAGAGGTGAGAATAAAATTGTTCCAAGCAACAGTGACTTCAACTATATTATACAGTGCCGAAATCTGGGGGCTGAATTTTAGCGACGATGTTGACAAGATATAGAGACGGTTTTTCAAATCATTACTCGGAATGGGCGAACGTTACGTTTTGACGCTGCCGTTTGGTGCGACCGTTTTGGCACGAGCTGTTTTGACGCGGGGACGTTTTGACGCGGAGACGTTCTGTCGCGCAAGCAAATCCAAATAAACACACACACGATTTAAACAAATTTTTTACTGGAATGTACCTATGCAGGGAAGCAACATACATAAAGAACCTAAAGAACCTAAACCTAAAGACCACACCCCTCCGCGCGCGCTCGGGAAATAGACGGTCGAGAAATAACTCGAGCTCGATTGACCGATTGAGAGTAACGTACGTACACTACGTACGAGAGTAAAAGCACGCGATTCCTCCAACGAGTTATAAAGGGTGATTTTTTAAGAGCTTGAGAACTTTTTTTTAAAAAAAAACGCATAAAATTTGCAAAATCTCATCGGTTCTTTATTTGAAACGTTAGATTGGTCCATGACATTTACTTTTTGAAGATAATTTCATTTAAATGTTGACCGCGGCTGCGTCTTAGGTGGTCCATTCGGAAAGTCCAATTTTGGGCAACTTTTTCGAGCATTTCGGCCGGAATAGCCCGAATTTCTTCGGAAATGTTGTCTTCCAAAACTGGAATAGTTGCTGGCTTATTTCTGTAGACTTTAGACTTGACGTAGCCCCACAAAAAATAGTCTAAAGGCGTCAAATCGCATGATCTTGGTGGCCAACTTACCGGGCCATTTCTTGAGATGAATTGTTCTCCGAAGTTTTCGCTCAAAATGGCCATAGAATCGCGAGCTGTGTGGCATGTAGCGCCATCTTGTTGAAACCACATGTCAACTAAGTTCAGTTCTTCCATTTTTGGCAACAAAAAGTTTGTTAGCATCGAACGATAGCGATCGCCATTCACCGTAACGTTGCGTCCAACAGCATCTTTGAAAAAATACGGTCCAATGATTCCACCAGCGTACAAACCACACCAAACAGTGCATTTTTCGGGATGCATGGGCAGTTCTTGAACGGCTTCTGGTTGCTCTTCACTCCAAATGCGGCAATTTTGCCTATTTACGTAGCCATTCAACCAGAAATGAGCCTCATCGCTGAACAAAATTTGTCGATAAAAAAGCGGATTTTCTGCCAACTTTTCTAGGGCCCATTCACTGAAAATTCGACGTTGTGGCAGATCGTTCGGCTTCAGTTGTTGCAGGAGCTGTATTTTATACGGTTTTACACCAAGATCTTTGCGTAAAATCTTCCATGTCGTCGAATAACACAAACCCAATTGCTGCGAACGGCGACGAATCGACATTTCACGGTCTTCAGCAACACTCTCAGAAACAGACGCAATATTCTCTTCTGTACGCACTGTACGCATTCGTGTGGTTGGTTTAATGTCCAATAAAGTAAACTGAGTGCGAAACTTGGTCACAATCGCATTAATTGTTTGCTCACTTGGTCGATTATGTAGACCATAAATCGGACGTAAATCGCGAAACACTTTTCGAACCGAACACTGATTTTTGTAATAAAATTCAATTATTTGCAAGCGTTGCTCGTTAGTAAGTCTATTCATTATGAAATGTCAAAGCATACTGAGCATCTTTCTCTTTGACACCTTGTCTGAAATCCCGCGTGATCTGTCAAATACTAATGCATGAAAATCCTAACCTCAAAAAAATCACCCTTTAGTTTGTGCAATGGCTCTGCGCTTCCAACCCCCCGTCAGGGCTTCGCCCCGGATCCCACCAGGGCTTCGCCCTTGCCCACTCCTGCCGCCGCTATTTGACAAATAGTTTTTCGATGAATTGTTCTTTCCCCGCGCCAAAACTTTCCCGTGCCAAAACATCTCGTGCCAGAACAGCGGCAAAATATAATTCGACATTGACGCACCCTGCCGAATATGGAACACAAATGAGAAAGAAATACTGCAACATGTACTCATAGCTGCCCTATTTATGCACCATTGATGACTCAATATCTTACAGAATGCGGAGAAAATACGCAGAGATTCTCAAAATTAACTCAAGTCAATAAGCTCAAAACCTATTTTATACTATGTATAGTTGCGCTGAGAATCGAGAAATGGGCAACTCGAGCAATTGTTGGATCAAGAACACATGTTATTTTATTTAATTTTAAAGCATATGCTGCTGCTTGGTACGCCTCAATTTCGAATAAAAGCTGACTTTACAAAAACAAGCCGAGATGCTTTGTATAATCGTGGTGTAAAAGTCAACCTTCAGACAATACATTTCGGCTTATATGTGCAAAGTCGGATTTTATGCTAAATTGGGGCGTATAATGTCGGTTTATTCCGGAGACTTTCTTTCCGGTGAATTTTGTTCCGCAGACCATTCTCCAGGTGACCTTTTTACAAAAAAAAAAGTTTCTCCACTGCTGACATGATTCCGGCCAATCGGTCGTACTCAATCGAGTAGCTGAAACCGGGAAAGGAAAAAATGTCGTTAAACTGGAAGGTATTTCCTGTACAATAACGCAGGATTTTTGAAAAATATCAAAATCTAACAAAATGGCGTAGTTATGAAAAAAAGTCTGTTTTTTTTGCCTAAAAAAGGTCGTTTTTTTCAATGCCAAATCATCAATTTCCATCCAATTAGAAATATCCTGCGTCATTGTAGAGTAAATGTATTCAAGAGTACTCAGTTCAAATTTCAAGTCAATCGGATAATTGCTCTTTTAGTTACGATGTCAGCAAATTAAAAAAATCTCTTTTTAAGAAAAACGCGTTTAAAGATTTAACTATCGATTTTTGCAAGATAAAATGATATTTACTATAAAAACTGCTAATCAGCTATTCCTGGCCCATACAATGGACCCTCCTCTTCCTCGAATAATGCCTGCTGAGAAGCTGAAGCTTTTCTCCGAGCTGTTCGTCCCTCTTTTGGGGATGCTTCATGACGTAACTCCGCCTGGTCGATTCGTCGGTCATCTCTCTCCATGGCATATTCTTTTGCAATATGACCGATGACGTCCATTACTTGTAGCATTTTTAGAATAGCATAAAAACGATCGTTAAATATTGAGACTGCAAGGAAATTAGCGAGCTCGATCGTTTTCAATCCATTATAAAGGTGCTTTGGAGTAAAGTACCAGAGCAAGCTGTTATAACTTTCATTGTTATTCTGCGTGTTCTCTCCTTTGCATCGCTCTAGTAATTCCCTTGACCTCAAGTCAGTATAAATAGGTTCCAAAGCTTTCGTAAAACCCTTGTCAAGTGGCAGATAATCATGTTTGAACTTTGATACGTCCATTCCTTGCGCTTTCGCGCGGCGATATGAGCACCAGCTATTCGCACCTGCAGGGCAATTTCCGTGGTTCGGATTTTCGTGTGTCGAATACAAATGATGCAAGGTAGCCCAAATTTCTTGATACATTTCATCAACATTATCTTGATGCCTGGTAATTGCCAATCCATAGTATTTCTGGAGTTTATTAATAACTTTGTCAGTTAGCTTCACGGTATTCTTACTCCTTCTTCCTAAACCTTTGGTTTGTTTAACTGCGTTGAACGACTCCAGAATACCTTTTAAATGGCAACGCTGATTTCAAATGGCCCTATAGAGTCCCCTCTATAGTGTCCCCTCCCCCTATAGTGACCAAAGAATCAGGTAACAATACGTCAGCTCCGAGCTCCGCCTCCAGGCAGATGGGTCATCTTATACCTACGAGCGGTTGCTCTTTAGAAGACTGCCATTCAGGAGTATTAAAGATAGGGCCTTGACATTTTTACAGGATATTCTTCAAAGTATAAACTGTCGAAAAAGGCAAAAAAAATCGATATTTTGAAAGCGTCACACTGGTATAGCCCCTTAATTACGAGTATAATAGAGATGCTTGCGGGGACGCCGTAATTAAAGTAGAATTATCACCGGACTGCGATATTTATTTTTTCGCTTCTGGTAGAGTTGCATTATAGTAAAGAAATTTTTTTCGGCAGAAATACTAATGGTAGAGTTCTACCCAGTCAAGTGCCACTGACGCATATCGACAAATATAGGCGTCAATATTGATATATCGATATTCGAGAGGTAAAGGAGTCGAGCAGAAATTAGTCACATAAATAAAGTGGAGGCTGCCCTGTTTCTGGTATGATATGCGTAAAAATTGATACACAAGTTTAAATGTTGCCACAATTGGGACTGAAAAAAAAAGTTTCCGAAAACTTCCACAGTCGCCAATCTAAAGCTATCGAGCTAAACATTTTTTCGTAATTTCAGAGTGTTTGGTATTAAATTTGGTCGAATTTGATAAAGACATTCGATTTTTATGGGATGTGGAAGTATTCGAAAATTTAACATTAATGCTCGAGTTCGACTTCGACTTTCAAAACATTTAACGCTAAAGAAACGAGCAAAAACTTTAGATACGTATGTAATAACATTCAGGGGTATTTGGTATGAACTTTTGCGAAAATCGACACATGCGTTGAGATTTGATAGAACATTGAATTTTTATATACATGATTGCCCGAGCTTGGAAATATAAAAGGCCTCTGTTACTTTTAAATGACTTGAGCAATTGATCTAATTATAAAATGTATTATAGCAATTACGTAGTAAGTTCTGGCTACAAATAAGCAGGTTGTTATTGCCTACAATTGTTGTTAAAATACATTGAAATAATTATATTGTTGAGCACGTTGCATTTTATAATTTCTTGATGATTTTCTTTAAATTTCAGTTTCTACCATTTTTTTAAAACACTGTTGCAACACAAGATTTTTGGCGAACTAGCTGACTCTCAGGCACGAGTATTTAACTAGCAAGATTCATTTATCGATGGCACAGAATGCTACTCTAATCGATCTGCTGCGATATATGCTGCTTCATTTTTATTTTGAGTGGCGCAATACTTAAGTATGATAGGTAATCAGAAAGTTAAAAAGAATGAATATGCAATTCACGATATGAGATGTGATTATGTCTCACAAGGAAGCATAGTTTGGTGTCCCCTCCGATTTTGATGAAACTTACGTATGTTGAAGAGCATCGAAAACTAAAAGACACGTATTTTTTTTATCGGCGGAAAAACATTTCTAAGGGGTGAAATCGCCCTTCAAACTTAGGCTTGTCGAGGGGTGATTATGCAGTTTCACCCCTGCCAAGGAATTTTTTTCTTCAACTTCACGTGAAATTTTTATTGTCTTTAATGAGGAGTATTTTGGTTTTTGTTTCATTAAAATCGGTTGACGCCTTTTGGGTGAAACTGCATAATCACCCCTCGACAAGCCTAAGTTTGAAGGGCGATTTCGCCCCTTAGAAATGTTTTTCCGCCGATAAAAAAAATACGTGTCTTTTAGTTTTCGATGCTCTTCAACATACGTAAGTTTCATCAAAATCGGAGGGGACACCAAACTATCCTTCCTTGTCAGTTTTAACGTAATCTTGATATCTACATCTCATCACATTATACATAATGTGATTATATACAATGATTGGTGTATCAATAATATGTCGGGAAAATCGAATTCAATTTGCCTAATTACTTTCCTGCTTTGTCTGAGACTCATTAATCTTGTAGATATATTCTAACAAAAAAAAAATGTATTAGATAAGTCGAAAACATACGCCAAGTATTAAAAAAAATGCAATTATATACATTACAAAAAAAATTAGATCATACATATTAGTCAAGTACAATCTCGTGTTCGCATACTGAGAAGTTTGTACAAAAAACTTATCGTTAGCTCCCGTGCATGGTCCATCAAAATAAATGTGGGAGAAGGGCTATTATACGTATATATTATATATTATATTATAGGTATATCAATACAAGACTTTTTTATCAGTAGTTTTTTCGTAGGAATGCTAAACTTTTTGCATTCATTGCGAATCAGAATGTTAATGCTATCAGCAATGATTATTAGCATAGATACGATTAATATGTTTAAATTTTGGGGTTAAGTCACTACCGCGGTTCTTGGCTTTTCCATCGACTGAAGCCATCATCGAGAAAATTGAAGGTATTTCAAGCAATATGCACCTAATGATATATACATTGAATTTTCGATATGCCGTTATTTAAGCACTTTTTTATTCCGTATAGTTTCAGGGTACATTACGGACTTTATTAAAGAGGAATCAGATATTAAAAGGAATAATATTTAACACAGTACATATGGGAAAATCCCGTAACGCCCGCCCATTTCGTGCTTAACTTATTAATGCACGTATCGAGATAATAGACAGCCACGCAGTTAAGGGGTCCTTCCACTGTGAAACGTTAAAAAATGGTAATTGTTTTGATATTTTTTTAAGAATGAAATGTCCAATGTAATTGAAGTTTTGCATATTTCTTAATTCACATTTTGAGATAATCGTTTTTTAAAAAAATGTTATTTTCTGGGAAAATGATACGTCTCTGTAACGTTCTGGACGGTTACTGGTTTCGAACAAGACGGTGCGCCATGCCACACTGCAAATCAAACAATGCAGTTTCTGCAACGAAAATTCCCGGGACGTGTGATTTCAAAAAATTGCGACATTGACTGGTCACCCAGATCTCCAGATTTGACCCCTCCGGATTTCTTTTTATGGGGTTATTTGAAAAGCAAAGTGTACGCCAACAAGCCTCCAACCATTGACGAGCTCAAGGCAAACATTCGTGCCGAAATCATCACTACACCGCCCGAGATGCTCGAAAAAGTGATGGAAAACGTAGCAAAAAGGGCACGTTTTGCTTTGGCCAATAAAGGCGGCCACTTAATTGATGTTGTATTCAAAAACTAGTCCAAATAAATTGTAAAGGACCAAATGAAATAAAAGTACCTCATATATGGAAATCGGTTGTTTTTTTTAAAGTTATTCAATGTTTTGAAACGGTATTTCTCGTTATCATTTCCCTTGAAGGGTTTGAGTTCGGACTCGAGCAGGGAGGAAATTAATACAGACTTCAGTATCGGGTAAAAGTAGGGTTTATTTGATAATTATTATTATTTATACAGATGAAATATTGGTTATTATTAATATTTTTAAATAAAAACTCTTTTTCGTTGCTAATTCTGAGAATGATGTACAAAAATTAGACCCGGGCTCACGCACGCTTATATAATCGTGTCCGCAAAAATAGGAGTTTTAATATGTATTTTATTAAAATATTTCTCTAAATGGTATAGTAATTTTTGTATTTTATATGCAAGGCATGAGAGAGTGTTTAGCCTACAGGGCTTGCCATCTATGTTGGCTATGCTATTACTCCTTGCCTTTGGAGCGCGCCTATCCTATATCTATATCTATTGGTCAGTGGTGGGAACAAAGCTCGCGCTTTGGCTCTCCTGGCTATACTACTTATTCGCAGCCCCTGTCACTGCTACGGTAGAGCCGTCAGTGAGTTGCATTTTAGGTGCATCGGTGCATTTAAATGATGACAGGAGCGTCTCTCTCTAATTTTTAAAGAGGATCCTATTGATTTACTATATCTTTTTATGAAACCATAATGTTCCTTTCTATTTGAGAGCTCTTGGTGACTCTGATGTTGGATGGCTTGAAGATGGATTCCGAATAAGTTCGTCTTCGTAGGCTTCAGAAGTATCTGGGCCTGGTCCTTGGAGTGCTGCTGTTGGTAGGCTCCTCCTTTGATTGGCTCCGTGGTCCTTCTTTGGCTGGTTTGCAGGTCTTCCTTCTATTTGCTGGGTGGTCCTTGATGTCTGGTTGGAATCTGTGAACAAAATGCTTCCTGATCGTCGCATTTCGCGTTCTGTTATACTGGCTTTTCCCACTCTTCTTCCTTGTTCTCAGTATATCTATATTTGGCAGTCGTCCTGTAGCCCATCTCCTGTAGACCATTTCTTGTTAATCCATACTTCTGATGATCGTATTTAACGTATCCCTTGTGAATTTCTTTTTGTACATATTTTGATACTATAGGAGTACGTGTGATTGCTGTTGAATTTCCTGGAATTTCTATCTTTCGTAGTGTTGGTTGTATGTTCTGCAGATCCCTCTGGCTGTGTGTGTGGGGCGTACTATGGTTCGCTACTCTATGTTTATATTTTATTGTGTGTGATCCTGGTGCTTCGCTGTGTGTGTGTGGTGTTCTAGTATTGTGTGGATGAGACGTACTATTCGTCTCAGTTTACATACTGACATAAAATATGGCGCACCCTGTACATTCTTAAATATATTGGGTCTGGGAAAAAGTTCGTGGCGTTTTTCTCGATAGATGGCATCAATTGCAAATAAGTCAGGAAACACAGATCGCAGCGACACCACTAAAGGCTCGTTGGAAAGGTGACACTTCGAGCGTTACTTTGAGTGTATAAACATCGAAATTGGTGTAGTGGTTGGAAAGTTGTTTGCGTTTAAAAACGGAGAAAAGTAATGAAAAATTGCGCTATATTTTGCAATATTATTACGACAAAGGGAAGAACGCTTTGTGAAAAAATGTGTGCTATGTACGGTGAAGGTACTTTATCAAAATCTGCTGCGCGGAAAT
The DNA here is from genome assembly GCA_963942595.1 of Cylloceria caligata. Classification (NCBI taxonomy): domain Eukaryota; kingdom Metazoa; phylum Arthropoda; class Insecta; order Hymenoptera; family Ichneumonidae; genus Cylloceria; species Cylloceria caligata. The sequence continues at coordinate 9,160,812 of OZ012711.1, read as the reverse complement.
GATTCGCTCGCTTTCGTTCTGGTAATTTTAATATGAAAGATGAGTCACGCTCTGGTCGTCCAATCACTGAAAAAGCTGATGAAGTTCTTGAAAAAGTCCAGCAAGATAAGCATATCAGCAGTGTCGATATTGGTATGGAGCTAGGCACTGACCACAAAACTGTTTTGAACCATTTACACAAAGCTGGCTACAAAAAGAAGCTCGATGTATGGGTTTCTCATGAGTTGAGCGCGAAAAACATGATAGACCGAACTAACATCTGCGATGCGCTGCTGAAACGGAATGAAATCGAGCCATTTCTGATACGTGTCATAACCGGTGATGAAAAATGGATCACGTACGACAATCGGGAGCGTCAAAGATCGTGGACAAGGGATGGTGAGCCGTCACAAGCGTTGGCGAAGCCAGGATTGACGGCGAAAAAGGTGATGCTGTGTGTGTGGTGGGGCTGGAAAGGAATCATCCACCATGAGCTACTTCCAGTTGGTCAGACGATTGATTCTCAACTCTTTTCCCAGACCCAATATTATTTGAGGATACGCGCATTAAATCATCGATGATAACCAACTTTTTCAAGTTATTATCGCTTCAATAATCCTCCTATTGCGGTAGACCCTCGTTAAATTCAATTTTTGGAATTTTGGATTTTTTATTACTGCTGTTCTTAGTAATTAACGATGACGATGGTTGTTGTTCACATGTGTTATTCAGAGCAGCGATATCAGAATCGAGAGTATCTCCATAATAAAATATAATTCGGTCAAATTCAACGTTGTTCATTGAATTGAGAAACTTTAGATTATATTTATTGAGCCTGAAAGCGTTCTGCGATCTCTCTATTGGTGGTTTTTCAGGTGTACAAGTATGAAATTTTGTTGTGTCATCAACAAGTGTCAGACGCGCAGGAGTGATAAATTGGAAAAGTGTGTGCATAGTGTAGTTCAATATGTCGAAATGTATACCCAACAAAGAGCATTCGCGGACAGCATTAATTTTTTGTTTTCATTCGAAGAAAACTGCTGCTGAATCATGATTACTTTGAGAAGCTTATGGTGAATATGCTCCATCGCAAGATACGTGTGAACGATGGTTTCAGCATTTCAAAAGTGGTGACTTCGATGTTGCAGACAAGGAACGTGGAAATCCGCAAAAAAAATACGATGTGGAATTGCAAGCATTGTTGGACGAAGATGATTCGCAAACACAAAAACAACTCGCCGAGCAATTGGGCGTTAGTTAACAAGCTGTTTCCAATCGGGTACGAGAGATGGGATTCAAAAGACCGGTAGATTGGTACCACATGAGTTAAACGACAGGCAAATGGAGCAGCGTAAAAACACATGTGACATGTTGCTCGCTCGGTACAAAAGGAAGTTGTTTTTGCATCGTATAGTTACGGGGATGAAAAGTGGATTTATTTTGAGAATCCTGAGCGTAAAAAATAATGGGTAGACCCAAGCGCACCATCCACATCGACTCTGTGTTTGGTGGGACCAGATGGGCGTGGTCTATTACGAGCTGTTAAAACCTTGGGAAACGGTTAATACTAAACGTTACCAACAACAATTGACCGATTTGAACCGTTCGCTGCTTGAAAAAAGGTCTGAATACCGAAAGAGGCAATACAAAATCATTTTTCTTCATGACAATGCTCCATCACATATGGCAAAACCGGTTCGCGATACGTTCGAAGCACTCAGCTGGGAAGTTCTACCCTATGCGGCTTACTCACCAGACTTGGCTCCTTCCGATTACCACTTGTTTGCATCGATGGGTCACGCACTTGCTGAGCAGCGCACTTGCTATGGATCGTACGAAGATGTGAAAAAATGGTTCGCAGCAAACGGGAAAGATTTTTACTGGCGTGGTATTCACAAATTGCCTGAAAGATGGGAAAAATGTATAACAAGCGATGGAGCATACTTTGAATAAAGCACTTTTTATCATTCTTCCGAATTTAACATGTTTTTTTAGAAAAAAAATCCGCATTTCATACTTGTACACCTGGTAAGTACCTTAGACCATCTCCCAATTTGAGTCACAACCTCATCCCACGATATTACCTTGGAATATGATATTCCGATAGGATTGCCAGTGCTTGAAAGGATAAAATGAAATTTAAATGATAAAACAAATTTTCGAATCAATCATGTTACGGCAAATTCATTTGGTTCCAGAGACAGGTTATGTTGAAGTACTGAATATTATACTAGTATTAAATATAGTAATATAAACTATTGGACACCACAAACCACCTGGACATGACATATCATCTGATAATATTGGATACATCGTGACCCAACAGTAAACTATGATACAATTGGGAACGCCGTAATTAGTGATGCCGTCCAGATCACGGAATGTCGAGACCTTGCGAAACGAGACGATACCTTTGCCCGATCTCGAGTTCCGAGACTGGAAATAAGACCTATTGAGACCTGGAATCGACATTCGAAACCCAGGTCTTGAATATCGAAACTTTCGAAATGTCTCGAATAATATTATTTATTTTATTTACGAGTGATTCCACGACATATCATTTTTATCAAATTTAAAACTACCTAAGATTTTAACAAGAGATCTTCATGCGAATCAAACCCTCCACCTGCGTCAAAAATGTTTGTTTGATAGCTCAAGGTGTTGTCAAGTTATAGATGTTTTCATTTTCGGGTTGACACACAACACACACACGCGCGCGCAAACACATTTTTTACATTTTGGAACGTTTTATATACCTTAAAATTTCGAAAAGAACACTTTCACGCAAACAAAGCTTCCTATATGAGGAAGCAAAATTATGTGATTTTAATGAAAATTAGTACTTTTGGTTCTCTCAGGTCACCGAATTCGATCTTATGCTGATAAAATAAGGCTACCTCGCATAATTTTATGCTCTTGTTATAATTTGTTAAGGAGGAAACATCTTTTTCAATGAAAAAATAAATACTCAGACTAGGCGAGATAAGATCGAGGTCTCGAAAAGTCCCGTCTTGATTTTTTATTGTCGAGACGAAATTAAGGCTACGTCTCTAATTTGTACCAAGATGAGACCAAATTCTTATCTCGTCTCGTCTCGACATCACTAACCGTAATACATTGCCAATCGTAGATATCAGGCGTGGCCGAGATCGAAGGTCATAAAAATCGATCTTATCAGATAGCGAAAGAATGAACATATCTTCACTGTACAGTACGTGCTCTTAAATGCTACGATCTCGATGTCATTTTGGCAGGCATACACAAGATTAAGGTAGTCCTTTCGGACGTCAGGAGGGGATAAGCAAGTGCAACGGACGCGGTGCTCGGCATGTGTGGCAGGTACAGCAAGGCAGAAAAATAGCTGACGCAACCGAAGAACTCCGCTTCCGTAATCGAAGAGTTTTTTCGAAATGTTCGGTGGTTATATTTTTTAATGAGATATACTATACAAGGAAAGTATCTACGCTTCGTGCTATGCGAATCTGCCTGAATGGCACGTGTTACATTATCTATAACAATTAATTGATAATAATGAACGGTGAACAAGCCTCAAATTTTATAGTTATTGCTGTATACACTATAACTTTAACATATAATAAAATTAGATACTTATCTAATCGCGTTGCTCATGGAAACACTACCATAAACCGAAGACTTTCCGAATGTGCGCTATCTCGGAAGATGTCTAGGAAAACTTTTACGTGCAACTTCTTCCGTTGAGAAAGGCATTAGCCTTAACATTTTGTGAAAAACAAATACCAGTACTCGATGACGCCATAACTACCGAAGAGATAATAAAAGCAGTCAAGGCAGCCAAACTGAATAAAACAGCAGGTCCGGACGGTATTGCTAGTAAAATTTATAAAGCCCTACCGAGCGAATAGCTGGAGCAAATTGCTATGCTCTCAGATACTGTTATCAGCAAAAATCCCCTCCGGCTGATACAAATCCGAAGTCATAATGTTTTATCAAGAAAAGAACGATGTGAACGATCCACTTCATGACATAGGAATAGTCCTTGCAAAAGCGATAACTAAGCTCTTTATCACGATTATTGCAAAGCGTTTCAACGTCTGGTGTGACAGATTAATGAAGAACTGCCTGAAGCCTAAGCCAACTTTATAAGCGAGCGATTTTACGATGACAATATATTTACAATTAAACGTGAAAATTGGTATAGCGCTGTCTCGGCCGCGAAGAAAACTAGTTGCAACATTCGTAGACTTAATCCAAGCAATCGATTCTGTTATTCACTATACGCGATACACTATACCAGGGGTCTTCAAACTTTCCAGCCTTAGGGCCATACTGATGACTCCAGTAAGTTCCGAGGGCCAAAACCATATTATCATTGTTGCCGGTGGTAAAAAGTGAAATAGTCCAAAATCTGTCCGCGGGCCGAATGTGGCCCGCGGGCCGTAGTTTGGAGACCCCTGCACTATACACTATACTGAAAAAAATATGAATATAAGTGAGCACCCAGATGATAGCAGTGTTTCAAATCTTCTATATATCAGCTTCGTTCAGGGTGAGAATTGACCAGCATAGAAAAACTGAGGAAATCGAAGCAACACAAGAAGTCGTACAGGCAGATCCGACCAGCCCTGTTTTATTTTCATTGCAGTTAGGGGATATCAACAAGTTTCGCATTGAGCATCGGCACGAGAACGTAAACTTCAAAATCGAGTAGTTATTATTCGTAGATGATCTCATATTGCTAGCTGATGACGTTATTGAACTCTGGCACAGTGTCAATACCCTGGTGGATTGTTGTGAAGAAAATCGACTAGAAGCAAATACTACTGAAACTGAAGTTCTGATATTCCAAAAAGCCGGGTGTGCAAAGAAGATTAGCAATTTTAAGTATGGGGGCATCCGTTTAGAGCATTAGTTCCCAAAGTGGTCCAGGTGGACCCCCAGGGGTCCACGGGAGACTCGACGTGGGTCTACGTTGGCGTGACAAAAAAATGGGGGTTCACAATTCGTAAGCGGGGATCCACGAAAATTTATCTGCTTTCGATAGTGAAGAACTAAAATGTTGGCTTGACTTCACCTATCAATATAGGCAGATAATATTTTAAGAAGCTCAGTGACTGTTACTTGTAAAAACTTGCATATTCCATATTCAGTACAACGTGTCGAGACTTGCAAAGCGCCGCCGCCGCCGTCCGCAACGCTTGTTCAGACGTGCAAAGGGACGAAATATGACCTGTGGTGTGTGTGCTTGCAATCTTGCATGAACTTGTTTGATTCTTCACCAATATAAATACGAATGCCAAGGATAAACGTTACTCATTTGTTTCCGGAATTTCGAAAAGAAAAGTAAAGTAAAGTGAATCGATGTTAGTGTTTGCCAGTGTCGGAAAAAGTAAGTATTTACCTGCCTATTTGTTATACATACTTTTATTTTATGTTGTAATAAGTATATTTGTAATGTTTGCGTGTGGTAGGTACGTGTTAAAAATTAAATACTGAACAGAGTCATTATTAGATACTTCCATAAAAGAACAGAAAGGCGAGAAAGGTTGAACTTTTTGTCCCTACTTTATTAGTAATTTTTTTTTTACCCGATTGTGTGGTGGTTCACTAAAGGAGAGATATATTATGATTGACCTGCATGATTGTAAATATTTCAGGTTCCTAATGCTAAATGACTTAATTAAATATATTTTCATACATTGTACGCGTCTTTACGTACCCGTAACGTGCATCAAAGTAATAAATAAATAATTAAAATCGCGCAGTTTTGATATCAAAATATTATTTAAAAGTATTTTCTGTCGAATTTACAGAAATATATCAAAATATATTTATGAAAAAATGTTTTACATTATATTAAAATCGGTTCAGCCGTATTCATAAAACTCTATTATGGATTAAGATCCATAATCTATTATGGATTAAGATCCATAATCTATTATGGATTAAGATCCATAATCTATTATGGATTAAGATCCATAATCTATTATGGATTAAGATCCATAATAGAGTTTTATGAAGCGATTTATTGCTTTTAATAATTAGAATCAGTTTGCCGTCGGTACTTTGTTTATTTCATTGCAATAAAAAATTAGGTAATCCTATTCTGTTAAAATAGCCATATCTTGTTGAGTAAGACCGCCTTATGATTACTAAAACAAAGTTTTTTTTATTTACAGGTAGGTAACTGATACGAAACATGGCTGAATCTAAGAAGAAATGTCGATAGTATAGTGTTGATTATTTAAAAATTGGTTTTCTTCCATCAAAGGCAGACAAGCGATTGCCCAAAACTCACTCTCACGTCAGAAAAACGGAACAATCACGTGACAAACACGAAATAAAAAACATATCGACTTGTCCTTTTACAGAAATATTGCACAATTTAGGTGCTTCCAAGAAACATATTGCTCGATTAAGATCCTCCCGACCCCTGCGATCGATAAGTTCACCCGCTCGTCAGAGATGTGATTTGCAGCTGAAAAATTTGAAATAAAATATGTGAGGCAAAGTGGCCACATGGGGTAAAGTGAACTCTTACGAAATTCCTAATTCTGGGGAAAATGGACCCCGGTTCGAACCCGGGCTGTGGCAGTATTTTTTTCACGATTTCTTTAGAAGTTACAAATCGTCAGGTCTGGTTGCCTCATTAATTCTTAATGAATGAGTGAGGCAATCAGAGTTGACTAAAAAATTGATGATTCGATTGTTAGAGATCTTTCTGAGATCGATAACACAGGAATCCAGGCGGCGCTGACTCAACCCGGGTTGCGATCTGCCAAAAATATTCCATCTTAACATCTGGTCAAAACATTGTCGCATAGATTTACCACTCTAAAGAAAGTGGACTCATCCCAAAACTAAAATTTTATAAATTTTTTAATTGTTACTTCGAACTCAGACTATTATATGTTCTCGCCATTCTTGTAAGGTTTCATATACCATTAAACAATGAATTCAAGGTGAAGCAGAAAACGAAGAGACCGTAATATAAAAAATATAAAATTTCTTTATTTGTAGATAAACTTATAGTTGCAAGAGGCTAATAATAGGAACCAATTTACAAACTGTTAAGAGATGATTATTTTATTATGACTATTTACAAAAATCGCATTGATAACCGATATCATCGTCATCTCAGTGGCGTATTACCGCCTAACCTAGGTAATAGTCTAGGGCGGTACAAAGTTTCCAAAGTTTCTGAGAGTGCACGAAATTGTTGATATGTGATATTAATTATAATTGGTCTAATTCATTTCCTTACTATATTAATTCGTATTTATCGTTAGAATAAAATCAATAGCATTGTGACGCCCGCAAAAAGTTGAGTGGCGTTGAATACAAGAAAAGAATGCCATAACTCGACAATTATTTCGGAAAAAAAGAAAAATCAACGACGCTTGAAAACACTGGGCAGTAAGAGCAAGGATAGCTGAGTGTTTTGACGGTACATTCAGATGGTAAAAATTATGCTGCAATGCTGCAATTCGTGGTCTATGGAAACTTGTTCATGATCGTGATTTATATCTTTATATCCATGAATTACAGCTGATTACGGCATACCCGGAATTTCCGGTAATGCTTCTCTTCAAAATGACTTTCCAGCGCGATTACTTAGACAAAGCGAAATCTATAACAAAATCTGTCTTCACTCGAGCTCTTGCAAATGACGAAAGTCAATCACGTTCATCGCGTTAGTTTATTCGGTCAGTAAATTAGCTGTGTTCTGTGCACCCTGTAAACTTTTTCGAGGTCGTCTACGATCGCAACGATCGAATACAATGATGACAAAAATATTCATCAGCGCCTGAGAGAAAACGAACTTTTTTTTTATCATAAAACCGCAAGTACATTGTTGCCGGAACGCTGTCGAATAGATGGAAGAATTGATAAAGCGTCAGCTGCCCAAATTGAGAGGGCATTGATTTATTGGCGGAGTGTTCTCGTACGTATTGTCGTCGTTTATAAAGACGTTGGCAATGTCTGGCTTAGCCTTTAGAGGTTCGATCGAAGGTTTCCACTCTTAATCCGGTGGAAATTACATTGCAACGCTTCAACTGATCGCAGAGTTCCATTTGTTCTTGGCGAAACATATACGATTGTATGGGAGTAAGGGTAGAGGTTCTACTTCGTATCTATCGTCAATTATCTGTGATGAACTGATAAGTCTTATGGGAAAGCACGTTACTACGAAAATTGTATCGCAAGCAAAATCTGCTAAATACTTTTTGCTTAGCGTTGACTCGACCCCCGATATTTCTCACTTTGATCAGCTAACGTACATCATACCTTACGTAAGCAAAAGAGAATACCCCGAAGAACACTTCATCAAATTTCTTCCAAACACTGGTCACAAAGCGGCAGAAATGATCTCCCACATTTTATCTACGCTCGAAGATTACGATCTTGATATCCAAAACTGTCGTGGCCAATCATACGATAACGCGAGTAATATGTCAGGAGTATACAGCGGTCTACAAGCAAGAATTAAAGAAATCAATCCCCTAGCTCACTATGTGCCATGCGCAGCTTAGTCGTTGAACCTCGTCGAAAAGTGCGCGGTCGAGTCATATTCTACGGCTGTTCGATTCTTCGCGGTTTTGCAAAAGCGTATACAGAATTTGTATACGCTTTTTGTGTATGAACTTATAGGTGGGAGATTCTATTGAAGCACCTTAACCTTAACATCCTTGATGGCCTGCACCTTCAGGTAAAAAGTCTCTCTCAAACTCGATGGTCTGCTCATTTGGAATTTCGGATGCCTGTAAGAGCCTATGTCAATCACGGGACGAAATTCTCGATGCACTCACTGAAATTTGTGAGAATGTTGATGAAAAAGCTGAGCCACGCGCATCAGCAAGAGGATTATTCATTTCTCTACATACCTTAAAAAATTGTTTCATTTCCGTTGTTTGGACCGAAATACTGAACAGGTTTCATGCCACAAGTAAGGCTTTCCGAGCTGTAGATATCGAATCGCCCATTGTCGTAGAATTATATAACTCTCTCATCGAATATATAAAAGGTTTTCGAAAAAAATTCGAAGTCTACCAAAGCAAAGCTCAAGCGAAGCGTGGTATCAACAAGTGTGTACATGATACATCGCGAAAGCAAGCATATTTTTTTCGACAAAGATAATCTCTAGGTCACCACCTTTTACTTTATCGTGGATAAACTTATCAGTGAGTTGACTTCTCGTTCAAAATCGTACGTGGCGGTGTGCGAAAAATTCAATTTTTTGATACAACTCTGGAAGATGGACGACGTTGAAATTAGACTGGAAACACGTGATCCACAGTCCCTCTATCTCGGAGATTTAGAAGAGTCGATTGAAAATGAATGTCAACATCTTGGTGCACGTTTAAGATCCTTAGAAATTCAATCAATTTCAGCAAGTGAATTGTGCACAATGCTGTTCGAGAGAAACATGGGACCAGTATATCCGAACGTCAATATTGCTCTTCGTATATTATTGAGTATACCAGCAACAAGCTGTTCAGCTGAGCGTTCATTTTTGGCATTACGCCCAGTTAAAAACTATCTCAAATTGACCATATCACAAGAGCGCCTCAATGCTCTTGCTACCTTGTAAAGGGTGGTTAAATTTTAAAGGCCGATGTTGATTTTGAATAAAACACAAATTATTTAGGAAATTATTGTCAATTCTTTTTATTATGATAATATGGTATGGTTCAATTATGTATGGAACAAAATATCGGCCAAATGGCCGCCGCGACCTCGGCGGCACACCTCCATCCGATGGTCCAAATTTTCGATGACGCTTAGGCGTAATTGAGGTTCTATGCCGTTAATGTACCGAATTATCTCATCCTTTAGCTCTTGAATTGTTGCTGGCTTATCGACGTACACCTTTTCTTTCAAATAACCCCAAAGAAAGAAGTCCAACGGTGTTAAATCACATGATCTTGGCGGCCAATTGACATCGCCACCACGTGAGATAACACGGCCATTGAATTTGTCGCGCAAAAGAGCCATTGTTTCGTTAGCTGTGTGGCAAGTGGCACCGTCCTGTTGAAACCACAAATCGCCCACATCCATATCTTCCAATTCGGGCCATAAAAAGTTCGTTATCATCTCACGATAGCGAACACCATTCACAGTAACTGCCTGACCGGCCTCATTTTGGAAAAAATACGGCCCGATGATGCCGCCAGCCCATAAACCGCACCAAGCAGTCACTCTTTGTGGGTGCATTGGTTTTTCGACAATCACTCTTGGATTACGATTCGCCCAAATGCGGCAATTCTGCTTATTGACGAATCCACTGAGGTGAAAATGTGCCTCATCACTGAAGATGATTTTCTTCGAAAATTGATCATCCACTGTTGCCATTTCTTGCCACCATTCTGACCATTGACGACGTTTGGAATGGTCAAGAGGCTTTAGTTCTTGAGTCAATTGCATCTTATAAGCGTGTGAATGCAAGTCTTTATGCATAATGTTCATCAACGACGAGCGTGAGAGGTGCAATTGTTGGGCACGACGACGAGTTGAGGTGGACGGCTCTTCAGCTACACTATCGCGAACAGCAGCAATACGAGCTGTACGAGCATGCACTGGTGTTTTAATATCTCCTACAGACCCGGTTTGCTCAAATTTTTGCACGATTTTTCCGATTATACGCACATTTGGACGATTAAATTGACCGAAAAAATCACGAAGTGCACGATATGCATTTTGATTTGAATGCCCATTTTCATAATAAGCCTGAATAACTTTAACGCGTTGCTCGATTGTGTATCTTCCCATGGTTCAAATTGAGTTAGTCTGAAATTGAGAAATGTTAAATGAAATGCAGAAAAAAACTTGACGTTTAGGTGTGGTTCACATTCAACATCGGCCCTTAAAATTTAACCACCCTTTATATCGAATCAGAAATAACAAAGAATATCCAATTTGACAACCTTGTTACAGAATTCGCGCGGGCGAAGTCTCGCCGCGGTTATTTTGGTTTGGTAATGGTATAAATAAATTATTTGTACCCGAGTTCTATTATTTATCGCACGCTTCTATATATGTACTTCGGTGTAACTGCTACGGACATCACAGATCATAATCCGGCCCTGTGTCACCAACACCTGCACACAAGGTGTGAACCCACTTTTGGCATGACATACAGCAGATCCATTCTTCAGACGAATACGAATAGAGTTGGTCGCAAAAAATGCAGGAAACGTCCTTTGCAGACGAGAATTTAGCTGTCTTCGCGGTCCTTGATTTCTTGCTCGCTAATTCGGCCCAATATGACGGGATTGTGATGACTGCGGTTTTCCCACGATTTGCTCGGTAAGCACGAGGTTTTGCCGTTGGTGCTGGTTAGACGGTACACGGGGAAGCTTTGAGCCGATCAGTGATGCCCAATCTACGGAGTTTGAAATCTTGTGTCTCTGCAACATGATCATGAGCACAAAAATCAATTTCCACATGAAAGAATAAGGCATTTACCTATGTGTAATACATTACGTACGAGATCGTGTCGTTGGCCTTGTTCTCTCATTCTTAGACTCTCGAACATCGCATTTTTCTCCGTCCGAACTATCCTATTCATCAAGAGCTACTGCCATCAATCGTCAAAGTCTCTTCGCAGCACGATTGTGTGGATTATCCGAGGAGCAATGGGCAATGAGTTCAAGCTCATGAATCATTGTTTGCAGTTCTTGCTCTCTGGCGATATTCATCCGTATCTTGTGTTTTCAGTATTTTGAGAACTTGGTTTTATTACGGACGTGGTTTGTGACTCGTCTTTCTGGTGGGCGATGCTCTCTTTCGGCACCTCCTCGTTGACGTGTTCCGTGAAGTTTCGATTAGACAATCTAGTCGAATCATCACCTTTCTCTCCTTTAGACATTTGACCCAATATCTCGTCCGGTGAGTTACAACGTTCGGGACTGGAAAACTGTCTAAAGGTGGGGCTCGAAGATTCGAAACTCGCCATTTTCAACTCGTCTGTCACCTCTTTTCGATTCTCTGACTCTGAACACGTAAATGCCTCATCCAAAAATGCAGTTGAATACCCAAGCCTGAGTGCAATCGCATCCGATTCCTTTTCTTCCCACAAGTTTGACTCTAACTCTTGGCCAGTGCGTCGTAATATTCGCCACTTGAGGAAGGCTGGAGAGAACCTTGAGAGGGTTTCAAATTAGCGTCCAATTTAGTCGAAAGAGATTCAGCACTCAAAAGAGGTTCTGGCGAAGTTTTCGGAATGGGTTTGAAGAAGTGATTCACAATCGATCTGAGGAACGATCTGATTAACGATTCGAGTGGGAGACTCGGAGACGTCTTGCGAGGAGGGTTTAGGACATTTCGCGAGAAGGATTCGGATGCGTTTCGTGAGAACTCAGATAAACTCCACGGGAATTCTGAGACAATTCATGAGAAGGACTCAAAAATTATTTGTGATCAGAACTCGGAGATGATTGGCAATGAGGAAACAGAGACATTTCGCGATAAGGACTCGAAGACATTTCGTGACTAGGACTCTAACACATTTTACGATGAGAAATCGGAGACGGTTGACAATAGAGACTCAGAGATGATTGACAATAAAGACTCGACGACGATTCGTGATGAGAACTCGAAGGCATTTCGCGACAAGAACTCGAAGACATTTCGCGATCAGGACTTGAAAACATTTCGCTATGAGATGTCAGGGACGTTACACGAGGAGGACTCGGATAATACACGCGAAGAGGACCCGGAGGAATTTCGTCGAGAGGATTTGGAGATGGTCTAAGGAGAGGACTTGAGCGTTCGATATCTCGATTGTTTCGTCACCTCAGCGAGTTTTGTCCTTGAAATATTTCGGTTGAATGGCCTGTTCTACGGAAACCGTTCTCTGCGGTGGATGTTGAAGCAGCTTTCGCCATTGCGTACCGAACAGCTTTGCTATTTCAGCTGAAATCACAACTTGGCCAGGATGTTCCCGCATCCATATCTTCACTGCGTCAGAGTAGGCCCTTGACACCCGTCGCATTACACTTACGTACAATGGTTGCAGTCGGTGCCTACAAAGTGGCCGGAAACAGAGGATGATGGCATGATTCTTGCGAGCCGAGTCAATCACTTCCAGGTTGTTAGTATGAGTAGTATGACCAATTAGCAGAAGAAGGACCGGCTTATCTTGAGTTGGTTTTGCCTTGTTGATGAACCATTTGAACCAACTCAGGAAAATGTCGGATTGCCTCCAACCACTTGGGTGACTCACACTGCAACTCCTTAGAGGTGTTGCGATCATGACGGCTTGACCTATTTTCAAGAAAACACAAACAACGGCGGTACGAAGGTCCCCGATGCTAACATATTTCGATCATGGTGTTCTGGCCTCTCTCATCAGAAGTCACAACGCCGACCTGTCGCTTACCCTTCGTTGTAATGATATTCGATAGATGTTTTGGCACGGCTGAGAAGCCCGTTTCATGGACGTTGTAAATTCTGTCCGACGTGAGATGATGCTTTTTATACACAGACTCCAATAAATCTATATTTTCTGTTAAATGTCGGATTTATTGGACTCACTCCATGCCACATTAATGCTGTGAGCCCTATTCTTCTGACGTCCCTACAAAAATCTCGGTTCGAGAAAAGTAAGTTGAAAGTTTTGAGGTACGGCACATCATTTTAAATCGAAATACATTGTGATTCTTAGCCGTCGATATAATGATTTTGTATTTCATCTATCCGTTTAAACCTTGACAGTAAAATATGTAGTCAATTGACTAGTCTGTAACACGAAATACTTTAAAGTATTAGTTGAAAAGCCATATCATATTGTTTTCTGATTTCTAACATCGACACCTTATAGTTCTGCAGATGTTGGGGGTTGAAGGCACTTCGGTCCTTATTTCAATAGACCATGTGTGGGATCTAACACTTTTTTAAAATCTGCATTTGTTCGAGAATTCAGTTGTTGGAGAGACGTGGACAGTAAAATTGTAGCAGGTGAATTGATACGCAGTACACAGATGTGGTTTACAATCGCATTTATTGCTCCACCTGTCAAATGCCGTGGACGAGAATATACAAATAAACCAAGTGAAATATAGAAAATAATATATCAAAATGAGCGTAAAAAAAGAGTTAATAAATTGAGGTGAGCTTGTTACCACACACAATTATATTAATCGGTGAAAGTGATGAGATGTGCTGTCACGATCGGGCCTCGCGGTGAAGCTGAAGCCGGGTGCACGACACGATGAGCCAATATGTTGATGTACTAGTAGGCCGACGTCAATACATCAATGTTGATATGATGGATGAGTTTTGTAGTGACTGTAGGTCGGCAGAGTGGAACGATTCGAATTATTAAGATGCACTGAACTAAGTTGTGAGCACACGAGTTACGGAAACGGTGAAAGTCGTATAAGAGCAAAACGCAAGATGGCTGCGATATACGAAGCAGCCGTTGTCTCACCAAGCAATCGTGGAGCGCGTGCGCGCAGCGACCTGTTGCTTGGCACGCTGATCTAGTGCGAGTTTACTGCTCCTGTGAGGTGCTGCTGCTAAGCCGCTGTGGGAACAGCGAGCAGTTGCCCATGCTAGCCTGCAGTGCGCAGTCCAACAACGCGTAGCAGAATGCGCAAGCATTCTCAAACATTCCGCCCGCCATCAGCAATGTGGTTGCTGATTCTCCTCAACGTGAGGTTCTGCTGAGCGAACTGGCAGCACTGCAAGCTTGGCGATGGGCCGTGTGAGCGTCGCCGTAGCTGCCTTAATAGCCACCACTCTTGTGAGCCCGTCACTGCTAGGATGTAGCGCAGTCACCGGTGTAAGTGGTCACTTGCTTGGTGGAAAGCGTCCATCCGTGAGCAAAACAAGTGAGCCGATCTGGATGTTGTTGTCAGGGTGGTGCCATTTCGAAATCGACTATTGACACTGGAGATAATGAACAGACCACTGAGCCCAGAAACTTTGAAATTTCTGCTGTAGGAGCTGCTATCGAGCGAGCTTTGCGATCGCCAGATCCTTCAGAGATGGTTCTAGGATGGTGGTAAGTGCGCTGCCAATCAAAAAATACCCTGGTGTAAGAGCTGACACATCTTCAGGATCGTCGCTCAGTGGTTCAAGAAGCGTTGAATTGAGAACAGCCTCAATTTAAGTCAGCGGCATCGTCAACTCTTCATAGGTGAGGACTGTTTCACCCACCGTCCGACGGAGATGATGCTTTACCGACTTCACTGCTGCTTTCCACTTGCCACCCATGTGTGGTGCCACTGGAGGGTTGAACCGCCATTGCACACGATCCTGTGAGAGAGCATTTGCAACGATGAAATGTTCAGATGGGAATGATGAGAATAGCTGCCGCGGTTCTTTGCGAGCCCCGACGAAATTCGTACCAAAGTCTGAGTTGAGAGCGCGAGGTATTCCTCGTCGGGCCGAGAAGCGCCGAAAAGCAGCGAGAAATGCGTCGGTTGAGCAGTCAATGACGGCCTCCAGATGTAACGTCGTCGTGGCCATGCACACCAAGACACAAATTCAGCCCTTCTGTGTCTTGGCCCCTCGCCCTCTCCATGCCTTGAGTGTGAGCGGATCTGCGTAGGCAACTCCAGTCTCTATGAACGGCTGTGCACGTGTGACTCGAGAGAGAGGTAGTTGACCCATTAGTTGTTGAGTAGGAATCCCTCTCTACCGAGCACACACTACAGAGCGCAAGATGTGAGCCTTGACTGGATCTCTACTTTCAATGATCCAGTGAGCTTGTCGAACTTATGCCAAAGTGAGCTGAGTACGGTCGTAAAACGTGCGCTTGTGTGCTTGGTCTATGATAAGTGATGAGAGACGAGACTGACGAGGCAAAATTGCTGGATGACACGCTTCAAAATTGAGTGCTGATTGTTTGAGCCGTCCTCCCACTCTGATTACGCCTTGTTGGACGAGGTAGGCTGTGAGCCTACTGAAAGTTGAGCCAGGTGTCCTCTTGAGCCGTACTATCAGCCTCGAGTAGTGAGCTGTGAGCCGATACAATTTATTGAACGAGGAATACCTGTGCGCCAGATCCCAATGACAGTCCTGCTTCGATGTTGCCACCACAAAGGCTCCCCCTGCCCGAGACTCCAACACACCTAGATTCTCGGCCAATGCAGGCTGAGCAGGCCATGATACTTGCAATTGATTGAGCCATAGTGGCCCCGTCCACCACAACGGATGAGCTGTGAGCTGTTCTGTGGTTATGCCTCTGGAGGCACAGTCCGCTGGATTGGAAACGCCAGGAACATGTCACCACTGAGCGCGCTCTGTAAGATCTTGTATTTGAGTGACTCGGTTCCTAACGTAATCCTTCCAACGCGATGGATGAATTTTGATCCACATGAGCGTGACTGATGAATCCATCCACAGATGAGTAGATGCAATGTTCAATTTGAGTGTGGCTTGAACAATTGAGATGAGCTTGGCTACGAGCAGCGCTGCTGTGAGCTCCAACCAGGGTATGGTGAGCTTTTTGAGCGGTGCAACCTTGGTTTTTGAGCATACGAGTGATGTCACTTTTGTTACGGATGGTGAGATGACAGTGATGGATATCACTGCCGACATAGCTAGATGAGATGCGTCTGAAAATCCATGCAACTTCACTGTCGAGCCACTCCATGAGTTGAACCAACGAGGAATTGAGACCTTGGACAAGTGAGTAAGATCCTCCCTGATTGCTAGCCACCGTGATGAGACGTGGTATGGCAGTGGCTCGTCCCATTTGATGTATAGCCAAAGCTCCTGCAAAAGCATTTTGACGCGTATCACAATTGGTGAGATGAACCCGAGTGGATCAAATATCTAAGTCACTTCAGATAGGATGAGACGCTTGTTGAAGTTTGCAGGTGCTGAGCTGAACCGGCTTGAGAATACGAACTGATCTTCGTGCGGAAGCCACGTAAGTCCAAGTATTTTGGTTGAGCAGTCGTCTAATATAATTTCTGAGCAAGATGACTCGATAGCATTGATGCTGGCCAGTATGACCTAGGCTGTTGCGTGCCACTTGGCAAGCGAGAATTCGCCCGCCATGCTCAACTCCTTTAGCTGTTGAACAATCTGATTGAGCTGTTTTACTGTGTCTGCCCCTCCAAAAATGTCATCCACGTAACGGCCATGCGTGATGGATGGCATCGCGAGTGGAAATCTCACACCTTCGTCTTCCACGAGCTGGATGAGTGCTCGAATTACCAGAAAGGGTGCAGTTTTGGTGCCGTAGGTGACTATCTTCAGCCGGTAGTGCACCTCCTCGAGCTGGTCATTGATCCACAGTATTCGTTGCAAATCGCAATCCTCTTCGTGTACCAGGATCTGTCGGTATATCTTGGTGATGTCCGTGGCGAAGATATAGCGATGATGGCGAATCCAAATGAGCACGTCCGAGATGTTGAAGAGCAGGTTGGCACCAGTGTGCATGATGTCGTTGTGAGGCCACGTCTGAGTTGGTATTTTCACAGATGGTAATATCACCGTTAAAGTTTTGAGGATGTGAGCATTCATGGTGACAATAGCGGCTGTGTGCTGAGAATGAAGAGTGAGCTGAGTGAAGCCGCGTGTTTGAGCTGATCTCTTGCCACCAATACCAAAGATCGGAATGGATGCGCGCTGACGTGTTAGTTTGAGCTGAGTGCAAAGCCTTTCTGCTACGAAAGGTAGTTCCGATCCTGGATCTATGAGCAGCCCTACTTGATGAGTTGAAATTGATGTTTTAATGAGTGCTAAAGCAGTTGTGAGGAGTGTTGAGCTGACTATGTTGAGCAGTTCTGAATTCTGGACGACTGCACCTCCCTCGCAATGAGCTGCAGGTTGAGCAGACGTACCCGATGGCAGTCGGCTTGAACTGCATGACGACTCCTGGTGGAGCATGGTATGATGCTTGGCACAACACTCCTTATACTTCCTGGTTGAGCGGCACGATGCCACGTCGTATCTTCCCAGGCAGTTGTAGCATAGATGGCTTTTGTCGACCACCTTACGACGTTCCGTGATGATGCGCTCCCGGAACTCTGGGCACATCACCACGTAATGATAGAGAGATCGGCAACAATCACAGAGGTAGGTTTTATCGGTTCATTCTATGCGAGTTTGCTTAACGAATACCCCCCGGGCAGATGAGTGATGAGCTGTGCTGGATCGTGCTGACCCCTTAGATGAGCTCGATGATGCCTTTGATGTAGAAGCCTTGACGTGGACGCATGGTTGACTTGGAGTCGCCTCGATTCTCTCGTGTGCCCTGACCCGGGATGTAACAAACTCCTTGAGCTCGCTGAACGCTGGAAATTCCTGCGAAGCTCCAAGCGATGTCTCCCATGCTTCCCGTGTCAGCCGGTCCAGTTTTCTTGCTACATGATGGACTAACACGCACTCCCAGAGTCATTCAATGTTGCTGAGCCCTCTGAGAACGGTGTCTGCCTCAGACACTGTTGCAATAATTTCGGCTAGAGACATCGCGTCTCTCTCAGAGGGTGTAGTGACGGCAAAAATGCTGTTGAGACGCTCTTCCATCAATAGCCGTTTATTTTCGAACCTGGTCGTGAAAATTTCCCATGACGGCTGCAGGGATTCTCCTGTGAGTGCTAAACCAGCGATGAGCTGTGCTGCACTACCGGTTACACTGCCCCATAGGTAATGGAGCATGTATACACTGCAAAGCTGTTGCTGATCCATGATCAAAGATTGGAACATGTCTCTAAAGACTGGCCAATCGGAATATTTCCCGTCAAACTGCGGCAAATTGATGTGAAACAACTTCGCCTTGGCTTGAGGTGGTGCGGCAGGTGCAGCAGATGGTTTGTCATGTGGCAAGCGACTTCGCAGTGATGCGATTGCCATCCTTACAGCGAGTGTGAGCCTGGACTCCTCCAGATGCGTACCACGGCTGAAATTTCACTGGTGTACTTTCACGAAGGCTTTGTGATGCTCGTCGACCTGAGCCCACAGCGAGTCGAGTTCCTCGTTGGACGTCTCACTGGCTTTTTGCGGTAGCGCCTGATGTACCAGCTTAATGGCGTCGATACGACTCTGCTGCGATTGAGCCTTAAAAATGAGGTCGCTTGGCAGTCGAGCAGGTGAGCTCGAGCGAAAGCTTGTGCGTATGGATGGTGCGTCAGTAGTAGGTGGTGGCACTAGCAACTTCTTTCCAGAAACCTGCTCGTTTCCATCACCGCCTTGAGTTGGCTTCGATTTATCTCCCATACTGTGAGAAACGCACTAGTTAGATCTGAGCAAACCTGACACTTTTGGCAATAGGCGATACACTTTGAGCACCAACAAGTATAATAAATACTAGAAAGTAAATGAAAACTCCGCAGAGCTGTACGATACACAAATCGATGCAGCTGTCCAGCTGCGACGAGCCGGTCAATGTGCAGAATTAATGCTGTGGAGTTAGGCTGGCAAGCTCCGCTGTGAGTGATAGAGCTCGTTGAGCTGTCGGATCGTCCTCCAACGAGGTGAGCTGATGGAACGTGTTCCTGCTGGGTGCGCTGGCTGAGAGTGCGTCCACGCATTTGATATTAGAGTACAATGCTAGTGGTACTGCTATTCGGCTCGAAGGACAAAATATTCGAGAATTCAGTTGTTGGAGAGAAGTGGACTGTACAATTGTAGCAGGTAAGTTAATACGCAGTACACAGATGTGGTTTATAGTGGCATTTATTGCTCCACCTGTCAAATACCGTGGACGAAAACATACAAATAAAACAAGTGAAATATAGAAAATAATATATCGAAATGTGCGTAAAAAAAGAGTTTATAAATTGAGGTGAGCTTGTTACCACACATGATTATATTAATCGGTGAAAGTGATGAGATGTGCTGTCACGATCGTGCCTCGCGGTGTAGCTGAAGCCGGGTGCATGACACGATGAGCCAAAATGTTGATGTACTAGTAGGCCGACGTCAATATCAATGCTGATATGATGGATTAGTTTTGTAGTGACTGTAGATCGGCAGAGTGCAACGATGAGAATTATTAAGATGCACTGAACTAAGTTATGAGCACATAAGTCACGGAAACGGTGAAAGTCGTGCAAGAGCAAAAGGCAAGATGGCCGCGATATACGAAGCAGCCGTTGTCTCGCCAAATAGTCGTGGAGCACGTGCGCACAGCGACCTGTTGCTTGGCACGCTGACCCAGTGCGAGTTTATTGCTCCTGTGAAGGGCTGCCCTCAAGCAGCAACAACGAGCAGTTGCCCACGCTAGCCTGCAGCGCGCAGTCCAGCAACGCGTAGCAGAATGCTCAAGCATTCTCAAACAGCATTATTATATTTTTTGTAATACATTCTTTTTTAATGTTTTGCGTATGTTTTTGTCTTTTGTAAAAGGTTTTTTACTACATTTCTCCGATCGTCTTTTGTTTGCCCTGCCGATCGAATTTTGTTTCTCCGCGATTATTTGTAGGAGGGGTTTCTATGTAATTAATCGATCCTTTAAGTGTTTTTGGTTCTACGGACTGTTGAATTGTACAATTCTAATGCGACACCTGGCATGTTATTCAACTATTTCTGGTTTGGTTTCAATGATACACTCGGTAGTGTTCTCTACAATACTTAAACACGACGGCGAGTGGGCACCGGGGTAAGGGGGAGGGGCGAAGCCCACCTTTACAAACATGATCATCCAGGATTTCGGGTAACCCGAGAATTCTCTCTTGGGTGAGATGAGTCCTCACACAGATGGTCTTTATGGGAGACTTATAATATAGAGAGATAGAGAGATGTGAATAATTAATTAATCGATCGATCAATTTAGGTTCTTTAGGTACTCCCCGATTTTTGTACACAGAGACGACAAGGTACGAGGGTCAGTCAATAAATAGTCGGCTTTGCGCCATCTGTTGGTCGAGGAAAGAAAACAATAGCGACGTTTAGTAGTGCCATCCTTCACATGACTTTTGTCAAAGTTTCAGCTCGCTTCGATGTTTAGTTTGCGTTTGACAGCCATCGAAAGACAAACAACTTTTGTGTTTTTACAAAAATGGAAAAAATTGAGTATCGTGTAGCGATTCGATTTTTGTTTTTGAAAAAGAAAACGAACAATGAAATCAAAGCGGAGCTAAACGAAGTTTATATGGACCCTGCAACTTCGTTATCAACCATTAAATATTGGGCAGCTGAAATTAAACGCGGTCGTACGAGCATTGTTGACGATGAACGTCCAGGTCGTCCAAATGAGGTCGTCATACCAGATACATTTGAAAAAGTCCACGATATGGTGTTAAATGATCGGAGACTAAAAGTGCGTGAGAATGCTGAGGCCACAGGCGTATCATATGGCTCAGTGATTTCAATCCTGAGTGATCAGTTGGGTATGAAAAAGTTATCCGCAAGATGGGTGCCGCGTTTGCTCACTGTTGACCATAAAAGAGAACGTGTAGCTGATTCAAAGGCGTGTTTGGCGATCTATAAGCGTGATCCTGTTGAGTTTTTGTGTCGTTACGTAACCGTGGACGAAACATGGATCCATCACTATACAACAGAGACAAAGGAACAATCTAAACAATGGACTTCACTGACCGAACGTGCTCCGAAGAAGGCGAAGATCGGCCGATAAGGTCATGGCCACAGTTTTTTGGGATGCACGCGACATAATCTATATCGATTACCTTCCGCCGAAAAAAAACGATTAATGGCGAATACTATGCAGCCGTACTGACCCGATTTAACGACGAATTGAAGAAAAAACGTCCACATTTGGCGAAGAAAAAAGTGCTCTTCCATCAAGACAATGCACGCGTTCACACGTGCCCAGTTGCCATGGCCAAAATTCATCAATTTAAATACGACTTGCTTTCGCATCCACCGCATTCTCCAGATTTGGCCCCCTCCGACTACTTTCTGTTTCCAAACCTGAAAAAATGGCTAGCCGGAAAGAGATTTGGTTCCAGAGATGACCTCATCGCCGAAACAGAGATCTATTTTGAGGACCTTCCGAAATCGTATTATTCGGAGGGCATCAAAAAATTGGAAAATCGTTGGAATAAGTGTATCGAGCTAAAAGGAGATTATGTTGAGAAATAAAAAGATTTTTGTCCAAAAAAACGCGATTTTCTTTACCAAGCCGACTATTTATTGATCGACCCTCGTATCTTTATAATATAAACAGATATACCCTGGTAATTGAATAACATGTTCGCAGTTTTATAAACTTTCAGAATGACTTCAAAAAGATAACTTTTTCGACCAAAAATAATTGTCTTTAATAAGATTCACCACGATACCTTCCTTTAGAACGCATATGAATGCGTTAGAAACGAATTTTGTAATATTTTCAAATTTCATTATTCGTCTGGTTTAATTTCTCTCTCTGTTGCAGAATATTCGTAAACAGAAGTCTCCACTTGGAGAACATCAAGTTCTATGGATTCGACATGGATTACACCCTTGCAGGTGAGTTTCGCAATAAATTAATCCTCTAGACCAGGGGTCTCCAAACTACGGCCCGAGGGCCACATTCGGCCCGCGGACAGATTTTGTCCGGCCCTAATCTAGAAATTACAGATAATGACAGGAAAATTAATAATATGCAGTGTTGCCGTTTTGCGGACTTTAGTCCGATTTGCAGCCTTTTTTAAACGTTGCGTACTTTTTCGGACTTTTTTTTTCATCAGTGGACTATTTCACTTTTTACCACCGGCAACAATGATAATATGGTTTTGGCCCTCGGAACTTACTGGAGTAATCAGTATGGCCCTAAGGCTGGAAAGTTTGGAGACCCCTGCTCTAGACGTTTCAATCATGATCATAATAATATAATATGCGAAATTTAACCGCCAATTAAATGCCGCAGAATACAAATCCCCGCAGTACGAGCAGCTCGGCTTCAATCTCTTGAAGGATCGATTGGTCTCCCTGGGATACCCTTGTGAGATTCAAGCTTTCGAGTACGATCCGAGTTTCCCGGTCAGAGGACTGTGGTTCGACACGCTGTACGGAAATCTTCTGAAAGTGGATGCTTACGGCAACATTCTCGTCTGCGTCCACGGTTTCGAATTCTTAAAACAGTCAGTATACAAATTATCCTTCCACAAAATTTACATAGAATTAAGTAGAAATATTCACTTGTCAATCAATAAAGAAGTTTAACGGCGACTCTCGTTTTGATATTTCAGTTCTCAAGTTTACGAGCTATATCCCAACAAATTTCTACAATTGGACGAGTCCCGAGTATACGTGCTCAACACTCTCTTTAATTTGCCGGAAACGTATCTGCTGGCATGCCTCATCGATTTCTTCACTAATTCGCCGCAGTATACGCGGGAGAAGACCGGTGTCAAGGAGGGCGAATTGACGATGAGCTTTAAGAGTATATTCCAAGATGTGAGAAACGCGGTCGACTGGATTCACATTCAAGGCGATCTCAAGACTAAAACTGTCGAAAAGGTTGATGAGTACGTGAAAAAAGATGACAGACTGCCCATGTTCCTCACAAGGATACGGGAGAGCGGGGCTAAAGTATTTCTTCTCACGAACAGCGATTACGTCTTCACGGATAAGATCATGACCTATCTATTCGAGTTTCCCCACGGCGCTAGGGTACGTTACTGTCGAGAATCACATGATCTGCAACTTCGTGAACTATTGATTCAATCATTCTATGAAATATTAATCATTTCATGTGGTTTAATAGAATTCACTTTAATTTTATGAGTCGGTGGTAAATCCCATCTAGCTATCTCCCGTGTGTGCAACCCACATATGGCAATCTGTTATTGGATCTCGCCTATCGATTGTAACGGTAATTTTTATCGTTATCAATTATTTTTATTTTTCGTGGGACTTTGGGCTCGAACACAGGACTAATTAATGTTAAACTTCGAGGTGAGTGAGAGTACGGTTTATTAACAAAAAGAACAATTTCATAAAAATGTCAATATTCCGTTTCGAGCCGCTGATACCCCGTACAATGCATTTAACTTCGGTAATTTCGATGATTATTTTACAATTCTTATTTTATTTCACGTTTACACGGATTCCTGGTATCCCAGGCTTGAATATTTGTTGTGATTTTTTTTGTTGGTATTGACCCAGCGACTCTAACACTCACATACAGCTTAACGCGTTGAACTCGCTCCTCGACACGATATCTCACTTATTCTTATAGTACTCTCTCTCTCACACCCATTACACCTCCTCGCTGTCTCTTTTCTACTCGCACGCCTGTACAACTCTTGTTTATATGCCAGTTTAAAAGCCACACGACCTAATTTTAATTTTCTTAAACACTACTTGCTTAATTCTTTTTGATCAATTTCCTACACATTATTCTATCCACTTATCCTATTCGTCTTAAACCTATCTACTCCTAAATCGATCTCACTTTAAACCTATCCACTAATTATTCTTCTTTAGTTTATATAAATGACTCGCCTGTCCAATTCTCCTTCTCCAGTCTTTGTTAACACCGACTCAATTTCTTTTCCTAATTCCGGAACCACGGATTTTAATGAAATGTAATTTTACCTGATTTCCGAACTTTTCAATTTCAAGGATAATTACTTTGTTGTTAACTGCAGAGACTTGTAAAAAAAATGTATCAGTTCGGAGAAGACTTGTACTAAGACACTTGGGCTATCAGCGCAAAGAGAGCTCCTCCTTCTGTGCAGACTCTTTTATAGCCTTCCCCTCGCCCCGTTCTGCTCTACGTCATCATCCGTTTTTGTTTCAAAATCTAACGCATTTCTTAATTTTGTAGCTTGCCGCTACCGCGCTCACCGCCTTCCCCTCGCACCAAGCGAGGCCAGCTGGTCGCTGACCTGCTGTTTACGGCAGCGAGGGAATTCTGGAGGTGTGACGTAGCTCGTTTTTGTCACATCTCCGGGTTCGGTGGCCTAGTGTCCGCAAACCTCGGTACATTCGGAATAATACAGCAGGCTCTTATCGCCTCTTGAAATATTAAAAGGGGCTAGAGAGTGTAACTATGTTACACCATATCATCGAGACCAGGGAGAAACGCTATTGCGGGGAATAAAATAAGCCGGGCTAGGGAGAAACCTTATTGCGGGACAGAATAATCCGTGCTGGAGGGTTGATTGCGGAAGGGGGGGGGGTAGAATGATCTGAGCCGCGAGGCTTATTGGAGGACTTAGAATCTTAGAGACAAGAGTTGAACGGTCGAGAGTTGGAAGGATGGGACTTGCCACCGTCCAAATTTTATTTGACAGATGAATTAAAAATCTTTATCCACTTTTCCAAAAGTCAATCAGTTTAATACCCTGAATTATATTGCAAGTCAGAATGAGCTGTTTTATCTGCACGACTAATATTGGAAAAACTAATATTCAATTATGCGGATGCTCGAATAAATTTTCCGAATATTTTGTTTATGTTATGTTGTTATGTGCTTTTTTTGCTTTAAGATGTTCCTTGCGTTATATTCTTATTTGTGAGAGATTCATAATTTTTTC
This sequence comes from Cylloceria caligata, assembly GCA_963942595.1. NCBI lineage: Eukaryota > Metazoa > Arthropoda > Insecta > Hymenoptera > Ichneumonidae > Cylloceria > Cylloceria caligata. Next base: position 9,135,466 of record OZ012711.1, on the reverse strand, counting down.
CGCACCCTTAAATTGTCACTGTTAATGAAGTAAACTGCGTTTAATCATCTGATAATGGCTGATTATTCGGATGATTAACGCGTAGGAAAAGGCAATTATCAGACTATAGCAAGTTTTCATCCAATAAACGAAAATTTGATAACGATCGTTTTATGAAGGGTTAGCATATATATGTTTATTATTATTATTAAGTATATTTTCGTACGAGTTTTAACAGGAGATTGCCAGATTTATATACGCAATAGATCGATTTTTTTCTTGGAATATGTGTTTCGAGTTCATTAATGCAGATTTCACTGAATCCTTTTCACAAGCATTCAATATGGATTAGTTATTTTTTTAATTGCAGCCTGACGAGCCTCACAGAAACTGGAAGACGTACTTCGACGTGATCGTCGTGGATGCGACAAAGCCGCTATTCTTTGGTGAAGGTACAATTTTGAGACAGGTGAACACCAAAACTGGTGCGTTGAAACTAGGAACGCACAAAGGACCACTTCACACAGGTAATTTAAACTTGAACATTGTACTTGGTTAACGGCAAATAGACACAGTCTCCTTTTCTAATCACTTTCTGAAAGTAAGTTTAATCCATTTCTTAAAATGTAAATGACTATTTAATTGTATTTCTGACACTTGACACGATATATAACATTGGTTGCTCTGTAGAACCGCAATATCAAGTGACGCTTCTCAACTTTGATTAATGAATTGACTATATAGATATTTTGAGTCTTGTTGTTGAAAGTTGATGTCGAAACACAAACAAAATTGTCCGTTACAAATGATATCGCTGAAATGATGGAAAATAAAATAAATAGTATCGCGTTGACAAACATGTTCCTTTAAAAAATGTTCTGGAACATGCACGAATTATTTATTACGTTTTGGCATTCGTGAAAAGCTAAAAGATGCCTCAACATGATATCTCCTCTTATATATTTTGCAATAAGCGTGTTCGCCATTACCCAATTGCTCGACAATCTCCCGTTGAACCCTAAAAAGTACGACTTTGCGTAGCATCTTTCATTAAAAATAATTGTATTATTTCTTGTTATCAGGCGAGGTGTATTCCGGAGGATCTTGTGATGTGTTTACCGAGATGATTGGTGCCAAGGGCAAAGACGTTCTATACATAGGAGATCACATTTTTGGTGATATCTTAAAGAGCAAGAAGATCCGAGGCTGGAGAACATTCTTGATAGTACCTGAACTGGTGCAAGAACTTCACGTCTGGACGGATAAGTGTCAGCTTTTCGCAGAACTTCAGAGTCTTGATGTTATGCTAGGTGAAATGTACAAGTACGTAAATCGACATCTTCTATTTTTCTTATTTTTCGTGTAACTGCAGATCTGAAGTAATTACCCTTAAGTATCTACTCTAATTACTACTCTTCACAATAAATTGCAGAAATTTAGACAGCAGCACCAAAGAAAAACCTGATATCTCGAAACTTCGAGCGTCCATAAGGGACGTCACACACAAAATGGACTTGGCGTACGGCATGATGGGCTCACTGTTTCGAAGTGGAAGCCGACAAACTTTCTTCAGTAGCCAGGTCGTCAGGTACGCCGATCTTTACGCGGCAACCTTTCTAAATCTCATCTACTATCCATTCTCGTACATGTTCCGAGCTCCCGCGATGCTGGTAAGTTTCGTATTCAATAACGACACTATTGCAAATAATTATTCGAATGTAAATGAATTGAAAAGTTTATGCATAAATATCTAAACGGAATAGATAAAAAAATTACATAACATTTTCAAGCTAGATTGAAAGTCCACCAGAATAATTTTCAAGTGATAAAATTATGTTATACTTAAGATTTCTCAACTTAGCGATTATGACTTTCAGATGCCTCACGAAAGTACGGTAGCTCACGAGCAAAGGTTCGTAATGGAAACTCCTATGATCAGTAGAACACGCACTTTCAAACTGATGGACGAAGAGGAAGAACAAAGTCGCCTAACCGCCGTGAGTATTATTCTTTCACTTTTCTCTGCTATCTGAACTAAAGATACCAATTGGTTAACCATATAGGAGGTATACATTATTTTACTACTAAACTCTACTATTAAAATGGTTATTACTACATTGGTTACTAACCAATATTATTATTATTTTTTTAAATTATAATATTTATTGAGTTCTATAAAAATTATTCGATAGCGGTTAATCTTGAAAAATCTTTCGAGGACAAAGACTAAAATTGCCGAATTAACTAGAGTCTACAGAACTTTTGACCTTTCACAATAAATGGTTGATGACTTCTTTTTTGTTTCTAATTTTTTCCCTATATAATCATATCATCATTTCTTCAGTGTTATTTGTCAAAATTTGTCTTGAGGGAGAGAGAAGTACGTTTTAACATTATTTCCGATGAAAACATACTGGTGCTCGTGCCTAATTCTTCCCCCTCCCAATTATTGCCTTAAAATGTTCGATTTATTTTTTTCTCATTCAGCAGAGAACACTGGAGGTTGAAACCGCGAATTCAAACAATCAAATACCTCACGCTCGTCCGGAAACTCCACGCAACGTGACACACACGCACGACGAGGATTGCAGCGACGAGGACAGTGACTCCCAAAAGCAGGCAAATAACCTCAGGGCGTGCTCCGGCAATTGTCCGGGCAAATGATCGCGCAGTTTCGCATCCCGGCGCTACGTTAAATATGTTCCCGTTTAAATCTTTCTCTTCGACATATCGCAAGGGCACAAAGTATGTCTTATACCGAAATGGAGCCGAATGCCATACGAATTTTTATTATGACCTGACACAACGCTTAAAAAGTGCGACTGGTCGTAACGTTTCAATGTTGTTCCCTTATTTTTCGAAATATCCATTTGACAATCCTGTTATTTTTTTAAATAAAAAAGTGGTATCAAGAAGCTTGATTAATCCTCTATATTACATCGAAAATAAAAATAAATAAAAATTGTTGAAATTCAAATTGTTGATTTAAAAACACCACTATTCGTAGCAAGCATGTTATTATTGCTCGCGCGCCTTTAATTTTATAATTTATGAAGGTGTAGGGGAATAATTTAACGCGAATGGGAAAGATTCAATTGGCCCCAGTCAGAGACAAATAAACCGCTTTCTAAAATAAATCTTAGAAGATATACGCAGTGAGAAGGAACGGCTGACTTGTTTCGGGCGACCCATTGGATTATCATTAGGCGTCGATTTTTAATAAATCAATTGCAATGTTCGCAAAGATTAATTAATACATCTTACAAGAAAAATATCTACTACTTTTAGAAACTTAAGAAGAAAAGTTACGATTCTATTTTTTTCTTTGTATTGTACCTCTGTTTTAAAGCCTAGGGTAGATGAATCGGCTTAGTCTTTTTTCAAATTTTTCATAGCACCCATACTGAGACAGCCAGGTTCCTAGTTTCTGCTGCAATCGACTACCCCTACTGTATCGCATTCGCCTCTGGACGCCGCCTATACAGATAGCACAAAGAGGACACAGTCAAACTGTCAAAAATTTTGCTTCGCGGTGCCAGAGATTATGCTGAAATATAATCATTCGGACTACATGTGTACATATGAAGATGGGTCGCATCCGAATATTTTTATTTTCAGCATAACTACGGCATTGTGATTTGAATCTTCAATCTGCCAGTATCCTGGTTTGGAGGCAAGGAGCATGCTACACCACAGTGCCGGATCCTCCGGTTATAAATATATTCAATATTGTTAAGTACTATACAACAGCAAATAACTCTTTAATAATTAAATTGGTGGCAATAATTCATTTAACCATTTTGACATAACGAAATCAGTCTCCAGCGTAGAAATCGTCTATCTTTTTGGAAGCAAAGTTATCGCTGAATTTTTCGAAAATCTAATTTACGCATTAACAGTAATAGTACAATGAAAATGATAAGGAACATAAGGATTGTTTTGACTATTCGCAGCTATCTAGACATACCGAAAACTACATAGTCCTGATACGGTGTTCAAGCTGACAATACTGCGTATAATCTATCCCTTGTTGGTCCGCCTTTTGTATATACACGTAGTCATAGATATACGTTGTGTACATATGTAACGAAAGGGTGAGATGTAGTTTCGAGTTCACTCAAAGGGCTTTAAGCATCAGCGCAGCAATTTCATATTGAAGATACGAAACTGTTAAGTTTCTTTTTTGTTTTAGTTACATTTATAGATTGTTATACATATACACATAAAATTATATGTAATTGAATATACTGGTATATGGAATTTTTATGCATACACTGATATATTAAATATAATATTTTATTTCATATATAATCTATAATCGGCTTACTGTTTTTAAGATACGAAAACCCAGTACGGAAATCGACAAGAACAAATGCCTTATCGCGGATTTTCAGTTGTTAATTGTGTCAGAATTTTCGTTAATAATTCCACGCTGAAATACTTGTTCACGTTTTTGGCTCCAGGTGGAAAATGTTACATAGTAATCTTTACCGTCGCACAAGTGATTGGCGTGTTTCGAAGATGCCGGATTTCACTATTGTATAATATTCTACGAAATGTCTTTAAAGCTCATGTAAAATACTGTTTTGGATTCGGTCGTAGATAGAAATTATACACGTACACGTTTTAAAATTTTTCATAGTAGGCTCGTCTTTTCACATGTAGACACAGAGGTTCACGCATACGATGGTCGTATACGTAGCGAGTGTTAACGACGCAGATTAAGCTTCATGGATTTTTTCGAAAATATATCTTATCTTAACTTTAACCTAATATCTTTAAACCTTTCTTCTAGATTATTTATTCAGTCCCTTGATTGCAAGAGATTTTCGAATTACGTTTGCCGCGAAGGACGAAAAATTAAGTGCATTATGTCATATTTCCATTGTTACAATATCCCGTGTATACACTGTATAGATATTAGCTTTATTTTCAATAAAATATATTACTTTATATGTACCAATCGTTTTATTTTCAGTCTACAGGAAGAGATCAGCAAGATATTCTTCGAATTCTTCATCCCTCGATTTTTCCAGGCCTTCCACAGATTTGTTCTTCCAAATTTCAGTTTCGTCGGTATTTGCTTTAACAGGTTCCTTTGCAGATTCTACATCAGTCTGTGGTTCAACCTTTATTTCTATGCCGGCGGACTCGGTAGAAGTTGTGGCTTTGTCAGGATTTTCGACGGAGCTCTTTCCTAAGCGTTTCAATTCTTTTGTCCTTTTGATTTCTCTTTTCTGGGACTTGTAGTTTAATTTTTTCGAACATTCCAGGCAAAGTCCTAATGACAATGAAGTATTTGTTAATACGATAGTTATAGTTAAAAAGTCTATATAATGTCAAGAAAATATAGGTTTATCGTCTTATTCAGAATAAAAACTTTTTTACAGCAAAAATGACTATATTGAGGAAAATATTCGCTATTTCTTCAGAATATGTAGATATATTGAGTAAAATTTCGCTCTTTAACACAATTGAATTCGTTGGTAATTATAGAATTTGCTTTCGGTAATGAAATGAACGTATTACTTATTTTTAAACAACTAGCAATGTTTTAATTAACACACCATCAAGTATTGCATTTAATTAAATTTTCAAAGAAATTCTATAGTGAAACTGGGCTTGGTGTACTATAACATTGCCCCAATTTAACTATATATCCCATTATCACTTACTCAGCTTCACCAAGGCGTTCTTTTTCTCTCCATGTTCCTCATACCCAAAATTAACTTCCCAGGTTCTGAGGCCTTTCTTGATTTGGCATTTTTTACAGGCACACTCAAACTGGCCTTTTCCTACCACTACTTCCTGTTCTGTTCTCCATCTGAGTGCAACCTATAAAATCATTTTATTATTATATCTCTGCTGGCAGACTTATGTGATGGTTACTGAAAAAAAGAACTTGCATGGACATACCAAAATCTATGACCTTCAAAAGAACTTTAAAAATGTCTTTTTCAACTCTTTTTATTACAGCAAATGGTGGGTGATACTACGAGACCCTGGTTTGTTCCATAAACGAGATAGGTATTATCATAAATGTTTACTGACCTTGATGGGGTAATAATCAACCAATGAGAAAATTTTTTAAAATTTTAATTCAAAAAATGGTATCTAAATAAAAGCACTGGAGGTTTCTGAATTCCTTCCAAGGTTCAAAACATCGTAACAAACATAGTTTAGGATTTGCCTGCTAATTGGACGATTATTACGATTTCTTATAGGATTCTTACATTCAGTTTCAAGTTCTCAAACTTAATCAACGATTATTCAATTATTTTATAGCAAATAACACATAATGCTTAAGTATCTCAGCATAAAAGCGTCGATCAAAGAAAAGCAAAGATGACTTAGACCAAATGAGTACATAGTTAGCAAAAATTTACTTTAGAAGAAAAATTTTTAAAGTCCTGACCACAAATCACATACTCAACTTTATTTTTATTAATGCTCTGAAGGTGGATAAAAATAAGAAACTAGTAGCAAATAAAAGAAACAATTCTTAAGGTAAAAGTAAGTAAATTCTTCAAAATGTAGCTATCCAGTGAGTAATTATCTTTTTTTAAAATAAATACTAAATCCACAGATAATCTATCGTCGTTTTAATTCACAGAGCGAAACAAGGTTTCACCCACGCGTCAGCTTTGAATCTTACCAAAAGTGTTAAAAAATAAAATAACAATAATCATAAATACATAAAAAAGGAAATATGAATTATTCAATTAAACATATTATGGCAAATGATCAGAATCTTATATATTTCGTTATTCATAATATCATCTTAACTTCTTAACAATTGATTATTCCACAAACCTTGTTGTATTTGTAATAAGTCAGGTCGCAAATACAATATTCCTTGAACAATTTGTCATAGTATTTCTTAGCAAGCCTAGTTGCCCATGTGTCAGGTGTGTCGCTGTCTTCCTCCCAGAGAAATTTGTGATTCTCCCTGATGACATCGTAGTCTGTCTTGTCCCGAGACCTCGAAACATCAAGAGCTCTTTGTGACGAGGCGTACTAACTTTCAACATTTGTTGATACCATCTCGTTATCAAAATTCACGATGTCGTGACGAGAGTGCTATGTGATAACCCGAATGTATATGTACCACTACATAAGTAGTCAATGATGTAACGGACGTATCATACTTACGTGTCTCGCTGCAGGGAGAGCGCCGAACCTCCTCGAAGCTGGAAATAATCGTTTATCAGCTTCTTATGTCTGTCGTACGCCGACAGATACGCGTAAGCTGGAAACATCTTATTGACTATCAATTGTTAACACGAGGTGAGTGATAGTCTTGCATTTGTCTTTTTTTAGATTATTGAGAAAATTCCGCCAACACCTGGCTAAACCGACACTTTTTTCCTTGTAACGAGGTAACGTGTTCTTTGTCATGTCATAACTCTGACATCCAAGTTCTACGGCACTGGTTAATTTAATAGCACTATGAAAACTCCCCTTAAAGTGACGTATTATACCAAGTGAGCTATTATCAGTGCGAGTGAGATATCGCCACTGGCCGTCGCTGTACAGATAGAGAGATCGACAGAAACTTGTGGCACATTACGTTAAGGTGATGTGGTTATACGTCGTCTGTCTTGTCTGTCTCCACATGTACCACGTCACCTTAAGAGTCATCGAGCGAGGGCATACGAAGCGCCAAGTGGCCAAATAGCAAACTACGATTTCGTAGTTTTCGGATTTCGTCGAAAATACAATAGTATTATATAAAAAAACATTAAAAATGAATTCTTTCATTTATTATGATTTGCGGTCTGGTCCGTCTCTCCATGCAATTTTTTTCGCATAGACACAATAAATTATCGAAAATTCGTAGCAGCTGTCGTTAGCCATGACGCTTTTCTCGCGAACTCATTAATTCATTTAACTACAATTTTCACGCATATCTGCTACACTTCACTGGACCAGACCGCAAATCTTACCATTGCACTGCACTTAAACAAAAAAATTCTAACTTGTTTCATTGCAAATCCAAGCGATAATCCGAAAAGTACGAACGGATATGTCAAAGTCGTGTTCGCGGCCATATTGCAGTCTATGCTATCTAATTGTTAGTTCCAGCTCCTGACGGTAGATTCGCGATTCACGGTTGTCGGTATAAGCGGATAAGCGGGCGTGAAGGCATAAGCGTAAAGCGGGCCCCGAGACAAGACATTTTTTAATTCTGACTCAATGTTGCTGTAGAATCTATGTTGGTTTCTCGATTGAAAGTTTATTTACTGTACCCGGCCACAAGGATCGGTGGGATACGACTCGGCGCAGAACCAACGATACTTAGGAGTTGGAGGCAGAGCTGCCAGAAAGCGGCCGCAGCAGCACGACGCACACAAGCGCACACCCGTGTACGTGCGACCGCCCGAGCTCGTGGAGCATCGGACAATAGAAGGAGACAGATATATGACTGTCTGTCTCTTTCGGGCTGCTCGCGCTGCTACTGCTGCTAGTGCTCGGGCTGTCGCGCGATACATTTAACTCTGACTGAGACGAGCGCGTAACGTATGTTAATTTGCGGTCGATGATAATTCGAATCCACGCAGTGACACATTTTTTTCCAGTAATTATTGCATTTTACGATTAATTAATTATTGTTATTTTATATTTTACATAATTTTGCTATTTCTTGTTTTATTACGTATGTGATACGGGCCATGTTATACCTCATAAAAACTGTATCCGTACTATTGCTGCAAAGAATGGACTATAAAATGTAATGGTTGCTTAAAAAATTTGACACAACGAGAACTCGAACTGTCATCGGCCGCGGATGAGAGATATAACGCGCACGCTTCACTGATTATCGTTGTTAAGCTGCATTAGCAAATTAAGATACACAAATTTGATTCAAAGCTTCTGAAAACTAAAAATATAACAGTTAATCCAACCAACCGCGTTAACGATTGTTGGAAGAATTACCAAAAGAACGCAATCCACTCTTGGCCAACGTGTACGTTATTTTCTTCTTTAGTATATATATATATGTTTGGCAATATACTTAATAATTTATTAACACGAATTGAATGAAAGCAACGTTATGTTCTTTTTAATTATTTACATGTGTTTGTTATTATAATATCGCATAAATGTACGACGTACATGTTGTTGCTCGACGGAAACCGCGAGAAGGTGGTGGTTTCTTCTTTTAATAATAGAACACCAATCTTTTAATTTCCTACTCAACAGTGTAAATAGAACGTATATAAGTATCACGTATAACGTTGTGATTATAACGTATATGTAACATCACATTATCGAATAGGAAAGTATGACATTGATGCTATTACTCTTATTTGATGTTCACTGGAAATTGTAATGTATATATATATATACATTGAACTGGAATATATTCAAGTATCAATAAATGAAACAAACAATTATTTAATATTTTCTTACGTTAGTTCATAGAAACGCGAAAGTTATGCAAGAGCACGATAGAGTTCTCATTACTAACATTGAATAAAGCGTTCATACTTCACGTACTATATCTAACATGATACTTTAAGTAATAACAGGACATTAAGCACCAGATTAACGAAACACATTACATTAATAAAATTGACTGAAGACAACGGAGATGAAATACAATTTATTTAACACGTATCACTATGCAAAATAAATAGTTTTTTATTTTTGGTTTCCAGAAAATTTGTTATGTTTGTATCAAACACTTTCGCGGTGAATTTGTGGTTTCTTTGCGGTAAATAAATTGCATCACTAGGTTAGACATGTGGGTTGAAGTCATGTTATTGATTTATAATCCGATGCGTTTTGTGAATATGTCAATTCACTTTATCTGAATTAGGATCAACCTGAAAAAGTAAAGTAAAAAGAAATCTTCACGAAACGTCGGTTGCAAAAATCATGTACACACTCGGTCCAACTCGGACGTCATACCTAGTTTTTAGGTGTATGTGTGTGCTTCGCCAATTATTCTTTTTTGCTTTAAATATTTTTTGATACATGTAATCAAATGCTGTATCCAGCAAGAAATATCATATTTGTGTACGTTTTCATATATGAAAAAAATTAACAATTCTCAAATAGCATTTTTAAAAACTAAGTTTGTATTGTTTAGTGTTTTTATAATTACGCTTTTTCCTCATAAGACTGCACATTATGAAATAGGAGATTCTTCTCCTACAAAAAGTAGCGTTTATTGCACATTCTTATTGAAAACATTTTCGCATGATATGCATTGCAACTAAGAAAAAAGTTGAAGATTGCGATTTCAAATATTTCGTTTTATATGTAAACATTTGATTTATGAAAAAATTGAATATCTTTTTAGCCAATATCTTTTTAGCATAAATGTATGTCACTAAACGTTACGAAATCTATACACTTCACGTTGCTCGATTTAGTTATATTCGAGTGTCTATGGATGACAATAATAGGGTGTCCCTTATTTCTTGAATGAAACGTCGAGCTTCTTTTCATAGCAATCACGTAGTCCTAAGGTTGTTCCATGTTTTCTCGAAGTTGTTTCCTTGGATGTTTGTATAACGTTGCATGCGATTTTTGTGCAAGTTTATCGTAGGATATACATGCATAATTCTTCATGGTTCTTTCTTATGCTATTTCTTTTCTTGTCACATACATCCAATAAGATTATGCAGCTGTTTTGCTTGACAAAAGTGCTACAATAAATTAAATCGCACCAAAAATAGTGTATATCCTCACGTACAATATGTATGTATCTGTAATGTATCTTGATGTTGGCCTCGCTGTCTTACATTATGAACTGTATGTGCAAACTACATTTCATATAATCTGCGTGCAGGTTGTTGCAGTCTTTTTTTTGCGTAGTTATCCGTCTTCTTATGAAAAATCCACACGGAGCGATGATTACAATTGTTAGTCTTCTTGGGCGCTTCAATTGAAATAATTTCCATTGTTACTCCCTCTTGTTTCTTGAAGAAACACCAATGCACAAATTGCGGATTGGGTGATAATAAGAATTATCTATACAAAAGTAATGAATGACACATTTCTACGTTGATTCTTGTAAGTTGTGCTAAGCGACAGTGCGAACAGATCCTCTTCTTTTAATTAACTCTTCAACTTCTATTGTTCATGCAGATAATATTATATATTCGATGTATCGTCTTGATAAAATGCTTACTCACCACTACATGAACGTTACAAACGCGCCCTGGCAACATATCAGCATCAACAACAAACATAATACTTTTTATGTGCATTATGTCGCATGCATCTCTCCATTGAAGCGAAGTTTGTCGAAGTAATAGAGTTTATTCCGTGATGCGGTCCAATAATCGATAGAATATTTAATATCCTAGGCAATGCAACAATTATCGTTCATTTGTATGTTGTTGTATTCGTAGTATCCGTATTAACGTTTTAAAAGGATCACAATAACGATGCCGATTTACATTTTATTCGCTAAAAATATCTCAATAATTGTTTATAAACATAGAGAATTCTTCCAATTTCCTCTTACTACAAAGCAGTTGTCGAAAAAGATTTATTAAACATCACATTTATAAATTATCATTTTTTTAAGAATATTGCTGATTTTATTTCATATAATGTTCACTTTTATGAGGGAAAATATTTATTTCAAAATAAGCTATTTAAAAAAAACGCTTGAGAAATGTTGAATTAAAAAGTGCTATATAACAAATTGTTCCATGTAGTTTTTTCATCACATTATTGCATTTTAAAATATGATATTTCTTGTTAGGAACAGTTTTTTGAATTTTTCTTGAAATGTTTTTAATATTTATAAGACGTATTATATAATTTATAATGCTTGTGTGAACCATGAAAAAATGGTTTAGAAGTGAAACAATTCTTTAAGTATATATTTCAGCAGTATTATTGTGTGTGGATAAAAAAAGTCCTGAAAAATACTAATCTCTAAATGTCATTAAAAAGTACTAGCCGGAATAGTTATTCTGTACATTTATATTTAAATTGAGATACTGGCGTGCAAATATGTTATAATAATCTGTTTGTCATTTCTCATCAATATTGCCCATGCTTTTATGCCACAGACTGTAATGCAATGTACACCGAGAAACATTTGCATTTTCTAAATTAGAGTACATATTGTATATTCTATAAGCTCTTTTAATATATATTCCTTCCAAGTAGCGATATTCCTTGTAGAACTTAATGTTTATGGAATTTTCTTACTTTTAGTATGCACAGCTTAATCACGAAAACTCAACTTCTGCAAGGAGAATTAATTGCTTAAATAGATTTCCATACACTTTATGTCAACAGTGCATATACCCAAGGAATACATCGCAGTCTAAATGACATCATTTTGACTTCAAATAATATAATTTTGACAGTTAAGTGTTTCTTAGGTATTCCTTGGGTATACGTTTAATGTTTGTTCTGTGTATTTTTTCTAAAAATGGCTTACAAAGTAGCTGGGTGCCTGAAGGAAAATTTGACTGATATGATAGCAACATTTTTCTATTATACTTTGTTTTTGAAATAGAAATATTCCTGCTTGAGTTTTATCTTTAGAACGCCTAACAGCTTATGATTTTTGGCTTATGAAATTTGACTCTAAAACTATTTTTTGAAAAAATATACTTCGTACACTTTTGTTTATCGTAATTACTTTTCTTTTTGTCAGGGAAGCTCCTAAAAGATAAATTAATCTTTTATTTTCAATATATTTCAGATCATTGTTTTACTATTTTGCAATTTGTTTCAGCGAAATAGTAATAAAACAGGATTTTATGTGGTTAAAAATAAATATGTCGTTCATGAACCTGAAAGAAGAAAATTCTGTTTTTATTGATAAAACTTTACACATCTGTGGAACAAAACATAATTTTAATGTTTCATTTGATACGCAGATCCTGAGACAATAAATATTCGCAATTTGTAAAATTGATCAATATAAACGTGAAAGATTGTAGTAAAGTTAATACCATGAATTGAACTGTCAAATATGAAAATAGATCTCCTTTTTCAATATTGTTACTATCATACATAACGAGAACTGTACTGGTGGCTTTGATGATGAATGAATAAGAACAGCAATTTGCGTTACCTGTCAATTTTACTGCAAAGATCATTTCTAAATTTAATTTCGACGATATGTGGAAGACAATCTTGCAGCGACACATGTCAAGTAAAAATTCCATAAAACTCGATAAACCTTTTTTGTTAACTTATTGTAAACAAAAGGAAATTTAAAGTATTCTCAATGTTTATGAATGGCTTATTAATATACTTTTCAAGAGAAAAGAGATAAATGTATATAGACTCACCGTTATCTTTTTCAAATAAATGCAAACAGCACAACTTAAAACGAACGATCAATTATCGTTGGGTCGTTTAAGATAATAATTCAGTCAAGTATTGGACTGAATTACAACGAAGTCAACTACGTTACTTCGGCAAACTTCGCTTCTATGTACATTCTGCACATATATTGTAAAAAAATATATATACTAAAGAAGAAAATAACGTACACGTTGGCCAAGAGTGGATTGCGTTCTTTTGGTAATTCTTCCAACAATCGTTAACGCGGTTAGTTGGATTAACTGTCATATTTTTAGTTTTCAGAAGCTTTGAATCAAATTTGGGTATCTTAATTTGCTAATGCAACTTAACAACGATAATCAGTGAAGCGTGCGCGTTATATCTCTCATCCGCGGCCGATGACAGTTCGAGTTCTCGTTGTGTTACATTTTTTAAGCAACCCACATTTTATAGTCCATTCTTTGCAGCAATAGTACTGATACGGTTTTTATGAGGTATAACATGGCCCGTATCACATACGTAATAAAACAAGAAATAGCAAAATTATGTAAAATATAAAATAACAATAATTAATTGATCCTAAAATGCAATAAGTACTGAAAAAAAAATTTGTCACTGCGTGGATTCGAATTATCATCGACCGCAAATTAACCGTTTTAGTGCTAAGCAATTTTGGCAAAAATAAATGAAAATTGCTATACACATATTGATTAATTTAGAGGAAAAAATAATGGTGTCAAATAAAACACTTTAACTCAGACAAATATCAATCAATTTTATTAATTATTTTTGCATTATAAAGATAAAATGTTTATTAATTAATTATATTTAATTTTCGATACAAACGATCGCAGCGCTTTTGCGCCGCGTAGCATTCTAACGGTTAACATACGTTACGCGCTCGTCTCAGTCAGAGTTAAATGTATCGCGCGACAGCCCGAGCACTAGCAGCAGTAGCAGCGCGAGCAGCCCGAGCCGAGCGAGAGCGAAAGAGACAGACAGTCATATATCTGTCTCCTTCTATTGTCCGATGCTCCACGAGCTCGGGCGGTCACACGTACACGGGCGTGCGCTTGTGTGCGTCGTGCTGCTGCGGCCGCTTTCTGGCAGATCTGGTTGGAGGATCAATCAGGGCGACCAGGGCCCACATGTTCCATGGTCCGCCACTGAAATCCTTACATCCTGCAATACCGATAACTGTTACTTTTCGCTGGATGCCTTGGTTGACACACTTGCCACAAGCGGCTCTAGCTACAATGTGTATTTTTTCCGCGAGCGGCGCTACCCTCGATTCTGAGTTGGTCACGTGTGCTCGATGACTCTTAAGCGATCCCAAATTTCTCCGTTACGGTTGGTCTCTCGGATAAAAGGTGAGAAGGTCGTCCTGCAGAATTGTTAGGCAAAAAGCAACGTTGTCGGTTTTTTCCGACAAATTAGCCGTGACAAAGAAATGGAGATTACAGTTTTTGTTACCGAGTAAGTAGTTCTATATCATCTTAATGTTATGTGATATAACACATTCTTCATCCATTCGATATGCACATGGACTTAATTTGCTTTTGTCCAGAAATATCCTGAACCTTAGAAAAAATAGGTAATTGTTAATATTGATTGGACCTAGGATGGATTAGGACTTAGGGGCGATCTCATGGAAATACTGAAGTAGATTTTTGTACCGATTTTAGTCGGAAAAAATAGGCTATTTCGTAGTTGTGCATTATTAGTAGCCTGCGGATATGCTTAAAATTGTACATGATTCTAATGTGAACAAAAATATTCGACGTCCGGTTGAATTTCAGCTGAAAACGTGCAAAAAATGATAACCGTATATTACTGACCTTTCAAAACTCCAATATGGCCGCTCGAAATGTCAACATATCAGTTTTGTAAGATAGAAACTTTTCTGGAACTCACATATGTCAAATCGGACCAAACGTCGATTCTTTAAGGTTTTCAAAACATTTCAATATCGTTAAAAAGTCGATCACACAAAAGAAATTAATGTAGTGTATACTGCCATCACGTAGTCTGTTTCTATTCTTGTTGCCGTAAGCACTCTGGAAAATTGCCAGCTATCTCTCTCGCACTCATGTGTTACGTTGTATAGGTTTCACCTCATCTTAAGTGACGGCTAAACACCGCCCTGCTTTAAAATCCCATTGAAACCGATTAGTTCTCAATGGGATTTCTATCCATTTAATAAGAATCAATCGGTTTCAATGACATATTTTCAGCAGTGCGGCTCTCTCGCAGTCATTATTACCATCGATATTGAGCCTCACCTTAAGATGATGTCGAATATGTATTGATATATAAATGTATCCATACTACCCTCATCCAGAAAACGTAATAAAATGGCAATTCGCCGTTCCAAGGCTTAATAATAAATGTACAAGGGATTTCTAATCTAATGCGATATATTAATTCATATTAATTTTCAGAGTTGAGCCCTTTTATCGAACAACAAAAAATGTTATCCACGAAATGGAAAAACAACGTTAACCCTCGCAACTTCAGAGTCATAAGTGATTATTTGGTTAAGGTGGTGGAAGTCGGAGCCCGTGATGGTTTGCAGAATGAAAAAAAAATCGTACCGAGCTCCTCGAAGATATCCTTGATAAACCGTCTGTCGGAAACGGGACTGCAGACCATCGAAGTCACGAGTTTCGTCTCACCGAAATGGGTCCCCCAGATGCAGGACAACTCTGAGGTATTTCGCTGTATCGAGAAAAAGCCCGGCGTCAATTATCCGGTTCTTGTGCCGAACTTGAAGGGACTAAAAAGTGCACTAGAAGTCGGCGTTAAAGAAATTGCGATTTTCGGCGCAGCATCTGAAGTCTTCTCCCGGAAAAATATAAATTGTTCGATAAAAGAAAGTATTGAAAGATTTGCGTCCGTAGTCGGAGTAGCCAAAGAAAATAATATAAAAACTAGAGCTTATGTGTCTTGCATAATGGGCTGTCCCTACGAAGGGGACGTAAAGCCTTCGGTTGTGGCGAATTTGAGCGCAGCTTTCCTGGATCTTGGCTGCTACGAAGTCTCGCTCGGCGATACCATTGGCGTTGGAACTCCGAAAAAAATGGCTCGAGTACTTAACGAATTGAAACATGTTTCTCGAACGGGTGATATGAGCGAATTTGCCATTCACTGTCACAATACTTACGGACAAGCTTTGGCGAATGTTTACGCGAGCTTGGAAGGTGATGTACGAATTTTTGATTCGTCGGTCGCGGGATTGGGCGGTTGTCCCTATGCTGCCGGTGCTTCAGGTAATCTTGCTACGGAAGATCTGCTTTATTTGTTACATGGGCAGGGTTTGAGTACTGGAGTCGATTTGAACGAAATGATAGCTATCGGCGACTGGATAAGCAAGGAACTTCGGAGAGACAATCAATCGAAAGTTGGGGTGGCTATGCTCTCGCGACAGAGTTTGGAAAAAAAACCTTGCAATTAGAGAATTCAACTTGCACCAGTTTCATGAGTAATCCAGCGATGTGTAGCAACACTTTCATCGAGTCGAGTTCGCGCCTTCTTCCCGTTACATTGTTTAACAACCAGTGGATGGTTGGATACGAATGAAACTAACCATTTTTATTATCACAACATTTTTGCGAACAGTATTTTAATCGACGATAATTGAGTTGCATTTTTTATTAAATAAAAATCCTCAAATAATCATCATACCAAATTATTTTCGTAATTGCATACTTCATAATTGCAATGCTTTTCCTATCCATTTATTTTATAACTATATTACCAACTGTGCTTCTATTAATTGAATTCATTTCTTCAATTATAGAACGTGATTGATTAAAAAATATGATGAAAGGAACGCAATGATGAATTTTCTCAACATACTCAACGAGCAAGCTCTTTTTTTCAAATTTCCAATAGAGTTAATCCGAAAAGAGCGATTACTCGACTCGCATGATTGATCCATTGCCTATAAATTTCATTTAATTTGAAACGATACGTTTCATACAGGAACAAATATTACTACCTGTATGTTAATGCATACATTTATTTTTATATATATTTTTCACGATAAGTATTCACTCGGTATTCAATGAAAAATTATATTCGCAGGAAATTCTGCAGATTCGTATATGATTTTTTTCCTTTTCGAGCGAATACGCTGTCTAATAAATACTGTACTAGATATAAATATGATTTTCCCCGGATCTGTCAATCAAACCGATTATTGCTTCTTTCGTTTGAGCGCTACTCAAATGAATTTTTTTCGTCATTTTTAAAGCTTCTTAGGCCCTTATGTTCTACCACAGATCATCCCGACCGTGCCGCGGCGTCGGTCATGTAATTCCTTTACGCAAATGATCGATTTTCATCTTTGTTTCGAGCTTTTGCAAGTACAAGCGATAGTATATGAATAAAGAAAAATGTTTATGTGCCGGATTTATACGAAAACGTTCACACGTGCAATCAGGACAATGGTATATTGTGTTACGATATGTTGGAGAGCTCTTGCAGAATAGCTTGCGTGTCCAGTGCATTGAGATCAATTGACGCTCGGGTATCGACGACGACGCCCGATACCTGCAAAAAAGTTGGTTTGATATTTCTTATTCAGCATGAGTTAATGCATTAGGAAAAAGTATTAGTGAAAGGGAAAAACTGTTATTTCAATTATCCGTCGATATATGAAATGCCATAATTTTTACTCATAGAGGAAGCTTTGTAAAACATTTTTTCTCGAAATTTTTACGGCAACGTGTTCAGAATGTTCCTAAACATCCAGAAATCACATTTAGAAAGTGTCTGGACATATGTATGCGTGTGTATTAGGCCAGAAAAGGTCTCATGCTGAAATCGTTAAGATTTTATAGCTATTGGGCTAAATAGTTCTACACCGATAATATAATATGAACAGATGATCGGTGTTGATTATTGACGAGAATCCATCAATTGTTTTAATTTTATCAGATTTTGAATTTCTCCAATTTTGTAGCAAAGTTGATAAAGTTCATTGTACCTAATCTTGATCGATTAAATTTAAAGTTTGTACGCATGCTTAATATAGTCATACGATGACTAGAATCGGGTTGGATAAAAATCTATGCACGAATGCCAATTTACCGAGATATTGAAATTTTCGAGTTTTATGCATAATAAAACTCAAAAAGTCAAAGGAATACAATAAACAAAGCTTCTTCTGTGAGGCAGCCAAATTGATCAACCTCATAGAGGCTTTGTGAAAGTTGGAAAATAATAATGAAACACTGTGGAAGATTGTACTTTGCAATCTTATTTTATCTATATCTTCCTATATTCGAGTCATTATTGATATTGATTAGCTTTCATAATTTGAAAATTCTCGAAATTTCAATACTCATTTCATCATTCTGCATTAAACGACACACCTGAATTATCTCATTTTTATGTTCACGTTTGGCAATACATTTCTCTTTAGTATTGCCATGCATTTAATGACAATTACAAAATCGCAACATTGTAATTCCATTTTCTTTGTGGTTTTATATACAAAAATCTTAATTAAAGAATTCAAAATTTGAAAATTTTTATTTTCCTTGCCCGGATTACGGTTATTACTTTACCGTAAGTGATTTCGGTAAATCTCACCATTTCTTCAAAGAAACTCGTGTGATTGGGCTTTTCCGAGTATCTTTCATACTGATCCAAGTTATCCTGTAGCTTGAGAGTAAGAGTATCGTAATTCTGAATAATAACAGCCAGTATTTGTTGCTCGGTGGGAGTGGAGAGGCTCTCGCTCGCCAGCCATGCTGCGATCTTTGGTGGAAAGTGATTAACGATATCTCGCATATTTACCAGACAATTCGTTAATTTAAGCGCATGTTCCTTGTACTCGTAGGATTCACTGGTGGAATACCTGAGCGCTGCATGTAAAATTATCGGTGTTACCCAAATATAGTCAATTTAAGAGAGAAAGAGAAAGAGAAAGAGTTAGTTCTAATTTTACCCATAGCATTCAGATTCGTGAAGATCAGTCGCATTCTTATAATCTCGTAAAAGAGTTCATCATAGCTGCTCGGTGCGGACAGAAACGTATCGCCGTATGTTATGAATAAGTTCAGAATATTGACGACCTGTATAGCTAACGGAAATATGTTCATTTTCTTTACGAGATGATTCTCGTGAGTCGTAAGGAACTTTAGCAGATTTATCAGAGCCGTCCATAGATCTTTCCACTGGTACGCCAGCCTGACCCGACATCGCTTCTGATAGCATAATAATCGCTGCAATACCCCAACACACTGGTGATAAAGTTCAAGAGGAAATTTCTTCATCATGTGAGATGTCATGAACTCTACGAGAAGATCTAAAAAAAATATAAATTTTCTTGGAAATCCTTATCTCCTTGAATTTAATGAAATATTTTGCGCTACAGCAGTAATTAAACGTATTTGTAAGAATCAGCTAAAATTGGAATTTGTGAAATTGAAATTTATGAAATAAAAGCTAGATTGAACGAAGAAATGGACAGTCGCCTTTTTTGTTTTGAAAAATAATTTTTAACTTATTTATCTACCTTGCACTTGCGTAAAACCAGGCCAAGAAAAAAAAATTGAATATAATTTCGTTGATTCACGAAGTCTTACCAAGAAGTGTAGCGGCGAGGGGTTGAGTCGGTGCAACCTTGTCCAACAACTTCCTGTGATGCATTGGCACTCTGTGCAATTGAACTCTGAAGGCCAAATTCGCGTCGTGCATCAGACTATTGGCGTACTGATCTTCGGCTATACAACTCAGTATGAGAAAGCATAGCTTGACGTTATTTAATATTGCCTCCGTTCTGATAACTTGCATCACTATGGAACTGGAATTAAGCCATTCAGACTCTTTACCAGAGCTGTACAGTACTAAATTTCATAACAATTTTTACACAGTTGGAAATGTTTGTGTAAAGCTTTTGAAATTTAGTTGTTACAAATGTTTTGTAAAATAAACAGCCATTTATCCGCTTATCAGTTACAAACATTTTTTTTTATTCGCATATTTGTGTAATAGGTTCAGAGGTCAGTAAAACTGAATACTTTTCTAATTTAATAATTAATTATTTATTTAGTCATTTATTTTTATTTAATTAACAATTCCAGCGGGACTTTGTATTCCAATAAAAATCAAATCGTAATTCCACGAGGAGTTTGTATTTGAATGAAACAAAAAACTAATTCCAGAAGGAATTCGTATCAATATTTAAATTGAAAATGAAATACTAATTTAAGAGTGAATTGATATTTGAATAAAAATGACGGACTAATTTCAGAACAAATTGGTACTTCAATTTAAATCAATTGCAAATTTTAAGTGAAAGTTAGAATTGTGAATGCAAAATTCCGAATCTAATGATCTCTGAATACGTTATTATCTGTAAATTGATCATCAACAAACTTTAAATTATATTTTCATAATTGCATTTTCTGATAAGTGAAATATACACCGATCGGTGAAATGACTAAAAAATATTTGAGATCTTATAACAGTTATAACAGCTAAAAATGATTGAACTTTGGATTAATTTCCAACTCCGTATATTGATGACATCCAAGCATTGGCCCTTACCAGTATTGCAAAAATGTAGCGAGTAGATTGAAGGGTTGAGCCATAACATCCGGTGGCTGAGAGCCCGGTGCTACCGCGTTTGGACCTAGTGTATTATTCGGAGAGGGCGGAGCACTCGTGTCGCTCTGAGTGTAGGCCAGAGTCGTGACGAAATTTCGATTGAGATGCGTTGCCTCGTATAGAGCAAGAAGCAACGCGTTGTTGGCACGTATTTGTTGAGTGTTAGCTTCTTCCTCACCGACGAACATACCTACGATACTCGTTAACGAGGACAACCAGGAAGCTTGTACCTCTGTGAATCAATTAAACTTAGTCATGAATTTACCTCCCTCATTCTGAATAGTTTTCTTACGATCGTAGATGGTCAACATTTTATTTTCGTATTTCTTTCAATGACTTGATAATTGCCCTTTTCTAATTTTATTAAAAGACTTGTCCATTTGATTTTCAAGAAGTAATGAAATAATTATATAGTACCCAGCTGCTCAACACACCTGCTTTCTGTTGAACAAAGAGCCTACAGAAATCCGTTAACGAGCTCGATATTACCTGACCATATCCATTGAGTGCAAGCTCATCATCCAATATAGATAATTTCACGATATATGGATTAGCACTCTCGTGTTTTCGATAATTGACTAGAAGCGTCAGTAGTAATACGGCATCATGTCCGTGGCGATTTCGCGCGGCTGTGTCTCTCAGTAACTGTAATAGACGAGAAATATATATATGAGTTTAGAGTAACTCTGTAATAAATAAAATTGACGGAAATGCATCCTTTGACTCATGAATTAGTTATTTTTAAATAAAGGTATCTGTTTTAAAGTTTTCTCTCTTTCTCTCGAGGATATAATGCTTATTTAGAACCAATTGATCGTTCGTGACTTTCAAATTATTAGACGAGAAACGTGAAAATTGTATTTCTAATTCATTTTGGTAATTTACGCTTTTTGGAATACACATTATTGCCCATTGCTATTTTTCTTAATAATGGTTCAATTGGATAATATATTTTCTTTGCGTCAGCTCATATATTGTTTGTAAAAATCTTAAGATGTAATTTTGAATGACTATAGTGATTTTTGGAATTAAAAAATAATATTGTTGCTCTACATGCAATATGACTATATGATTTAAAGGGTGAGTCAAAGAGTTTACATAATTATGGTTACTAACTTGAACGAGAGATTCGAAGACGCCATTGATCATTACGTATTCCAGTAACGTGTTTTGACTGACATTATCTGTACCGGTTACGATAATTAATAGCAGCTTTAAGCACAGTGCTTTGAGACTGTCCGGATATTCTCCTGAAAATGGCGACGATTTAATAATCGCAATTTAATGATTTTTTGTTTGTCTTGATTTCTGGATGGATTACCTGTTAAGAAGTTATTGCAGTGCTGCATCAACGTGGTCATTCGTTGCTCTGCCGAATTAAAGCCGACTAGAATATCTATTAGATTAAAGCTGCAGTCACCTTGACTAGCTTTTTTGTACATAGACTGAATGACCGCGGCCAAAGTTTGGAGTGCGTAAACTACGCGGAAGGGATGTTCATCAACCAGGGTGTCCACACAGTGGCAAACCAGAGCATTCAAATTTTCTCTGCTTGCATTCAATTGCTCCGTATTCATACGCAATATTTCGCTCTCGATATGCGGGACCTTACAACAGTACAAAATATCGCGGAAATTAGCGCAAAGCCCTTCGCTATCGTGATGCCATTGTTTTTTTCCGCCTAGAACCTCATAATTTTGACACATGTCGTTTTCTTTGAATGAAGATGACTGGCAATAAAAAGTTAAATTTCGAGTGAAGCCCCAATTCTAAGCTTCGAGGCTGATGATTGTATCAGGCCGAATTTATCTAAGATGCGGATATGAACCCATATGACGTCAATCCACACGATGGTGGTCGGGAAATTTGTATCAAAAGTCATTCAGGTAAGATTGAGACACTTTTCGTGACAAAGCAATTATGAATTGAATATAATTACCCATTACAAATCCTAGAGCAAGGATTTTTTTTTTTCAAACAAAAAATAATCTAATAATATTTTTTTATACTCTGATTGTTTATTATCATAGGGTAATGTGGCAACGACTTGAAATCAATCATTAATTTTTTTACATGTAGTAAAGCGAACTAACAGAAAAAACAGTCGAACATTAATCCCCTTATGTTCTTTGTGAACAAAATTATTTTTAATTTTTTTTAATCAATAATATTCCCACTAGGATAGATGTAACGGTTGTGGCCACCCCTAGTATTTCATGGAATGACTAATTTTTTAAGTTCCTTAGCGAGTATATAGTACAAATTTTGCGCTCTAACATGTTGATGTTCGTTAAAAGCACCTATGGCCACAACTAGTGAAATGGTGAGCTTAATAATTATTCCCTTATTTTGTCATTTTGCAGAGAAAATATAGCGTTCTAATTTTAAGAATATTAAATTATGTTCCTTCTATAAAAGCATATAAGAACAAGTCTGTTTTAATCGTTACTTCTCTAACTGCAAACCTTCAAAGTTTGGAAAAGCTACAGGGTAGCCACAACCGATACACCTACTCAACATGACATTTTTTTCTCTCGATTTCTAGTCATTGCCCTCCTGGGAAATCACTAAATACTATGGGCGGGTTTGTTGGTTTCAACTGCAATGCCTGAAATACCGAATTCAAACCAGCGAAACGTGGTTCAATTTCAAGAGCAAATATATGTCTGATAAACTTAGGAACGAGGCTGAAAATGACGAAAAATACACTGCAGGAATAGAGAAAAAAGTTCAAAGTAGTAAAAAAATGTCCAAACTAAACAAGAAATATTCTCTTGCTGATGAAGTACTTGCCAAGCTCCCTAAAAGTAATTTCTTGAAGGAAAAACTTGAAAAGCTACAGATGTGTAAGACAAAAGGGAAGCAAGAAGACTCCTCACAGGAACAATCAGTCAAAATATATACAAAATTGAATAAAGGCACAACGAAAAAGGGCACATCAAAATTAAAGCAAGGGAAGCAGTAAAAAGATACAAAGGAAAGATAGAATATGTTCTATCGGAAAATCTGTGTGAATAAAGATGTAAAAAATAATTTTACATAGTCCCCCTGAGCTTCACTATTCATTGTTAATCTCCATGATGTTTAAAGAACTGTATGCTGATTAAAAAACTACGGGATTTAAGGAAATACAAGGACAAAAAATAAAAACGGAAGTAAATTATTTAGTAAATCAAAAGAAACTGACTAATAATGGTTTAAGCGTCGACAGTTGAAAATTGAACTTACCATGGGCTTGATAAGAAATAATTCATTCCAAAAATTGGGGTGCGCTAGTGTTAGGTCTTCTCCTTTGAAAAAGCTCTCATAGATTGGCACAAGCTTTCCCTTGTGTTGGCGCTTGGAGCCAGAGCCACTCCTTTTGCGCATTGCCATTCTAATGGCTTTATCTCATTTCTTAAATCTGTAAAATATGTTATTTCAATTACACTATTTTCAATCGTATAGATGTCAACATCTGACTATTAATATAACAGGCGAGTAATATGCTCCCTCAAATTCCTAATAATTGCTCTGAAATAAATAAAAATTACTGCAAGCATAATAAAATTTAAATAATAATAGCTTTTTCCACTCCAGGGTGCATCTCTTCTTGCTTACAAGGAAACATTGCAAGGCATCCCCCCAATCTTCAATAAGCTTTGGATATATTGTAGCCCGGGTTAAAATAAGATACATATTATTTTTTACGTGCCCTTGAGGTGATGCGCTACCCCTCGATCAGTGAGAAAAACTGTAATGCAAATTTCTCTGTCATGATTGATCTTTTAAATGAAAGAGAACAGTGAATTGTATCTTATAATTCAACAGTGCACTGTTCTCATTTTTTATCCGAATGATCACTCGTGGCAGAAAAATTCTACTATCTCTCTCCCATACATGGCGATCTGAGGGAGAATGACGACATGTAGCATATTGTCTTAAGTGGATTTAAGGAGTAAGAGCCACTCGTAACGTTGAGGGTTATAGTCGGGAGTTATGCTCTTTTACATAGAAGTAGTGCTCCGATTGACATGAAACCAATTGCAAAATGTTGATTAAGTTACATAATGTAATTTACAGATCCGATTTTCCATACATCCTTGTTGCAAGGGTGTAAACTACCCCTTAAAATGTTTATTGTTATACTTTTTAAATGTTACAGAACAAATTATCAATTGATTTTAATGAGACAAGAACTAAACTATATTTTTTAACATAAGAAACATTTTGAAATTGGTTTTGTCAATTGGAGCACTGCTTCTATATGAAACAGCATAACTACTAGCTATAACACCCAACTTTAGGGGTGGTTTTCTTCCGTTAAATGTGCATAAGGACTCTTAAAAAACATGTCTCTTATTTTATCAGAGACAACATATCTACAATTTATTGACATCAGAGGGGGACACCTCGCAATGTTTTCTGGTTAGTACTAACTTGATTGCAGCTTCCTGTAATATAGAGATTAACCTATATTTCTTTTAATTACAAATAACAACAAATTACATTAGATTTGAATAATGAATTTTGTTTATTAAAAAGTCGCAAACTAACTTTATTCTGTTACATATTACGATATTCATTTGAGGTGTAGCCCACACGTGGTTTAGATATTGACGCGCCTGTTGATGCTACTATCGACTTAAATCCGAGACGTATTATCAGATATAAGACAGAAATTTGTCCTATAGCTATATACTTTGCACAAAAAAACAAGGTTAGCGGTTTCATCGCAAATAACGTAGTAAGTACAGCCTCAGATATATAAAAATATATCAAACATACGGTGTCGGGTTTATTCCCTAGAAGTAGATCTCGTTTTCTCTTAAATTTACCGTTGCGTCGTTAAATTCACTGATAGATCTCTTGTTGCCGCTATCGCTGCCGCTACAAACGCAACAATAACCCTACAATGAATGAGCATTGACAGGGCGCTATCAGCGAGGTACACTA
Organism: Cylloceria caligata; assembly: GCA_963942595.1. Lineage (NCBI taxonomy): Eukaryota > Metazoa > Arthropoda > Insecta > Hymenoptera > Ichneumonidae > Cylloceria > Cylloceria caligata. The sequence goes on along the minus strand of OZ012711.1, from coordinate 9,109,660 downwards.
GAGACCTGTGTGAGGAGTTCAGACTTCAGATCTCTGGTACTACCAAAGAAGATAGATGACATGGAAGCTATAGACTTATAAAGACTTTATAAGTCTATGATGGAAGCACGGACCTTCTGGGCTGGCTTGACACCGATAGATTAGTGTCAGCAAGCACCGGCTGGTGGCGAAAGTAGCAATTTCTGGCAGCACACATTTAACCGTATTTTTTTTTTGTTAAGGATAAACACAAAAATACGGTAAACAGCTATTTTTGAGTAATAGAACTCTATGCAAGAAAGTAGGTAGGCAAATGACAAGCTAATATATAGCCGCAATGTTATTGTAATTTATATCATTGGAGTAATGTAGGTGCGGTCCGAATCGCGCTCACAGCGCCTACGATGCGCAAACTACTAACGTGCGGTTCGATTCAATGATCGTGCTAACGTCTGTTTGCAGTTCTAGTAATTCGGACCACTTGTGAGCGTGCTTACTCGTTCGACGTAACCTTACAAATCATCATGACCTGCCAACTCGAAAAGGTAGTTGCACTTGAAGTATTTTCTGCAATTGACGAAAGTGACGACAGTGATACAGAAAGTATAATAGAACAACATGATGTTGTTTCGTCAACAATATCAAGTAGCTCCGAAGATGACGAACTCTTTTACGCGATTCTTGTGTGAAGGAAGAAACGAGGCAGATTGGAGCGCAGACCTCGCATTGAAAATAACGTTGACAGAACGATTCCCAGATTTTCTGAAAAAGAATTAAAATCGCATTTCAAGTGAGTACATCGAATTAGTTCAACTTATGATAAACACTGATAAATGTACAAAGTAGGAAGATTTACATGGGTTGCCGTTTCTGATTTTGTCAGTCGATGCAATCTTACAAGTAATTTTACTAATCAATGACTTCTTCAACTAATCATTCATTGCAAACTGAAACTTTTGTAAAGCTGAGGCACTGGTGAGTCTCTGCACCACTCCTGTAAAGCTGACTCACCAGTGAATTTCTATATAACTCATGCACATCTGGATGGTTGATGAGTTTCTCAGCTGTACAAAGACCGAGTTTATACTTGGCCTTATAGGATCAGCGATATCGAGCACTAATTCTATGTCTGGGAGAAAACCGATCTGTTCTAAAACACAACTTCTCTTAACATTGTGGGTGATGGCAACGTCGGACTCGTACAGGTTTTGCTTTACCGATTGTAATCAATGTTTTTACGCGGAAACAAAACTATTACTGATTTTTGAAATATTATTAACATAGATCTATTTGTAACCAGTTCAACGTTGGAAAAGCCACTGCTATTAGAAGTGTGCAGAGAGTGACATATGCTCTTCATTCTTTGGCTCGTCAATTCATCCAATGGCCAACAGGGGAATGAGCTACACAGGTTATATCCAAGGTCGAGGCAAATAATGAATTTCCTGGTGTTATTGGAGCAACTGATAGGACGCATATCAGAATAAGACCGCCTCATGAGGATGGAAATTCTTACTTAAATAGGAAATATCACTCAATCCAAGTAATGGTAATATTTGTTCAGTTGTTACTTTGAGGGCTTAGTTTTGTAAAAGCCTGTTTGAAATATTGTAATTAATATTTCAGGCGGTCTGCATTCGTGATTTATCGTTCACAAGCGTATTGGCTAGTTATGCTGAATGCGTCCACGATGCCAGAGCCATTCGGTTATCTCGTGTCCAAGAATACGTCACCAATCCAGATGTGTATTTTCTGAATGATTGTCACATAATTGGTGATGCAGCATACAAAATTCATCCCAGCGTGATGGTTCCTTTCAGAGACAACGAACATTTGACGCAGACCCAATTTCAATTACTGTCTCTGTTGGATAATCAGCTGGCGCACGGCGATCAATATTCGCCGTGCATCGACCTGTTGCTGCGGTCTAGCACGCGGCGTTCGGTTGGGCCGGAGATAGCCGAAGAAGGGCCTCGCGGAGCCGAGGCTGTGCCTCGCAGGCAAGCCATATTAAGCGAGAGGATGTCTCTCGCTTGACTTCGGCTTCGCTCACCGGCTATCTCTCTCAATTGACTTCAGCGCCCAACGATGCTTTCGTATCCCGCAGCCATATTGAGAAATTAGACACTTTTGCGAAACAACCACGGAACAGCGCACGCATTTCTGGACTCTCGGACCCTTTTGTCGCTAAATTCACCGGACTCACTCAACATTTCTCGCTCACCAGGACTCAGCACTCAGGTAAGCGTACACTGACATAATTCAGAGTAATTCACTGTTAGTGAGGAGTAAAGAATTAACGGTACATCAACATTATTGTCTCACTTTGTGGTGGGCGCTGCAGCACGGGCTGCACCACGTTTTCCTCACACTGTCTTGCCAGTTTAATTAATATAATTACGCATGTGCTTTATATTTCCTGTATTTTCCCCCAGAAAATCTGCTGGGAAAATACTGTGACTATTCGCTGCTCAATTGTGCATCCTCAGTCTATGTTGTATTGTGTTACGCAGTGCTCACTGCGTCGCTGTTCTCACATTCACTCACAGCACTCAAGCAATCCAATTGCAAGTGCTCTCACCTGTTCACGGCAACTTCTCTCAGATAAATCTGCTGAGAGCTTGCAGTGAATAATTGACACATTTTACGCACTCATCTATCTCTTAGCGTGGCATGCTCCGCAGCACTGGCTGCACCACGCACACTGCTCTCAGTACATACAGCACACAATTAATATAATTGTGTGCTGCTCAAAGTCTCAAAATTAAATTCAGTTTATTTGTTTTCATATAATTTTCAATTCTCTGATTTTTGGTGTATTTATTTATATATTACTAGTATCGTACCCGGCTTCGCCCAGGTTTATTTTTAGTATTATTACCTTAAATAAAACCAAATGCTATGATTTTCAAATAGAATTTGTATTTATTGAACGTTTAAAAATTATCATTGAAGTATAGTTTACCAAAGTCAATCCTTCAACACCTGTGTATAAACAATATTTTTTGTTGACTTATTTTCATCTGCCAGCACATATAAGTTTTTAGGTGTCTCCGCCCGTGACATTGCCTTGACTGTTTACTGCTTCACTAAAATGTGAATTGCATTTGAAAATTCATGTCAAACGAAAACAGACATTTCCGTTCCCCGTATCATTGTAACCTTTTCTTTTTTTTAAAAGCGCAAGCTATACCTACTACGAAGAATAACTTTGCTTTTTTAAAAATTAAAATTAAACGTAAAAATTCAATAATACTCTTAGAAAATTCAAATGTCCGTAACTCCTTAAGGACTCAACTTGAAGAGCTGAAAATAGTTGCGTTGACCAAGAAATCAGGAGACCTATCCAAAATGTCCAAGATCACCTTCCTAGCACGCTCCGTCTAGGAGGAGTTTAAGGGACGGAATCCACACTTTAAGAATTATAGTATAGATTTATCTTGTCTAAATTTAACCTATTGTTGTATTTATTTTTTACTCTTATATTTTCTCCAAAATTATACATAAATTATATTTTATACCGCACCAGGAAGGTAGATAAACCGCTCCCTCAAAATAACATCCACGTGTCTGGTTCATTTCCACCTTGTCTCGAGTGAGGCTTCATTTGTTTCAATATCTTCACAGATCGGTCAATTACATCGGACGGATTCTCAACAGTCTCTCATCGACAAGAATGTCGATTGAGCTTTTGGGCTGTAGAAAGGTCGTTGGCGTAGAATGCTCGATTGCTTACCGACGGTTAAACTTGAGAACATTCCCAGTATTTATTAGCTATGTGTGTTCTTCACAATATTTGTATTCAGAGAAGTGATATTTTCCAATGTGAAGAAACGTTAAGAATAACCGCCAGACAGCGACTAATGTATAATCAAAAAGTTGAAGGTGATGCTAAACGTGTGAGAATAATGAACGAATTGCTAATGAGGACCGTTTAGAAATGTTCGAAGCCATTGATTTTGTAAATTTCACTATCTATACTAAAGGGTGTCCCAGCAAGAGCGCCGGATTTAAATTTGCCGCCATTTTGTTAATACGAGTTGTACGGTGATTTTTTTTTTTACATTTGTCACGTACAGACCACGCGATTTAAGAATATGGAGAAGTATTCAAACCAACAGCGTTTAATTATTGTAAAAACACATTACAAAAATGGTGAAAGTTTTGCGAAAACAGTTTGCCAATTACGTCAAGTTTTTGGTCGCAATAATGCGCCAAATGAATCAACAGTGAGGCGTTTAATTACAAAATTTGTAATTAAATACTTATCCATATTCTTAAGTCGCGTGGTCTGTACGTGACAAATGTCAAAAAAAAAAAATCACCGTACAACTCGTATTAACAAAATGGCGGCAAATTTAAATCCGGCGCTCTTGCTGGGACACCCTTTATAATTCTTAAAGTTTGGATTTCCGTCCCTTAAACTCCTCCTAGACGGAGCGTGCTAGGAAGATGATCTTGGGCATTTTGGAAAGGTATCCTGATTTCTAGGTCAACGCAACTATTTTCAGCTCTTCAAGTTGAGTCCTTAAGAAGTTACGGACATTTGAATTTTCTAAGAATATTATAGAATTTTGACGTTTAATTTTTATTTTTAAAAAAGCAAAGTTATTCTTCGTAGTATGTATAGCTATACACAGGTGTTGAAGTATTGACTTTGGTAAACTATACTTCAATGATAATGTTTAAACGTTCAATAAATACAAATTCTATTTGAAAATCATAGCATTTGGTTTTATTTAAGGTAACGATACTAAAAATAAACCTGGGCGAAGCCGGGTACGATACTAGTTCTGTATAAAACCATCAATTTTATAATATGTATATGTTTTATAGCGTAAGATGTGCATTTTATTTTATTTCGTCATTCTTGAGACTCACAACAATAAAAAAAAGTTAGCGTGGAATCTGGTCAATTTATTTATCAATTTTTATTGACGTGATTTGCTGCTTTTTCCGCGTTTTCAGGCGACAGCCTCAGCTTTATCAGCTCACCACTTTCTTCCACATAAACACGAATTTGTACTGACATTTTCTATTATTATAATTGGACAAGTTGGGTTGACGAAATCACAATTTCGAATGGTGGGAACAAAGGTTAGGTGTTACGAACACGGTGCTGATGATCCGACCCATGAGCATTGTGTACGTCGTGTACACTCGATAATGACGTCATTTGTGGTGTCATAACATTCGCAGCGCAAACGATGAGCGCTGAAAGCATGAATCGGACCGTGCATTCGTACGCTATGTACGCTGTGAGCACGATTCGGACCGCACCCGTAGTAATAAGTACCACTAAGACTCTAGGAATGTGATGCGTAAGTAGTACCAAGGAAGATAGATGTACATGGAAGCACACGCTCTGTGTTAAAATTTGACACCTTTTTTGGTGTAGATTTTACATTTTTGCAACCCAAAAAAAGGTGTCACTATTTAACACGGAGTGCGTGCTTTCATGTACATCTTCTTTGGTACCACCAATGAAGATCAAGTCCTACAGAACTCCAAAGCCTATAGCCCGCTGGAAGCAAAGCTTTGAGCGCTTTTTATAGCCGCGCTCGATTGATGTCTGCTGCTTTCGATGACGTACTCGCGGTGGGGAATTTAACTGTTGCGCCTGCCTCCCTTATTCCACTGCCACCCCTAGTGCGATACGACGTTCGCATGATCGAATCCCGCTTTTTTATTTTATTTATTTTAAAAATAAATATAATGGCCAAAATTAATCGAACATACCCATAAGCCATTAGTCATTATAATATAATTTCAATAATAAATCATAACAATTCATAAATCTACCCTGCAATGAAATAAAAATCCACGAAATAAAACTGCAAAAAAATGCAATTCAACATTAAAGTCTGAAAAATACAAAATACATTCAGTTTAACCACGAAAAATGATGTTAACAACATTATTAATACAGTAAAAAAAAAAATTCTTCGACTGATGTTTTACAAAATGTATTTTTTATCGTTTTAAAAAAAGAAATTAGATCAAAAACAAGAAAATAAATATAGTAAATAAATAAAATTAATAAATCCAAGGATTACAGCGAACAGAGTAAATTATTCAAATGAAATAAGAAAACGAATAAAAAAATTAAGTACCCAAGTACACAAAGATAACGAATAAAATGAATAAAAGTTTTTACACAGAGGTTCTATTTTGTTAGTAATGAAATTTATGCAACACGCACACTCCCACGCACACAAACCCGAATACAAATCCAACCCAAACAAACAAACAAACAACCCGAACAAATCCAAAACAAATTCAAAACAAATTAACGGCATAATACATTAAAAAATTTTTATAAATTTTATAAATGTTATACATTTGATACATTTTGTAAATAAAATAAATAAAACAAATAAAATGAAGCAAATAAACAAAGTAAAAAATTAATTATGAATAAAATTATAAATATGAATTAAATGAATAAAATTTATTATAAAAAGCAACAGAACATTTCATTGCAGTTGAGACCAATAGAATCAGTAAACACACATATGTATGCCCACTCTTAGCTAATCTTATTATAGTTTACGTTAACATGAAATATTGTTCAATGCAATAAGGCATGTGAAAATTACTAATGATGAGATAACAGTTATTATTATTGCAAGCTATTATTAGATAATATAATAGTTTTGGTGCGAGAAATAATATGTTTAATCGGACAAACTGGAAAACGTAAACTACGATTACTCGACGGAAACCACGTGAGATAGCGGATCTCTTCCATTGGGATGAGGATAGTGCCAATTCCATAGAGTCTAACTCTTGAAATTAATGTACAAAAAATTATAGTTAACCATTTTGCTATTATACGAAATGAATGTACAAATAATCAGATGCGGCCGACTTTCAATGTGAAACAATAACAAAGTGGAAAACTCTAAATGTAAATGCCAAAATATAATGATGAAACATTTTGCTAATTCTTAAAATGAATTGATAAATAAACAAATGTGGCCAGCTCTTAAAACCAAATGAATGGAACTAATCTGAATAGAAAAGACAATTAACTTGTAAATTCTGCAAAACTACCATCAATAATTTTTACTTTTTATTTTGAACAAATACTAAACTACACTGTCCCCGGGAACGAGAAGGGAATTTATAACACGAACAGATTAATCGCGGAGGGTGAAAATTATGGAGTTATTAAACTATTTTTATAATTTACTGGCCGAGTTATTAACCTATTATTACAACGGAATTGAAATTAGTAATGAACAGACAAAACAATAAAATATCCTAGGCTAAAACGTTATCACACGAGAGAATTTGGCACGAAAGTGTGCCGTAAATCTATTGTAGTTCGCCACTCTGGGCTCCTGCTATATACATATACTCGTATAGCTCTCTAGTTCGAAAGAGATATTGCTATAACACACCGAATGAGCGTGAGAGAGACAATTCTGTACAATTATTTTTTTATTGTAATTATATATTTTCATACAAATAATATATATTGTATACAAATAACAAAAGTAAGTACTTCAATGTTTATATTAATTAAAAAAAAATAAATAAAGTATAAAATAAACAAATGTAATTATAATATTTAAGTTATAGCATCGAGCACCGCTCGGATTTTAATTCGGTTTGGTTTGCTTGGTCGATGAATAGTTTTATCTTTCCTATAATTGTCTGTATTTTTTAATGTAATAAATAACTAGGGATTCTGATCAGCTGTTATTCGTGATGAAAACAACCAAAATATACGAAAAATCACATGCTGTCATATGAGATCCCCACTTTGCGTCTGTTTTCGATCGGGTGCGAGAGAGGACGCACTATCAATTTGGACGTGCGAGAAAGATGTCATGATCACTCCAGTTCGGGATTGGTCGCTGACGCGGAGCCAACCATCGACGAAGTTGCATGTAGAATGCTGTCGGTGAAGGTACACAGCAGAGGCGACACAAGCGCCTCCTTAGCACCGGGGTGATTACTAAGCCCGATTACCCCAGTGTAAATTAATTCAAGTGGGCTTATAGGCTTCGGAGTTTTATAGGACTTGATCTTCGCTGATACTACTTACGCATTGATCTCGTAGAGAGTCTTCGTGGTAATTGTTACTACATTACTTCAATGATATCAGTGACAATAACATTTACGAAAATAAATACAGCGATAGCAAGTTCATGATATAGTGTTATAGGATAAATATTGCAACATGAGAAGAAATTTGGTACCAATCTCCCAACCATTTCGTTTGTTACCCGGCTATGTATGATGTTCATCATATTACGGTGCTGGCGCTGGTGCTGCTGCTGCATGTGTATCACCGAGTAGCCGATTCGAAACCTATAATTGTTATTGCACCTTCGTATCATAGCTGTTTTTTTGCTGTTGCAATTGTTACAGTGCTGAGTGATAACATGTCGTGGCGATCAAAGCCGTTCTTTTTCGTGGCCAAAGGTGTTCCACGTTGGCAAAGGTATGTGTAACAATACTAAACTATAGCTCTCCCAGTCATTAAGGCGAGGCGAAAACTCCATACTTACACAGATCAGTAAGTATAAGGCGAGGTTTCATCTCACCTTAAGGCGAGGCGAAACCTCCATATTTTACCTGTGAGTGCGAAAGAGATAGGTTATATGGCGCTCACGGCGGAGTGAAAGAGAAACAGTACAATGTTCCACATCATCTTAAGGAGAGGTGAAACCTTACACAGATGTGCTGCTTCTCTTTTACTCCGCCGTGAGTGCCATACTAGCCTATTTCTTTCGCGGTCATGGCTGAAGTTAGAGGTTTCGCCTCGCCTTAACGTGATATATTACACGTTTCTGTAGTTCTCTCTCACTCCCTCATGATCCTCAATGGTGGTATCTCACTCGCACTCACGGCGGCTCAGTCCGTATACTACATCACGGCGGAGGCGTGACTTCTATACTCCACTCATGAATGTGGAAGAGGTAGAACTAATATGGCCCTCACGTTGGAATGAAAGAGAAGCATCACATCTGTGTAAGTATGGAGGTTTTGCCTCGCCTTAAGGGGAGGCGAAACATGTACCACGTGACATATGAATGCGGGAGAAATAGCTGCTAACTTTCCATACAACGCCATTGAGAGTATTGATATATCAGGAAATAGCAAACTGTTACCACATGCAGAATTAAACTCCCCGTGTTATGACACTGCTTTCTTCGAAATATTTACGGTATCTAAATGCTATTGTTTATAGTTTTTCTTACCAACTGAATAACTTTTACCTTCCCTTAAGGAGATGGGGTGGTAACCAATGTCTCGAAGACTCAATTTATCGAGCGTTCTCCTACGTTGTATACCGTTGTTCAGTTGTTCCTGTTGGCCAAGCGTAATTCGAGAGATTGAGTCTTCGAGACATTGGTTACTACCCAGGAGATGCGACACACCTTCCCCCTCTCCCTCCCGCTTGACCTGGACCATGGCAAAGTTTATATAAAAAACGGTTTACCTATTTTTGAAGCTTATGTGGTAATACTCGGTCGGTAGCATAAACTGTAATCTGAATTTCTTTGTCACGGTTCATCTGTCGCATAAAAGCCGAGATCGTTGCTTACTTCCTAACAATTCTGCAGAGCGACGTTCTCGCTTTTTATCCAATACATTATCCGTAGCGGAGAATTTCGGAATCGTAAGGTTAGTTCTGCCTCTCTTGACACATAAATTTTCCACATCATCTTGAGAGCTGAAACCTCCATCTTACACAGATGTGCTGCTTCTCTTTTACTCCGCCGTGAGCGCCATGCTAGCCTATCTCTGTCGCACTCCTAGGTGAAGTACAGAGGTTTCGCCTCGCCTTAACGTGATGTGCTACCCATCGGTTGGTAAAAAAACTAATGCAAATTTATCTGTCACGATTGATGATTTAAATAAAAGAGGAGGACAGCGAATAGCGTCTTACAATTCTACAGTTTTCATTTTTTATCCGAATGATCATTCGTGGCGGAAAACTATGTGGTGGGAAAATTCTGCTATCTCTCTCCTATGCATAACGATCTAAGAGAAACCGACGATATAGCACATCATCTTTAGGGGATGCTGATGTAGATCTTATTTCCAACTTGGGTCGGTAAGAACAGGCTATTTTGTAGTTTACTATGCATCAATGATCTGCTGCGGATATGCTTCAAATTGTACAGGACTGTAATATGGACATAAACGCTTCGACGTCCGATCGAATTTCGGTTGAGAACGTTCAAATTAAGGCGAGTCGAAACATCTGTACTTCACCTATGAGTGCGAAAGAGAGGCTAGTATGACGCTCACGATGGAGAAAACGAGAACCAGTACATCTGTGTAAGTAGGGAGGTTTCGCCTCGCCTTAAGGTACAGCGAGAGATCACACACCAACTTATTTTTATGTATCTAAATGTATTGCTAAACTTCTGTGAGTCTTAGGTGCAGTCAAAATAAACATGTCTACTCAAAGCAAGATAATTTGTGTATGGCGTAACTTGTCCTAGTCAATCACACCTCCGCAATTCCGCTTTACTATTTACAAAAAAAACTTAACGATACGTGATTGACTGGGGCATGTTACGCGATACGCAAAGTACGTTCCATTTGACGATGGCATCCTAAGGGTGCTTCCTCATGCCGTGTAACTTGCGTACGCGTAAGATAATCTTAACCAATCGAAGCACCTTATCTAGGGATTCAGGTATCTGCTATTCATTTTACGCTTTTATGCTGTTATGCTTACGCCGAAACCAATTTTTCGCGGAATTACGACGATGCATGTGCATTGACAGCTATTTGTTTTAAACGGCTTAGCGCGTAGGCACAGCCGGTATGCGTCTCATTGTTAAATAGCACTCGATATTGAATAAGTTATAAGCTATGAATAACTAATAGCTTATAACTTATAACATAATTCTGTATCAACTCACTACCATGAGTTGATACAGAGCAAACCGTTTTAATAACTGGCGTCGACCAGCTTTTCAAGCGCTTGATAAGTCCTTAGCTTCCATTTTTCATACCGTTTCCAGATGATCATTAATGCCAAATCAGAATTCATTGTAAATAAACTTGAACTCATCAACACAGATCAGTCTCAACATAAATTGGTCGTAGAAAGCTGACTTTAATAAATATATCAATAATATTATATTATTGTTTAGAGGTTAAAACTTTTATTGTTACAGACTATATAACTCCGATTAATTCCGATTATTTGCGTACATGGCACATATATTCCGCTGCACACACTCTCGCATGTGAAAGTACCTATTCCCCATGGCGCGTATTCAGCGCAACGCTACTTTACAATATCCAATAATAATTCCGATTACGGTTTTCGTTCTAGTACTACATATGTTTGGCAATCTGCGATTGGTTGCGCTAAATATGCTTTTCGCAATCTTTACAAAAACACGTGCCATGGGGATTCGGGGCTAAATAATAGCGTAATCTGCTAGTGATTTTTCCCCATATAACCAACTCCGCAAGTTACGCATACGGAGGCGGACTCGGCGTTGCGCGCGTGAACGATGTGTTTTAATTAAAACACTAAGTTTTGTCCGAAATCCAAAAATCCATGATTTTATTCTTCATTGATAAAATATTTACAAAGTAGCATAAAGATTAGAAAAAAAAAATTATTTTTATTTCATAGCTACGTCGAGTTTGTTCTCGTTTCTAACGCCTTCGCGTAATGCCGTTACGATGCTAATCTAACAATCCTGTTGATGCCAAGTAGGAGATCTATGTAGGATTCTATAGTAATGTAGAATGAAATTGTATTTTGCTCTTGTATGAAATTGTAAGGAAAATTCCAAATTTATGTAGAGGGCTACAACATATTTAATTCCATCGTAAAAATCATCAGTAGGAAGTAAATAATTATTGCCATGTTCAAAGGTCCCAAACATTACTATCCAGAATCATTGCCAGTGATCCAATCAATTGCAACGGCTACTCTTCGAGTGAAGAAGAACAAAGTCACAAGAAAAATAACTGGAAAAGCAATTCTTACAAAGCTTGTACCACAGGTACGGCCATGGTTTTGTCAACCCTCGGCGCTTACTACTATATCTACAACTCAGAAACGAGAAAGGTGCACCCTTTTCAAACAGAAAAACGAGGTCCAGGGGAATTTCAGGAGAATCTTAAGACCTATACAACCGAGGAAGTAGGAGAACACGACAATGAAAAAACTGGGATTTGGATAACGTATAAACGAGGAGTTTACGATATAACGAATTTCGTTCCCAAACATCCAGGAGGACCCGGCAAGATTATAATGGCTGCTGGAAGTTCCATAGAACCGTTTTGGCAGATATTCGCCAATCACAATACTAACGACATATACGCCCTGCTAGAGTCCATGAGAATCGGTAACATTGAAGAGAATAGCAAGCAAGTGGCTACTGTTGATATGCATGACCCATATCAGCATGAACCCAAGAGACACAAAGCATTAAAAATTAATGGACCAAAACCATTCTGCGCTGAGCCACCATCGTTCCTTTTGGTTGAGACTTTTATCACATCATCGTGAGTGCCAAAGTAATCACTTGCACTCATGATTTTACACATAAGAAATTTAATGATATATATAGTGCATGCAGATAAAAATTTCATTTTCAAAGACGGATAATAATACTAACTCTCTTAAGACTATTATATCTTGTATTTAAATAATGTTAAGTAGTATGGTAGGTGAAACTCAGGAGTAGAAAGGATCCAAATGAAACTACTGTTCTGATAAAATAATTATGAATAATTTGTCGAAAAAAGTAATATTGTACCGCGAATATTCGAGGTACTATTATTTCGCCGTTATTCCTCCTTCGTGCACGAGGCCGCTCGCCAGAAATAGGAAGAGTGTGCAGACGTATGCAACGAGCCGCGAGCAATGATCTCGAGCTCAAGCTACGACATTTTTGCAAATTCATCGATTTCGCCAATGGTAGTTAATAACTACTTTACCGAAATAAGTCAAAAGTTTAACATCAACCTGTATGGTTGATCGCGCGTCGGACTCGCCCGAGATATTAAAGTATCAATAGTAGATTCAGCCTGAATGATTGGTTCCTCGTCGACTACTCGAGAACATATTGAACTATTGTATTATTCTTTTCTTGCCACATAATAGATAACGGAAAGTTGCCTTTATCTATAATAAACTATCAACGTATACTTTTCTACTGTAAAATCACGCGTTGTCTCATTCACTGGAGATCTATCTGCTAATCAGCGAACGATCCCAAAAACAATAACTTTTAATATTATCCCGATGACCGTAATATCCCAATTACGCGATACCGGCATAACAGTAATAACAACACCAATTACAGAAATAATTTATGTTAAAATAAACGGCCAATAATAGTTTATCAGGATAACCAAGAACTCAGTTACATTTATTAGGAACTTCGATAAATGCCTTCGTTCTTATTGAACAACGTAATTTTTTTCAGGGACCTATTTTACGTCCGAAACCATCTACCGGTCCCGAATATTAAAATGGACAATTATGAGCTCGAAGTTGCCATTGAAAACGATACAAAAAAGATTCTTGATTACGAAGCGATAAAGAAATATCCCAAGTATACGATCACGACTGCTATAATGTGCGGAGGAAATCGTCGTTCAGAAATGGCAAAGGCGAAGCCCTTGAGAGGGTTGAGCTGGGGCGTGGGTGCAGTGGGTAATGCATCGTGGAGCGGAGTTCGGCTGTGTGACGTTCTCAAGGATTTAAATATAAACGAGGACAACTGGGACCACGTACAAGTGCGTAATACGCTTAACCATCCTTCATGATTAAAAAAGTGAGAAATCAAAGAAACGTTTTTTTTATTAGTTTGAAGGTTTGGATCTTGATCCGGCCGGTGTGCCCTATGGGGCAAGTATACCTATAAGCAAAGCTCTGGATCCACGAGCCGATGTGATATTGGCTTACGAAATGAATGGCCAGCCTATTCCGCTCGATCACGGATATCCAATTCGTGTGATTGTGCCCGGGGTAGTTGGAGCGAGAAATGTCAAGTGGCTCGCCAAGATTAATATCTCAAAAGAGGAAAGCATGTCACAATTTCAACGCGGTGATTACAAGGGCTTTTCCCCGAGTATCAATTGGGATACCGTCGATTTCTCAAAGGCACCGGCTATTCAAGAAATGCCGGTTATCTCGGCAATCTGCACTCCGGAAGTAGGCGAAAAAGTAACAGTTAAGGCTGGCAAAATTCCGATAAAAGGTAAGTTCTTGCTTTTGCGTATTCCGTGCGATTCAACGAAATGAAGTAAAAATTATCCATTCGAAGAATCGACAGAAATTATTTGAAAATAGAATTTCGATTTTCATATTAAATTTTTCAGTAGGGATATCACTTACTAATAAATATTTCATATCCTTAAATTAATTTAATAGTCTGACGTTGAGTCTGTCTTTTTAATTGTTATATAATTCTAATTTTTCATTTTAGATCCGTAATTCTCTTTCACATCATCCGCAAAAAGCAGCGCCCTCTTATATATTGTTAAAAAAATTACTGTTTCCCGGCACTCAGTAATTTGCGCGCTAAATGCATAAAATAAAAACATTAATTGAATATTTTGTTTCAGGCTATGCGTGGTCAGGTGGCGGTAAGAAAATAATCAGAGTCGACGTAACGGTAGATGGCGGTGAAACGTGGCACGTCGCGAAACTTGTCGCACAAGATCCAACAGCGAAGGAAGGTCGCCACTGGGGCTGGACCTTATGGAGCGCGGAGGTACTCGTAGATGCAAATAAAAAAGAAGTAGAAATTTGGGCGAAAGCCGTCGATTCGGCCTACAACGTCCAACCGGAGAGTTTCAAGAACATTTGGAACTTGAGAGGTTTTCTCTGTAACGCTTATCACAGAGTGAAAGTAACGTTGGAAAAGTAAGACTCGAAGGACATCGAGCGAATTATTCTCGCAGCTCAATTATTAATGATTTTCGGCAGTCACAACTACGTTTACAATTATTTCTACTACCCAATTTATACATAAAATGGCGATATAAAAAAAAAAGCATAAACGATTTAGTACCCGGCTGAAATGATCTAGGTCGTTTTTTTCCTTCTTTACACGTTACTCGCTTCGCATTCTTGATCTTGCAGGATGTCGGTGTTTTCAAAGAAAGCCTTCAGTTGCTCTAGAGTCAAATCGATCTGCCGCGCATTGTTCTGATCGTGAATTTCGAAGAGCGGCGTAGATTGTATAGCATTTTTGCCGATTATTATCAGATACGGGTAGCCCGTTCTTTTCGCGTCGATAATTCTTCTGCCGATGGTCAAGTCAATTCTATCATCGATTATTGTATCTACGTTCAATGTTTGCAAGGTTTGGTATATCTTATCGACGTAATGGGTGGCTTCATACGTTCGACTTTTTTCCTAAAACAAAGAGGGATAAGAATGATTGATTTTCTTCTTTACTTTAGATTTTTTATTTAAATACCTTCGGCGGTATGATGCACGCAGTGTAAGGGGCGAGATGTTTCGGCCACCTTAGTTCTTCCTCTTTCGACAGAGCTTCTACCGCTGTTGCTATCAGCCTCGTTATACCCAGTCCGTAACAACCCATCATTAACGGTTTTGGCTTACCATTATCTAGAAACTTTGCGTTTAGAGGCTCGGAATATCTCGTACCAAGAAGAAAAGTGTGACCGACCTAAAATATATTAAATATAAGCTAAATTTGGATTATTTTAGTACTAAACCATAGTAGATACATTTTTTAAAAAGGCTTGTTATTCGTACAATTATAGAGTTGTATTAGTTAACTTGATATGTAGCCTCTAAATATCAAGTTTTTACTCCTAAGCCTAACTGATATGTTCAAACATTATATAAATGTGAGAAAATGTTGACAATATACATTTATAGCTTCTCAGGAAAAAAATTGTAATGGAACTAGAATGATTCCAGTACACATCAATGAGAAAATTGACATTTGTTAAAATTTCATCAGTCAAGAGTCGTGGGTAAATGACTAATTTGACGTTGTAAATGTAGGCAAATGGCGATTGGGCAATGAAAGTTCATATAATACCAAAGAAATGCACAATTGACTACAATTTTTTTAATTAACTCGTAACTCAAATAAAAACTCTTGTTTTTCACCTCAACCGCTTTGTGTTGTAACAAAGTTATGTGGCATTTGGCACAAATATTTGCATCGTACATATTTGAGTTGATAGAAAAACCGCAAGAATGACATGACAAAACTGTGTCCTCTCCAATGTCCGATAAATAGTGATATTCGTGAGACAATGATCCCCCCATCATACCGGTATCACCAACGGCTACAAAGTTTCGGAAGATGAATAAAAATTATTTTAAAAACTATCATCCTTAACAGACTTTGTACAGAACATACCTATTGTGTATTCTATACCAATGTGTCTAAATATATTCTTGTAAGCTGCCTGCACACATTCGTATGTATTGTGGGCTTTCTTCAGGCTCGAGTCAAATGTATACAAATCTTTCATGATGAATTCTCTGCCTCTGAATAAACCAAGTCTGGGTTTCATCTCATCTCTCCACTTGTTGGAGATCTGGTAGAGCAGGAGGGGCAATTTTTTGGTTGATAAGTTTCCCAGACTAGCTACGAGATCAGTTACTGCTTCTTCGTATGTCTAAAAAAAATATATTGGGATTTGTGTTATTGAATGGTTAGCTATAAAAATGCTTCAAAGTAGTTGAGTAGTATTACCGATGCAGTAAGTTGCTATATACGATATACTTATCGAAAGAAAGTTTATTTTACTACTTTGAAATCAACAACTTTAACGATAAACGTTTTTCATATAAAATTGCCAAAGTTCTTATTCTCTTTCCACAGATTTATCGTAATCAAGCTTTTTCACAAGCTTTGTTTTCGCAAAAAAAATTTGAGATTGTTATATCAGGATACTAAGACTTGTCTGAAACATCCGTAATAGTGGTTTAGAAAAAATGTCTGCATTGATGTATGTGTGTGTAACAGGCTTGGAAAATTCAAACCTGCTATATGAATGGTTCTGAAATTTCGTACTGACGTGAAGCAGTTACGCATCTTAGTTTGTGATAATTTACATAATAACTGAAATACATGTTGGATGTTATTAAACTTTAAATTTTTCCCAAAAAGTTTGTGTGCAAAAGTAACGTTAAAGGATGGTCAGTATTGAGTTTGGGTCATTTTTAAAAACATTAAGATTTTATAGGATTCTTAATGGATGAAAAAATTTGTTTTCCCTCTAACTCACATTAATTTTATACACTTGAACTAAATTTTTTTTCAGAAACAAACTAACGTTTTGGTAAAGCTCAATATAAAGGTTCAGATTTTATGGTGATTAAAACTTTTCAATTTACGGCTACTTTTACTTTTGAAACATGTGATGAATCGAGCTATTATTTTCTAACTTTGATTAGCTTTCTCTATGAGGAAGTCAAAATCAATTAATATATTTCCTCATAGAGGTAATGTTGTCAAAAGCAAAAAATAAAGAGGAAGCAACATGCAAAGTTCTGCTTTGCATCCCTGTTACTACATTTCTTCGATATACCATCTATATACATGGTCATTTTTTAAATCCATGTCAACAACAATTGTCAATTGTCAAGCCCAAAAAAAATGTCTTAAGCTATGAAATTCATTTGATACCTTTATTCTTAAATAAATATAAAAATTGTTCAGCATTGAGTCAATGAACAAATGTTCATTTGCAAATTGCAGCTAAACTATGTTAAAAATAAACATTGTTTTATGTTGAATGACCTAATCAGTACATACAGGACTCAGAATAAATGTATTTTTGTGCCTGTCCTGAACAGTGAAGAGTTCTGTCCCCACATCTTGGAGTCTGTTCGTTTTTTCCCATAGGGAAGTGCTGGTTAAATTTGGAAGAAGCAATTTCTGTGCTCCGATTTTGTACATCTCGTTGTCTACAATTTGTATGAGTTTTTGAAGAACCCGTAAGCCCAGTGGCATAAGCGTATACATTCCAGTGTTTGCTTGCCTAATGATGCCCATATCTAGCATCAACTAAATTGTACAAATTTTCATTTAAACTTCCTATATTCATTTCTATAGGTTAATAAAAGGGTATTATGGTGACGTACTTTGTAACTCTTTGACGTGTACTCAGTTTTTAATATTGCATCCTTTGGTATCGCTTTTATTGGTTGCAACAACCGTGACACTCTATTTATGTTATTTATCATTTCGTTGGTAACTACTGATCCTATTTCTAATAATCTTGACCGACTGATTAGCGAATAAACAAAAAGGTTTCTTAGCATAGACCACTGAGACTAGAGGGAAGGAGTGCTATCTTCGTATTCTGGTATGTACTTAATTGTCCCCAAGCAAGGTTCCAAGTAAGCGGCGCTTTGGACGCTATGGACCGCATGTGCTATATATACGTGTATGTTTGGTGCATGCATTGTTATCAGTTGTCACATAAGCTGACAATTCTTATTTCCTTAACCTTAATCCTTAATTCACTTGAGAAATCAATCTTGTGAAGCTGTAGTAATGCCTTAAGAGTCATCGAGCACACGTGACCAACTCAGAATCGAGGGTAGCGCCTCTCGCGGAAAAAATACACATTGTAGCTAGCGTTGCTTGTGGCAAGTGTGTCAACCAAGGCATCCAGCGAAAAGTAACAGTTATCGGTATTGCAGGATGTAAGGATTTCAGTGGCGGGCCGTGGTACATGTGGGCCCTGGTCGCCCTGATTGATCCTCGAACCAGAGCTGCCAGAAAGCGGCCGCAGCAGCACGACGTACACAAGCGCACGCCCGTGTACGTGTGACTGCCCGAGCTCGTGGAGCATCGGACAATAGAAGTAGACAGATATATGGCTGTCTGTCTCTTTCGCTCTCGCTCGGCTCGGGCTGCTGGCGCTGCTACTGCTGTTAGTGCTCGGGCTGTCGCGCGATACATTTAACTCTGACTGAGACGAGCGCGTAACGTATGTTAATTTGCGGTCGATGATAATTCGAATCCACGCAGTGACAAATTTTTTTTTCAGTAATTATTGCATTTTACGATTAATTAATTATTGTTATTTTATATTTTACATAATTTTGCTATTTCTTGTTTTATTACGTATGTGATACGAGCCATGTTATACCTCATAAAAACCGTATCAGTACTATTGCTGCAAAGAATGGACTATAAAATGTAATGGTTGCTTAAAAAATTTGAGACAACGAGAACTCGAACTGTCATCGGCCGCGGATGAGAAATATAACGCGCACGCTTCACTGATTATCGTTGTTAAGCTGCATTAGCAAATTAAGATACCCAAATTTGATTGAAAGCTTCTGAAAACTAAGAATATGACAGTTAATCCAACTAACCGCGTTAACGATTGTTGGAAGAACTACCAAAAGAACGCAATCCATTCTTGGCCAACGTGTACGTTATTTTCTTTTTTAGTATATATATTTTTTTACAATATATGTGCAGAATGTACATAGAAGCGAAGTTTGCCGAAGTAACGCAGTTGACTTCGTTGTAATTCAGTCCAATACTTGACTGAATTATTATCTTAAACGACCCAACGATAATTGATCGTTCGTTTTAAGTTGTGCTGTTTGCGTTTATTTGAAAAGGATAACGGTGAGTCTACATACATTTATCTCTTTTCTCTTGAAAAGTATATTAATAAGCCATTCATAAACATTGAGAATACTTTAAATTTCCTTTTGTTTACAATAAGTTAACAAAAAAGGTTTATCGAGTTTTATGGAATTTTTACTTGAAATGTGTCGCTGCAAGATTGTCTTCCACATATCGTCGAAATTAAATTTAGAAATGATCTTTGCAGTAAAATTGACAGGTAACGCAAATTGCTGTTCTTATTCATTCTTCATCAAAGCCACCAGTATATGGAAAAGGAGATCTATTTTCATATTTGACAGTTCAATCTATCGTATTAACTTTACTACAATCTTTCACGTTTATAGTGATCAATTTTACAAGTTGCGAATATTTATTGTCTCAGGATCTGCGTATCAAATGAAACATTTAAATTATGTTTTGTTCCACAGATGTGTAAAGTTTTATCAATAAAAACAGAATTTTCTTCTTTCAGTATCATGAACGACATGTTTATTTTTAACCACATAAAATCCTGTTTTATTACTATTTCGCTGAAACAAATTGCAAAATAGTAAAACAATGATCTGAAATATATTGAAAATAAAAGATTAAGTTATCCTTTAGGAGCTTCCCTGACAAAAAGAAAAGTAATTACGATAAACAAAAGTGTACGAAGTATATTTTTTCAAAAAATAGTTTTAGAGTCAAATTTCATAAGCCAAAAATCATAAGCTGTTAGGCGTTCTAAAGATAAAACTCAAGCATATTTCTATTTAAAAAACAAAGAATAATAGAAAAATGTTGCTATCATATCAGTCAAATTTTCCTTCAGGCACCCAGCCACTTTGTAAGCCATTTTTAGAAAAAATACACAGAACAAACATTAAACGTATACCCAAGGAATACCTAAGAAACACTTAACTGTCAAAATTATATTATTTGAAGTCAAAATGATGTCATTTAGACTGCGATGTATTCCTTGGGTATATGCACTGTTGACATAAAGTGTATGGAAATCTATTTAAACAATTAATTCTCCTTGCAGAAGTTGAGTTTTCGTGATTAAGCTGTGCATACTAAAAGTAAGAAAATTCCATAAACATTAAGTTCTACAAAGAATATCGTTACTTGGAAGGAATATATATTAAAAGAGCTTATAGAATATACAATAGGTACTCTAATTTAGAAAATGCAAATGTTTCTCGGTGTACATTGCATTATAGTCTGTGGCATAAAAGCATGGGCAATATTGATGAGAAATGACAAACAGATTATTATAACATATTTGCACGCCAGTATCTCAATTTGAATATAAATGTATAGAATAACTATTCCGGCTAGTACTTTTTTATGACATTTAGAGATTAGTATTTTTCAGGACTTTATATATCCACACACAATAATACTGTTGAAATATATACTTAAAGAATTGTTTCACTTCTAAACCATGTTTTCATGGTTCACACAAGTATTATAAATGATATAATGCGTCTTATAAATATTAAAAATATTTCAAGAAAAATGCAAAAAACTGTTCCTAACAAGAAATATCACATTTTTAAAAATGCAATAATGTGATGAAAAAACTACATGGAACAATTTGTTATATAGCACTTTTTAATTGAACGTTTCTCAAGCGTTTTTTTTAAATAGCTTATTTTGAAATAAATATTTTCCCTCATAAAAGTGAACATTACATGAAATAAAATCAGCAATATTCTTAAAAAAATGATAATTTATAAATGTGATGTTTAATAAATCTTTTTCGACAACTGCTTTGTAAGTAAGAGGAAATTGGAAGAATTCTCTATGTTTATAAACAATTATTAAGATATTTTTAGCGAATAAAATGTATATCGCCATCGTTATTGTTATCCTTTTAAAACGTTAATACGGACACTACGAATACAACAACATACAAATGAACGATAATTGTTGCATCGCCTAGGATATTAAATATTCTATCGATTATTGGACCGCATCACGGAATAAACTCTATTACTTCGACAAACTTCGCTTCAATGGAGAGATGCATGCGACATAATGCACATAAAAAGTATTATGTTTGTTGTTGATGCTGATATGTTGCCAATGCGGGTTTGTAACGTTCATGTAGTGGTGAGTAAGCATTTTATCAAGACCATACATCGAATATATAATATTATCTGCATGAACAACAGAAGTTGAAGAGTTGATTAAAAGAAGAGGATCTGTTCGCACTGTCGCTTAGCACAACTTACAAGAATCAACGTAGAAATGTGTCATTCATTACTTTTGTATAGATAATTCTTATTATCACCCAATCCGCAATTTGTGCCATTGGTGTTTCTTCAAGAAACAAGAGGGAGTAACAATGGCAATTATTTCAATTCAAGTGCCCAAGAAGACCAACAATTGTAGTCATCGCTCCGTGTGGATTTTTCATAAGAAGACGGATAACTACGCAAAAATGAAGACTGCAACAACCTGCACGCAGATTATATGAAATGTAGTTTGCACATACAGTTCATAATGTAAGACAGCGAGGCCAACATCAAGATACATTACAGGTGCATACATATTGTACGTGAGGATATACACTATTTTTGGTGCGATTTAATTTATTGTAGCACTTTTGTCAAGCAAAACAGCTGCATAATCTCATTGGATGTATGTGACAAGAAAAGAAATAGCATAAGAAAGAACCATGAAGAATTATGCATATATATCCTACGATAAACTTGCACAAAAATCGCATGCAACGTTGTACAAACATCCAAGGAAACAACTTCGAGAAAACATGGTACAACCTTAGGACTACGTGATTGCTATGAAAAGAAGCACGACGTTTCATTCAAGAAATAAGGGACACCCTATTATTGTCATCTATAGACACTCGAATATAACTAAATCAAGCAACGTGAAGTGTATAGATTTCGTAACGTTTAGTGACATATATTTATGCTAAAAAGATATTGGCTAAAAAGATATTCAATTTTCTCATAAATCAAATGTTTACATATAAAACGAAATATTTGAAATCGCAATCTTCAACTTTTCTTCTTAGTTGCAATGCATATCATGCGAAAATGTTTTCAATAAGAATGTGCAATAAACGCTACTTTTTGTAGGAGAAGAATCTCCTATTTCATAATGTGCAGTCTTATGAGGAAAAAGCGTAATTATAAAAACACTAAACAATACAAACTTAGTTTTAAAAAATGCTATTTGAGAATTGTTACATTTTTTCATATATGAAAACGTTCACAAATATGATATTTCTTGCTGGAAACAGCATTTGATTGCATGTATCAAAAAATATTTAAAGCAAAAAAGAATAATTGGCGAAGCACACACATACAACTAAAAACTAGGTATGACGTCCGAGTTGGACCAGTGTGTACATGATTTTTGCCACCGACGTTTCGTGAAGATTTCTTTTTACTTTACTTTTTCAGGTTGATCCTAATTCAGATAAAGTGAATTGACATATTCACAAAACGCATCGGATTATAAATCAATAACATGACTTCAACCCACATGTCTAACCTAGTGATGCAATTTATTTACCGCAAAGAAACCACAAAT
Source organism: Cylloceria caligata (assembly GCA_963942595.1). NCBI lineage: Eukaryota > Metazoa > Arthropoda > Insecta > Hymenoptera > Ichneumonidae > Cylloceria > Cylloceria caligata. Next base: position 9,086,537 of record OZ012711.1, on the reverse strand, counting down.
TCACCGCGAAAGTGTTTGATACAAACATAACAAATTTTCTGGAAACCAAAAATAAAAAACTATTTATTTTGCACGGATTATTAAGCATAATGAATAAATGCATAGTGATACGTGTTAAATAAATTGTATTTCATCTCCGTTGTCTTCAGTCAATTTTATTTATGTAATGTGTTTCGCTAATCTGGTGCTTAATTTCCTGTTATTACTTAAAGTATCATGTTAGATATAGTACGTGAAGTATGAACGCTTTATTCAATGTTAGTAATGAGAATTCTATCGTGCTCTTGCATAACTTTCCCGTTTCTATGAATTAACGTAAGAAAATATTAAATAATTGTTTGTTTCATTTATTGATACTTGAATATATTCCAGTTCAATGTATATATACATTACAATTTCCAGCGAACATCAAATAAGAGTAATAGCATCAATGTCATACTTTCCTATTCGATAATGTGATGTTACATATACGTTATAATCACAACGTTATACGTGATACTTATATACGTTATATTTACACTGTTGAGTAGGAAATTAAAAGATTGGTGTTCTATTACTGTTAGTTAGTCTTTGTTAGGTTGTACTTAGTCGTTTTTTTAGTCGTATTTGCTTCATTATAATTAACAATTATTAATATTTTCTTGATGATGGAAGAAACCACCACCTTCTCGCGGTTTCCGTCGAGCAACAACATGTACGTCGTACATTTATGCGATATTATAATAACAAACACATGTATATAATTAAAAAGAACATAACGTTGCTTTCATTTAATTCGTGGTAATAAATTATTAAGTATATTGGCAAACATATATATATATATATATATATACTAAAGAAGAAAATAACGTACACGTTGGTCAAGAGTGGATTGCGTTCTTTTGGTAATTCTTCCAACAATCATTAACGCGGTTGGTTGGATTAACTGTTATATTTTTAGTTTTCAGAAGCTTTCAATCAAATTTGGGTATCTTAATTTGCTAATGCAGCTTAACAACGATAATCAGTGAAGCGTGCGCGTTATATCTCTCATCCGCGGCCGATGACAGTTCGAGTTCTCGTTGTCTCAAATTTTTTAAGCAACCATTACATTTTATAGTCCATTCTTTGCAGCAATAGTACTGATACGGTTTTTATGAGGTATAACATGGCCCTTATCACATACGTAATAAAACAAGAAATAGCAAAATTATGTAAAATATAAAATAACAATAATTAATTAATCGTAAAATGCAATAATTACTGAAAAAAAAATTTGTCACTGCGTGGATTCGAATTATCATCGACCGCAAATTAACATACGTTACGCGCTCATCTCAGTCAAAGTTAAATGTATCGCGCGACAGCCCGAGCACTAGCAGCAGTAGCCGCGCGAGCAGCCCGAGCCGAGCGAGAGCGAAAGAGACAGACAGTCATATATCTGTCTTCTTCTATTGTCCGATGCTCCACGAGCTCGGGCGGTCACACGTACACGGGCGTGCGCTTGTGTGCGTCGTGCTGCTGCGGCCGCTTTCTGGCAGCTCTGCCTCCAACTCCCAAGTATCGTTGGTTCTGCGCCGAGTCGTATCCCACCGATCCATGTGGCCGGGTACAGTAAATAAACTTTCAATCGAGAAACCAACATAGATTCTACAGCAACATTGAGTCAGAATAAAAAAATGTCTTGTCTCGGGGCCCGCTTTACGCTTATGCCTTCACGCCCGCTTATCCGCTTATACCGACAACCGTGAATCGCGAATCTACCGTCAGGAGCTGGAACTAACAATTAGATAGCATAGACTGCAATATGGCCGCGAACACGACTTTGACATATCCGTTCGTACTTTTCGGATTATCGCTTGGATTTGCAATGAAACAAGTTAGAATTTTTTTGTTTAAGTGCAGTGCAGTGGTAAGATTTGCGGTCTGGTCCAGTGAAGTGTAGCAGATATGCGTGAAAATTGTAGTTAAATGAATTAATGAGTTCGCGAGAAAAGCGTCATGGCTAACGACAGCTGCCACGAATTTTCGATAATTTATTGTGTCTATGCGAAAAAAATTGCATGGAGAGACGGACCAGACCGCAAATCATAATAAATGAAGGATTTCATTTTTAATTTTTTTCTATATAATACTATTGTATTTTCGGCGAAATCCGAAAACTACGAAATCGTAGTTTGCTATTTGGCCACTTGGCGCTTCGTATGCCCTCGCTCGATGACTCTTAAGGTGTTTCTACATTCAAGAGAAAGTACCTAGCTACCCAGATAGAAATTCGTGCCGTCGAAATACAAAGAAAAGACATGGTGACGGTGGCGAAACAGCGCAGCACAGCGTGATGGTAGAGTGGAGTCATTACGTCCGCATGTGATTTGTGACTGCTTCCGTGTCAGCATGACATGACGATACGTAGTATTGGCACTGTGATGACATACGATGCTCGTTTCGGGATAAAGAACCGCAACGCTGCCGGCTCAACGTACCGTCTCAAAAATTCGACGGGACACTACTGTGGCAGCATACAGTTAGCTCTCCGTGAAGACTCAAACTTATCCAGGGCGTAATTGTAGCGGCACACAACCTGCTCGTTGTGGGCTATTGAAATGCCAGATCGTCTTGTCATCTCTAAAACGATAACAGGACGGAACCGTACCGGCACGTAGCCGTCTTATCGTGAAATCTCGAAATTCGCCCTGGCGTCTCGGTGACGTCACATTGCCACCTTCTATTATACTGTATATGTCTACGGTAAGTGTTTATGTACTAATATTGATGTATTAATATGTTACATTGACTGAATGAAGGCCACATTTTTACTCATAAATTTCTATGTTCATAGGAAATATAAATATTCAAAATGCAGTAGGACTTCTTATAATTTATTAGTAAATATAGAGTACGTATATTCTATCTATATTATATTTGTATACTGAATATATATATAAATAAAAAACAATGATTATTTCATACTTTGAACAAGAAAGGAAATTTTGAAAATATTTTGAACACATATAGAATATATATACAGGGTGGCCGATTTATCTGAAGGCATTAAAATATTTCTAAAACTACGCATCGGATCAAAAAAAGTTCTGAATAAAATTTGTTCTCCTGGAAGGGGGTCATCCAATGATACCAAAGTCGACCCCTCACCCCTACCCCAGGGGGTAGGGGTGGGGCCAACTTTGAAATCGTAAATGGAAACCTCAATTTTTTATTGCAGATTCGGATTCCCCATAAAAAAATAAGTAATTTTTATTTGAATCATTTTTTTTCGATTCGTGATAGATGACGCTGTAATCGCAAGGGACCTAATTTTTGCGAATATCTTGAGAAATTACACATCGGATCGAAAAAAGATAAAACACATGTTTAATTTTTCAAAAAGCAATTCAGCGACACGAAACTCGATCTACCCTCCCCCCCATCCCTACTCCCTGGGGTGGGGGTAGGGGCAACTTTGAAATCGTAAATAGGAACCCCTATTTTTTATTGCAGATTCGGATTCCCTATAAAAAAATAAGTAACTTTTATCTGAAACATTTTTTTTCGATTCGTGATAGATGGCGCTGTAATCGCAAGAAACCTGATTTTTGCGAATTTCTCGAGAAATTACACATCGGATCGAAAAAAGAAAAAAGACATGTTTCATTTCTTGCGATTACAGCGCCATCTATCACGAATCGAAAAAAAATGTTTCAGATAAAAGTTACTTATTTTTTTATAGGGAATCCGAATCTGCAATAAAAAATAGGGGTTCCTATTTACGATTTCAAAGTTGCCCCTACCCCCACCCCAGGGAGTAAGGATGGGGGGGAGGGTGGATCGAGTTTCGTGTCGCTGAATTGCTTTTTGAAAAATTAAACATGTGTTTTATCTTTTTTCGATCCGATGTGTAATTTCTCGAGATATTCGCAAAAATCAGGTCCTTTGCGATTACAGCGCTATCTATCACGAATCGAAAAAAATGTTTCAGATAAAAGTTACTTCTTTTTTTATGGGGAATCCGAATCTGCAATAAAAAATAGGGGTTCCCATTTACGATTTCAAAGTTGCCTCCGCCTCCACCCCAGGGGGGGGTGGATCGAGTTTCGTATCACTGAATAGCTTTTTGAAAAATTAAACATGTGTTTTATCTTTTTTCGATCCGATGTGTAATTTCTCAAGATATTCGCAAAAATTAGGTCCCTTGCGATTACAGCGTCATATATCACGAATCGAAAAAAAATGATTCAAATAAAAATTACTTATTTTTTATGGGGAATCCGAATCTGCAATAAAAAATAGAGGTTCCCATTTACGATTTCAAAATTGGCCCCACCCCTACCCCCTAGGGGTGAGGGGTCGAATTTGGTATCATTGGATGACCCCCTTCCAGGCGAACAAATTTTATTCAGAACTTTTTTTGATCCGATGCGTAGTTTTCGAAATATTTCAATGTCTTCAGATAAATCGGCCACCCTGTATATAACGAAAGTTCCTTGTTCAAAATGCAAAATAATCATTGTTTTTCAATATTGTATTAATCTTTACTTGATCACAATAAGCATACGTTGTAAAATTCGGTTTATTAGGATAAAATTACACGGAACAAAAATGATGCGTCACTGACGTGTTGAATGTTGAAACTCAAGCATATTAGTTAGGACCATGGCGGTTATATACCTAATCGAATCACATAGAATAGTTCCCATAAGCTCGCGCATGGGGAAGACAACTGTGAGAGGAAACATATGTTATGAGAGGTCCATTCTATAACTTCGGAGAGGTATATAAGTTATAGGAGTATATGTTTACGGAGGTGCCATTATGCGTGCAAGTACAATAAGAGTAATAAGTAAGAATGTGCATTATATTTCCTTTTTTGTTTTATTTTTCTCCATATTAACCCCACTGTGCGGGTTAATTATGTCGGACGGAGCCGACTTGGCACTGCTGTATCGCATTCGCCAATGGGCACAGGGAAACTACGGAAAACCTCTGCCGATACAGCCGGTCTCGAGATTATTTCTCGGTACTGGAGCTAGTCACGTCGGATGTAAATAGTGGACTGCGGATGTATATGTCGAATGGTCCGATTTATTTATATCATTGGAACTGTAATCAATTAACAAAGGCTGCAAAGTAGGACATTACAAATGACTTCCTTAATATTTTACACCCTTTGCAAAGATCGCCGCATGGGCCTCGCATGAACCCGCGCGTCATGCGAACCGCCAGTCGTGCTATTATTCGACTTTATCTATTTGAGATTTTTATTGAAAGGGTGGCTTCATATTCTTAACTCTGGCATCACCATCAACACAATTGTTGCATAAAGCAGAAGATAGCGCGCTCAAGAGTACAATCTCCGGTAAAATTAGATAATTAATAGCCCAACTTCAGAAAAATAGATACCGCGCACGTCAGAGTGCAGCTGTCAAACAACTTGCACAATTATTTATGCAACAATTGTGTTGATGGTGATATAAGAGAGAAAAATATCCAGTCACTCTTTGAAAATAATCCCTTATACCATGTGTACAAGTATGAAACGCGGATTTCAGACAACATATGGCCCACGAATGCAGTTTGTGCCATAAAGATTTGACACTGTGCCATTTTGTTGTGTCATCAACAAGTGTCAGACGCGCACGAGTGATAAAATGGAAAACTGTGTGCATAGTGTTGTGTTGTTGTGTTAAATATGTCGAAATTTTTACCGAACAAAGAGCATTCGTGGACAGCATTAATTTTTTGTTTTCATTTGAAGAAAACTGCTGCTGAATCATCCCGATTACTTCGAGAAGCTTATGGTGAATATGCTCCATCGCAAGATACGTGTGAACGATAGTTTCCGCGTTTCAAAAGTGGTGACTTCGATGTTGCAGACAAGGAACGTGGAAAGCCGCCAAAAAAAATACGAAGATGTGGAATTGCAAACATTGTTGGACGAAGATGATTCGCAAACACAAAGACAACTCGCCGAGCTATTGGGCGTTAGTCAACAAGCTGTTTTCAATCGACTACGAGAGATGGGAAAAATTCAGAAGACCGGTAGATGGGTACCACATGAGTTGAACGACAGGAAAAGCGCAAAAACACATGTGACATTTTGTTCGCTCGGTACTAAAGGAAGTCGTTTTTGCATCGTATAGTTATAGGGGATAAAAAGTGGATTTATTTTGAGAATCCTAAGCGTAAAAAATCATGGGTAGACCGAGGCGCACCATCCACATCGACCGCAAGACCGAATCGCTTTGGCAGAAAGACGATGCTCTGTGTTTGGTGGGACCAGAGGGGCGTGGTTTATTATGAGCTGTTAAAATCTGGGGAAACGGTTAATACTAAACGTTACCAACAACAATTGACCGATTAAAACCGTTCGCTGCTTGGGAAAAGGCCAGAATACCGAAAGATGCAACACAAAGTCATTTTTCCTTATGACAATGCTCCATCACATACGGCAAAACCGGTTCGCGACACGTTGGAAGCACTCAGCTGGGAAGTTCTACCCCATACGGCTTAATCACCAGACTTGGCTCCTTCTGATTACCACTTGTTTGCATCGATGGGTCACGCATTTGTTGAGCAGCGCTTTGGTTCGTACAAAGATGTGAAGAAATGGCTCGATGAATGGTTCGCAGCAAAAGGGGAAGATTTTTTACTGGCGTGGTATTCACAAATTTCCCGAAAGATGGGAAAAATGTATAACAAGCGATGGAGCATACTTCGAATAAAGCACTTTTTATCATACTTCCGAATTTAACATGTTTTTTTAGAAAAAAAATCGTATTTCATACTGGTACACCTTGTAGATAAAATCGAATAATAACACGTATCGCGGTGCGCATACCATAGG